>LOEQ01002087.1:243606-271114 GCA_001685075.1 Bramus lutescens | reverse complement strand
GGAGTTGCCCTGCTCCACACAGGGCAGGCGAACTCTGGCTGATTGGCATTCTCAGGCCCTGTGCTGGGGCCTCTGACAAGTTCAGAGGGTTTTTATTCACACGTTCAGAACATTCCTCTCTTCAGCCTTACCTCTGCACCTCAGGAGTGACCTGGAAAGAACCCAAGCAGAGTTTCATCAGCAGGGAGAGAGCCTGCAGGTCCTAGAACATTCTGCTTGCCTGCTGTCCCTCTCCCAGGAAGACCGCAGGGATGCAGGTGGAAGGACAAGGCAGGAATGAAACCTCTCTGTGAAGCCATCCCTTGTTCAACCTAGGCTGCCACGCCATGTTCTCATGGGGCTTCCCTGTGGTGGCCAGGGAGGAAGAAGCTGTTGCAGGGGCCACCCCTGATAACAAGGTGGCTCTTGCCTCCTACTCTTGGCTGTCCTATCCACAGATGCACATTGACCTCACTCCACCATGACCTAAGATAACTGGAGCTTTTTCCCACGTGAGCAGCAAGCTGGACCAGGCATGGGAAGAGCGTGAACACGCACAAAGAGCCTTTGACGTTACTTCTCGTCTTTCGTGAACTTCTCGCATACACTGGCAGAAAAGGATGCTGGGAGAGGCCTGCATTGCCTCGAGTCACTTTCCATAAAGCTGCCCTGCTCCTTCAGACTCCAGCAGACTGGGCAAAGGGTAGAGCTGTCTGCTCCCTTGCACAGCTTCAGAGACCTGTCTTCTTCTTGCCCAAAGCCTCTTTGCCATCTTCACCCTCAACATCAGTGTGCAACTGGCTTGCACGACTCACCTACCCCCTGCTGTATAATTGTCCTGTCTACATATGATAGTATCACATGACACAGTATCACTGACCCAGTAAAGAGCTGTTTCCAGGAGGGATGTGTCGTCTAGTATTTGTACCCAACCTGAGGAAGTAATCCCTTCTGGGATCCATTTCATACTGATCTTCAGTGGGGGAATCACTGCCAAGGGTTCTGTTGCAGAATCTGAGCATTGAGATCCTCTGGGTGGTCTAGTGATTGGCAGAGAAGCCCAAACAAGAGTCTTAAGAAATTACTACCAAGGGCAAGGCCAAGCTGGAAACAGTGGATCCCCTCTCCTTTCCCTGACCAGAATCTTCTGGTCCCACAAGGTCCAAAAGAACAGGACTAAGATTGGCCACACATGGGCCTTACCCTTCAGCCGTAATTCTTAGATTGTAGGTGAAGAAAATCCCTAAAACTTGCAGCTTGACCCTGTAGTTATTTGGCTACAGTGAGATTGGAAAATAGAAAATAGAACAGGCCCAGAGTCCGGAGGGATGCCTCCTGCTTTTACTTGTTGTTTCTAAAACAAAGAAAAAGAACAAAAAAGGAGGAAAAGACAAGGCCAGACTTTCTCCAAGGGGCCTGCAAGAACAGAGGTCAGGTGGGGGTCCCTGGAAATCAAACTGGGCCTTGCTCCACAGGGGCTTTAAAAGGAGAGTAAGTTCATTTGTTAAGTCCAATGTGACCCTGTGCAAACCTTGGCACTGGTTTGTTGTGGGGTAGGTAGGAGTCAGGGGTACCCAGTAGAAGTGAAAATGTGGAAGAACCGGGATGAGACCACCATATATGAGCCTTGCTCCTCTGTGTGGCATGAGACCCATCCTTCCCACAGCACCTGCCATATGTGGGCTGCTAAGTTCATTGCTTAAGGATCGCGAGGGAGAGCAAGGCCTAAACCAGCCTGGTCACTTTTCCTCAGGAGGGCAGACCTGTCAATAGCCTTGCATGAAACAAGGCGGGGAAAGGAGGAGGAAGCTGGAGAGTGGAGGCAAGTCTCAGGTAAGACAGCACGGCACGTTCAGAAGGGTGACGCCCAGGTAGTAGCACAAGGACAACAGGACAGACAGCTGCTAGAGTTGCCTCACACTGCTGGACTACAAGCCAACCTCCAGAAGTCTTGAACTGCTGGTTGCCACACTACTGGTCAGAGAAGAATTGGGCCAGGCCCCGGGATGAAGAAAAGTGTAAGTGAGGGTATCAGCTGGTCTTGAAACTGAATCCCAGCCAAGCTAGAGCTGAGTTCAATTCCAAAGGATACACTTGGAGGACAAAATGACAGAAAAGACACAGGGATAAAAAACAACCAATTTGAGAACATAAGAGCCAAGATACAAAAAGCCATCTGAGGCCTAGAGTATTAGAAACCAGCCCCTAGCAGTGTGATTTGAGGAACCATTTGATTGAAGGGCACAGGCTAAGTAAAGGCAGACTTCGCTGAGCTCATACATGCAAACAGGGTCCCCTCATGGATGGGTGCATAGGTAAGCTAGAAGTCCAGGTAATCCTGTGATTATTGGGAGATGATCTAAAACGCTGCACGCCCTCCATCAGACACCTGGCTGCTCCCTCATCTTCCCATCACCCAGTGGTCACTGACTCCCCTCCCTGTACCTGTCTCCTTTGCCCTGGCCAGCATCTTCTGTCCACACAAGGTCCAACAGAACAGAACTGAGATTGACCACACATGGGCCTTCAGCCGTAATTCTTAGATTCTACATGAAAGATCCCATTGCTAACTCCTTGAGTCAAGAGCTTACCTAACCCAGGGAGCTATAACAGCAGACAGAAAGGGGGGGGNGGAGTTGCCCTGCTCCACACAGGGCAGGCGAACTCTGGCTGATTGGCATTCTCAGGCCCTGTGCTGGGGCCTCTGACAAGTTCAGAGGGTTTTTATTCACACGTTCAGAACATTCCTCTCTTCAGCCTTACCTCTGCACCTCAGGAGTGACCTGGAAAGAACCCAAGCAGAGTTTCATCAGCAGGGAGAGAGCCTGCAGGTCCTAGAACATTCTGCTTGCCTGCTGTCCCTCTCCCAGGAAGACCGCAGGGATGCAGGTGGAAGGACAAGGCAGGAATGAAACCTCTCTGTGAAGCCATCCCTTGTTCAACCTAGGCTGCCACGCCATGTTCTCATGGGGCTTCCCTGTGGTGGCCAGGGAGGAAGAAGCTGTTGCAGGGGCCACCCCTGATAACAAGGTGGCTCTTGCCTCCTACTCTTGGCTGTCCTATCCACAGATGCACATTGACCTCACTCCACCATGACCTAAGATAACTGGAGCTTTTTCCCACGTGAGCAGCAAGCTGGACCAGGCATGGGAAGAGCGTGAACATGCACAAGGAGCCTTTGACGTTACTTCTCGTCTTTCATGAACTTCTCGCATACACTGGCAGAAAAGGATGCTGGGAGAGGCCTGCATTGTCTCGAGTCACTTTCCATAAAGCTGCCCTGCTCCTTCAGACTCCAGCAGACTGGGCAAAGGGTAGAGCTGTCTGCTCCCTTGCACAGCTTCAGAGACCTGTCTTCTTCTTGCCCAAAGCCTCTTTGCCATCTTCACCCTCAACATCAGTGTGCAACTGGCTTGCACGACTCACCTACCCCCTGCTGTATAATTGTCCTGTCTACATATGATAGTATCACATGACACAGTATCACTGACCCAGTAAAGAGCTGTTTCCAGGAGGGATGTGTCGTCTAGTATTTGTACCCAACCTGAGGAAGTAATCCCTTCTGGGATCCATTTCATACTGATCTTCAGTGGGGGAATCACTGCCAAGGGTTCTGTTGCAGAATCTGAGCATTGAGATCCTCTGGGTGGTCTAGTGATTGGCAGAGAAGCCCAAACAAGAGTCTTAAGAAATTACTACCAAGGGCAAGGCCAAGCTGGAAACAGTGGATCCCCTCTCCTTTCCCTGACCAGAATCTTCTGGTCCCACAAGGTCCAAAAGAACAGGACTAAGATTGGCCACACATGGGCCTTACCCTTCAGCCGTAATTCTTAGATTGTAGGTGAAGAAAATCCCTAAAACTTGCAGCTTGACCCTGTAGTTATTTGGCTACAGTGAGATTGGAAAATAGAAAATAGAACAGGCCCAGAGTCCGGAGGGATGCCTCCTGCTTTTACTTGTTGTTTCTAAAACAAAGAAAAAGAACAAAAAAGGAGGAAAAGACAAGGCCAGACTTTCTCCAAGGGGCCTGCAAGAACAGAGGTCAGGTGGGGGTCCCTGGAAATCAAACTGGGCCTTGCTCCACAGGGGCTTTAAAAGGAGAGTAAGTTCATTTGTTAAGTCCAATGTGACCCTGTGCAAACCTTGGCACTGGTTTGTTGTGGGGTAGGTAGGAGTCAGGGGTACCCAGTAGAAGTGAAAATGTGGAAGAACCGGGATGAGACCACCATATATGAGCCTTGCTCCTCTGTGTGGCATGAGACCCATCCTTCCCACAGCACCTGCCATATGTGGGCTGCTAAGTTCATTGCTTAAGGATCGCGAGGGAGAGCAAGGCCTAAACCAGCCTGGTCACTTTTCCTCAGGAGGGCAGACCTGTCAATAGCCTTGCATGAAACAAGGCGGGGAAAGGAGGAGGAAGCTGGAGAGTGGAGGCAAGTCTCAGGTAAGACAGCACGGCACGTTCAGAAGGGTGACGCCCAGGTAGTAGCACAAGGACAACAGGACAGACAGCTGCTAGAGTTGCCTCACACTGCTGGACTACAAGCCAACCTCCAGAAGTCTTGAACTGCTGGTTGCCACACTACTGGTCAGAGAAGAATTGGGCCAGGCCCCGGGATGAAGAAAAGTGTAAGTGAGGGTATCAGCTGGTCTTGAAACTGAATCCCAGCCAAGCTAGAGCTGAGTTCAATTCCAAAGGATACACTTGGAGGACAAAATGACAGAAAAGACACAGGGATAAAAAACAACCAATTTGAGAACATAAGAGCCAAGATACAAAAAGCCATCTGAGGCCTAGAGTATTAGAAACCAGCCCCTAGCAGTGTGATTTGAGGAACCATTTGATTGAAGGGCACAGGCTAAGTAAAGGCAGACTTCGCTGAGCTCATACATGCAAACAGGGTCCCCTCATGGATGGGTGCATAGGTAAGCTAGAAGTCCAGGTAATCCTGTGATTATTGGGAGATGATCTAAAACGCTGCACGCCCTCCATCAGACACCTGGCTGCTCCCTCATCTTCCCATCACCCAGTGGTCACTGACTCCCCTCCCTGTACCTGTCTCCTTTGCCCTGGCCAGCATCTTCTGTCCACACAAGGTCCAACAGAACAGAACTGAGATTGACCACACATGGGCCTTCAGCCGTAATTCTTAGATTCTACATGAAAGATCCCATTGCTAACTCCTTGAGTCAAGAGCTTACCTAACCCAGGGAGCTATAACAGCAGACAGAAAGGGGGGGGNGGGTAGGGACAGGTGACAACATGATTCACCGAGTGAGAGGAACTATAGGCAAGCCAGCAGTGAAAGTCAGTGGGCACTGTAGCAACAGGACCGTGTTGTATGGCTTTACCTGAGAAGCCCAGATAGAGCAACCACAGAACAAAGAAACAGCTCCATCCAAGTCCAGCTTGGAGAATCAATGAGTCTAATTGAAATCACTTACAGGAGCATGGGCAACTTACAGGGAGAGACACCGCCAAAGACAAATGCTCTCTCTCCAGCAACTTATCTGCTTCCATACATATCCTCCAGGAAGGACTATGACCCTCATTAACCTTGTGAGTCCCCCTGTCCTTCCATTCCATAAGAGAGTCTCAGGTGGCCCCAGTCTCGTAAAAGGCGCTTGAGTGTTCACAGCTGCTCTGATGACAAGGTGGCAATAATCAGGTTGCGCCAGGGCCCACCCAGGGTTCCGCACCAGACGGCGGTAATAATGAAAGCAAACACAATGGTACAGTTGGGCAGAGCCTACATACCATCCTGCGCACTTCACAGATAGTAACTCAGTCTTTATCTACCATCTATAATATATAGCGTGCAATCTCTGTCTCACAGTTGAGGGGACTGAGTTTTGGAGCAATGCACTGACTACTGTTGGCCACGGACATAACGAGTTTTTTAGACACATCCATGTTGAGACAGCCTTGGACAAACTGTTTAACTACTCTCTGGTTCCCATGAAATTCCTGGGTAGTTCTTCTAGCTAGTTACCCAGGGTACTGGTCTGCTCAGCTGTCACTAGAAATCATGCCAGATTGCATGCTTTCAGCAACAGAAATTTCTTCTCTTGTGGTTCAAGAAGCTGGAAAGGTTAAGCTCAAGGTGTCATCTCTTCCAGGTTTGCAGAAAGCCACCTTGACACACACCCCCACCCCATGGTAGACAAGGACTTATGCTTTTCCAGGCACAGTCTTAAACCCAAACCTTTGGCTTCATTTCTGCTTAATGACTTCGTGAAGATCATGACTCTAGACAGTCACACTAAGATGATGGCTTCATAAGTCAGTCAGTCCGGGTACCCAGCAGCAGCAAGGTTTCCATAGACGTCAGTCTCCATCCCATGGTGACCATTACACAGAGTCTAAGCTTCTTTAGCCTCACTGACACCCACCACTCCGCTGCAAACGAACAGTCAGAACAGGAAGCCGGCACACTCCTTACCTTGTGAGAGCCAGGCCCAACCCTTCTGCCCTTTCTTTCTCTCACCCTCCTCCCTCTGTCCCATGTCATCACAGAGTCCTTTAAACGATCTGAACTTTTTCTTCAACTCTATAGAAATTCTGAAGAACTCACTGGGACTTGGGAGTGGGCAGTTGGAAACATAAAGCGTGAAATAAATGGTTATGACTCCACACGAGGTCTTGTGAGACAGACGCCACTTGTCTGAGAGTGGGGATGGGGTGGGCTACCTGACAGAGTCCCTCAGTGGACATGGAGCTGGAATGGGTCACACTCCCACACTGCTGGACTCTTCTTCCTTGTGGGACTGTAGACCCAGAACTGACCTCCAAGACCCTCAGATTCTTCTTTGTGAACACAAAGAGTGAACCGTTCTGATTGCCCTGGGCCTGGGGATTCACATTTATCTACCCTTAATCAAAGTATTTCTCTCTTGCTCTGTTCAGTTGCTTCATTGAATCTCTCTAGAACCAAGAAAATTAAGCCTGAATATTCATGGGGAGGTAATAGCCCGTGAGATTTCAACTACTAGACTCAAAGCACAGGCTTTGCTGCTGGTGTGACCTTAATTCCATGTTTACGAAACCCTGAAATTATTCCTGGGCTTCCCAAGGAGAGCGCAGGGCTTCCTAGAAGCCACAGACCTGAGCCGCCTCCATACCTCTGAAAACTCCAGGCTTGCTTTCTCATATCACCCTGGCAACCTCTCCCTTCTTCCTGCAGAACAGGACAGGGCTGGGCAAACCTACCCTTCCCCCAGCTCTTCTCCCCAGGCCAGGGCTGAGCTGGCAACCTCAGCAGCATCAACCCTGGATACACCTGTCAAAATAGAACCACTGGAGAGTCGAGCAAGAGCTGAAAAACACGATCTGACCACACCAAACTTTCCGCCAGGGCTGGGCTGCCAAGGGCTGGCTTTTCCCGAAAGCCTTACCCCCGCGGTGACTGAGCAGCCTTCGTGAGGACTACTTGACTGTGGAGGCATAGCCCATTTGGTTTTCTGGCCTTCACCTGTCCACTCCACTTGGTTTCTTTTAAACTTCCAAGTGCAAGAGTCGTGCTTGATGGGCCAGGGGACATTCAGAGGTTCAGTCAATGCCTCCTAGTGGGAACCACCCACCTTGGTACAGCCACCCAGAGGCCCACAAAAGCGCACACCGTGTGCTTGCCCCCGAAACCCACTGGTGCGGAACTGTGGAGATGGATGGGAAACTGGAGTAGGAGTAGGAGGAATGGGAGGTGACGTGCACTACAGACCAAGACCCCGGGAACGAAGACGCCTCATAAATTTGAAATCCACGGGAGCAGGTGATAAAGAAAGGAACACAGTGTTTTCCCGTTTCTCTTTATTGTCTCATTTCATTTTCATGAGCACAGCACACTGGCATGTCACAGGTCAGAAAGCAGAGGCTCAGAAAAGATGACTAACATGTATAGTCTAAAGACAGTAAATGGCTGGCTAAGAGCACATACTGTTCTTGTAGAAGGTGTCCAGTTCCCCGCACCCATGTTGGGGGCTTCAGCTCCAGGTGTTCTGACGCCCTCATCTGACCTCCATGGGCACCTGCCCTTATGTGCACAGATTCCCACATAGGCATGTACACATAATTTTTAAATAAGTAAATAAATATATTAAGTGGTTTTTAATAGACGCTCAATCAGATAACATGGAGATTTTACTGATATCTTGGTTTTACTGAGATGTCTCTTCTAGAATGGTAGGGCTGGGGAGTCAGTGAGCTCTGTATTTCAGAGAAGGGATTAACTCCACAGAAAGGGGATTCCTCCAGATGTCAGAGTAAGCTAGCGACAAGGCCCCAAATAAAGTACTGCCGGCCTCTCCGATTGCAGCTGCTTTGTACTAAATATCAATAGCAAGGGGCTTGCAGGAGCTAGACACAGAAGGGTGCGTCCTACCGTGAGAGCTGGAAGATTTCTCAAAGGAAGTTATGTGCCCACTTCCAGAGGAACCATCCCTCAACTTCACCAAAAGGCAGACCCAGCTCCATCATTGAGAAACTTGTATTAAACACTGGAATTTATTCATACAGAATTTCCTCAATTCCACGCCATCCTTTTAAAAGATCAGGTCATTTGAAGAGCACAGACTGAAGCCATCTCTATTGCTTCTGGTGGGAAACAGTGGGAGAATTTTCATGTGATGGTTTTACACACACATATAACCTATGACTCTTACTCTAGAAGAGATTCCAGAGTGTCTCCGTCCCCCAGAGAAGCCTGTCCTATCCTCAAGGTGTAAGCTGGAACTGACTTGCTCCCCGTCATCCATCACCACCCTTACTCAGAGAGCTCTCTTCTTCTAGACAGAAATGTTTCAACCTTTAATAGGGAGGGTGAGGGCTCCACTGAATGTATTTGCACATCCATCAAATGGTCAGCTGCCAGCAGCTACTACATTTGCAGTTGAGAGGCAACACCAGGTCCATTTCATCCTCTTGCCCAAAGCATCTTCCCAAACCTCTGTACAGAGCAGTTTTCAACCATTCTAACACTATGACCTTTTAATATAGTTCCTCATGCTGTGGTGACCCTTAACCACAAAAATATTTCCATTGCTTCTTAATAACTAGAATGTTGCTACTGTTATGAATCATAATGTAAATACCTGAAATGTAGGACCTCTGATATGCACGCCACCCCTCACCACCCCCACTCTGCAAAGGGATCTCAACCCACAGGCTGAGAACCACTGCCCTGCAAAGAGCAAAGTTCTCATAGATGAAAGAAACAGAAGCCAGGGATTGGGGCTGCCACGCAGCTGTAATTGGGCACTGGGCAGGAAGAATCTGCCCAGAGCTCTCTGCGAACAGTTGATTCTGCAAAGCACAGACTGAGAGAGCTCCGAGCTGATGGACACACTGGGCAGCCACAGTAGTGAGGCGCTTTGGCAATCTGATCCACTCAGCCTTGTCAATCACACCAAGCCTTCCGCTGAGAGAGGAGAAAAGCTATAACTTAAATCCATAGCAGGCAACTCACAACCACCAGCAGCTCCAGTTCCAGGGGATCGGACACCTTCTTTTGGCCTCCTTGGGCCCCTTCTTATATGTGCTCACACAAATATGTAGACCCAGTCACACATACACATATACATTAAATAAAGTATGTAACTATCTCTTGCAAAGCAGTGACAGGAAGATAACAGGTAGCAGTAATGTGTGAAATGCTCAGATATATTTCACTAAGAACACTGTAGAATGAGAAAAGATGGCCAATATCACAAGTGATCAGGGAAATGCAAATGAAAACCACTGCACAAAGGCTAGAAAAGTTAAAACTGGCATCACCATAGCAACCACTGGCAGATACACAGCAATGAGATGCTCACTCACTGCTAGTAGGTTTGTAAAATTATACAAGCACTTTGAAAACAATTGATAGCTTTTTAAGTTAGACATGGGGGCTCAAGAGATGACTCACTGGTTAAGAGCACTTGCTGCTCCTATAGAGGACCTATGTTCAGTTCCCAGAGCCCACATGGTGGCTCACAACCACCTGTAACTCCATTTCCAGATGATCCAATGCCCCTTCTGACCTCCACTGGCACCAGGCATGTATGTACACGGTGCCTATGTATACATATAAACAAAGCACTCATACAAACAATAAAAGTACACTTTAAAATTGTTTCACAAGCTAAACATACCCCTCCTGTATGCTTTAATCATCCCCATCTTAGAAATTTATCCAAGAAAATAAAATCACGTACCCCAAATATTTGTACAAATATTTTGCATAGAAGGCTTATGCATAAAAGCCAAAATGAAAAACAAACCAAAAGCCCATCATCAAATGAATGAAAAGACAAGTTGTGACATATTTGTACAAAGGAATGACAGTCAGCAAGGAGAGAAACAGGCACCAGTGAACACAAACGCGAGGATTAAACTAAAAGAAAATGTTCAAAAGAGAGTATATAGTGTGTGATTCCCCAGCGTGAAATCCTACACTGAAGTGCAATACACAGAGGAAGAAATTAAGTTGGTGGGGGTTTACTTGGCCTCAAAGAGGTACATGGTGGCTGGAATGTCCTTCATCCTGATTGGGGTGATGGTTTTATATTTGTCATGCCACACCAATCTTGCATTTTAATGTGTGCATTTTATTGTAGGTAAATTATATGTTATATAATAGATTTTTAAAAAATACAACTAGCGTAGTCTCTAGAGTTATAAAACTTCAAAGGTCTTAAAAGGTCACATGCTTGTAAGGATTTCTAGTGGGAGCAGAAATTAGAAAAACCTCTTTGGGAAAATATTTGGTTTCTTATACACACGTACCTATGACTCCTAAATATTTTCCCATTTCCACCCTTAAGTATTTGTCTAAAAGAAATATAGGAACAAGTACTACAAACAAATAGGAACAAGTACTACAAACAAATTTGCATGGAAATATTTGCAGCAGTTTTCATCATAACTGAAAAAGTAAAAAGTAAATCTAGAAATAATCCACATATGCATCCATGGGAGAAATTTGTGTTATTTATGTGTCACGGAGCACTGGAAGAAGGGGAAAGAAGAAGGTTGGGGGAGGGAAAAGGGAACAGGTAAGAGAACAAAAAGAAAGAGAGGTATAAGAAAAGAATAGAAGCAACAAAAACAAACAGCCAAACAAAACAGTGAGCTTTAAAAAAAAGTCACAAAGACTACATGCATGTAACATGGTTCCATTATGTTGGATTTAGAGAAGGCAGAGACGCTATGTGATGTGGAAATCAGAGTCGTCACTGTGTGTGGGTTTGCTGGAGACAGCAAGCAAGGATGAGAACAAACGCTGTGATGTTGGAGGTCTAGTTTACACAGGTGTGTGCTGGTAGGACCTGACCAGGTAGACCCATGGTCTGCGCATTCCACTGAGTACAAGTTAACACTCACAGCTTAAAAAAAAATAAGACAACAATTTCTTTCCAAAAAGAAATTATAGTAGGTATTAGATTAAATAAATATAGACTATATTTTCGAACTGTTTTATAATGAGGAGACTATGTCAGAAGTTTAGGAAAGCAACTAAATCAAGACTTAAAGATAAAATTAGCAGCCATGAGATATTATTTTAGATGAAGAAAGCTAGGATGCTGAATATTCAAAGAAGAATAGAAGAGTAAAACAGAACATGGTAAAATAAAACAAAGAGCTAATAAAAATCAAAGATTAAAAATGTAAACCAGAAATCCCGGAATTTATTTTTGAGACAATTTCCTGTACTCCAGGTTGGCCTTGAGCTCACTTCATAGTGGAGAGTGGTCTCTGACTGTGATCCTCCTGCCTCCATGTCTTGAGCGTTGAGATCATAAACATGTATCATCATGCCCAGTGCATAAGAAGAAAATTTGGAATAGAGAGAATCAACAAAGTCAAAGACTAGAAAACTGGGATACCCTAGGTCAGTGGTTCTCAACCTTTCTAATGCTGCGACCCTTTAATACAATTCCTCATGCTCTGATGACCCCAGCCATAAAATTATTTTCATTGCTACTTCATAACTGTAATTTTGCTACCGTTATGAATCGTAATGTAAATATCTGTGTTTTCCAATGGTCTTAGGTGACCCCTGTGAAAGGGTCATTCGACCCTCAGTGGAGTAGGGACCCACCAGTGAGAACTGCTGATCTAAGACAATGTTGACCAGCACCTAAACCACTGAAGTACGTGAAGGCAGAAACAAAGAAGGTTAGCATGGGAAAGGCAGAATTAGGAGGAATTATGAAAATCCAATGCCAATAACTTTGAACACTCAGATGGAATAAACAAATTTGCAGGAAAATATAACTCACCAAGTAAACTCAAGAAGTTAAAAAAAATCCTAAAAGGTCTGAAACCACGTAAGTGATTTAAAATGCTCCCACAAGAAAAACAGCAGGTCTGTGGAGAAAGACATACAGGCAAACCCTATCCAAACACTCAAAGACAATGTTCCAATCCAACACAAACTCTCCCAAAAAACAGGAAAAGTTGGGCGCAGTTTTCTGGCTTGTTCTATAAAGATGGAAAAAATTTCTCCAAAATCAGAAAATAAAATAGATAGATACAAAAACAAGTAAGCTAAGGACCTGGAAACTATTTTTACAAAATTTTGTTGAACTGAGAATAAATGCATTTGGCATAATACTTAGTGTCTACCAAACAACAACAACAACAAAAAAAAAACACAACAAGTATCTTTCCTAAAGATGAAAAGAGAAAAGTGTTGCTTTAAATGAGCCAGACATTGAGCATTTCCTGATAGGACACCATAGCAAACTTGTCACTGAGAAGACAACTTGCCAAAACAAGGAAGAAGAGAAAATGGACCCAAAATATAAAGGAGCATCTACACCACCCTTCAGTTACAGCCAACATCCGAAAAGAGAAGTATCAGCTCAGGACTCCTAAAACCAAGTTCTCAGCACAAAGGAGATTTATTTGCCCCAGGGGAGCAAAGGGCAGGGGAAAAGGAATAAAGACAAGAGATAGAGGAAGAGGGAAAACGGGAAGGGAACAAGGGAGAGGGGCAAGGGGTATCTGTCCCAGAGGGACAAGACACTGCCTCTGGGTAGAGAGGAGACAGATGTGGCCCATAGGAAAATGGCAGCTTGTAAAGGTAAAAGGGGAAGCCTGTGTTAGGATAAGTTGTTTCATTTTAATTAGGCATGTTATTAGGTGAGCCAAAGGGGGCTTTGGATTGCTGGACTTCCATTCTTTGATAGCTAGACCTTGGTAGTCAGTCTCAGGAGGCAGAATTGGCCAAATAAGGGAATAGACCTTGGTAGCTAGCTTTTATCAAGGCAGAGGGAATGGGGGGCTGCCAGAACCACATGCTCAAATGGGCTAGTGTCCCTTCACATGTTAAATCACATCTTCACATTATTGAGGTGATAGCCTACCAAACCCAGAAAGATCCAGTATCTTTAACAAATAAATGGCACGGAAGGTAAGAGAGAAAAACGTTACACATTAAATAGACTTGAAATTCATCTTCAAATAGAAGTCTATTGAAAATAAAGAACTTAAAAACATGTCAACAAATGCAAGATGTGGCCAGGGTTGGACCTTACTTCAAACAAATGACCTTACAAAAGTATTTTTGAGAAAAATAAAATAAATTTGAATCTAGATTTATTATTAGGCCACATTAAAAGTAGTGCTAAATGAGGTGATGTATCATGACTATGGATTTTAAGTGTCTGTATTTTAGAGAGACATCTGTAAAGGTTAATGAAGGAGTTGGATGTAGAGATGGAGCTTTAGCGATGTGGTTGGCTCATGAGGTCTTTGCCTTCATCGAGGGATTAAGCCATTGATGGGTTTAACTGAAGTATTTTTATACAACATATTTTGGCCATATTCTTCCCCCTTCCCAACTTCTCTCAGACCCTCCCCACCTCTCTGTCTAACTTCAAGTTCTTTTTCTATTTCTCAAATACAAAATAACAAAAATAAAATTCAAAACTAACTAACTAAAATATAGAAAACTAATAAGACCAAAACAAAACAAAATGACAACACACACACAAAGTCCATTTTGTGCTGATCAGATGTTCCTGGGCACGAGGACTGCCCTTAAGCGTGGTTGATAAAGCCAGTGAGACTCCATTTGAGCAAACTTATTTTTCCCCCTTTCTCAGCGGGTATCAATTGCAAATAATTTTTGGCTTGGGTAGAGCTTTGTTTCCACTTCCCTTTCTAGTGCTGGGATTTTGTCTGGTTTGAACCTGTGCGGGTCTCCTGTGTGCTGTCACAATCACTATGAGGTCACACGTGTGTTAATCCTGTTGTATGTAGAGGATTGTATTTCTTTGGAGCCGTCCGCAACTTCTTGCTCTTACAGTCTGCCTCCTCTTCCACATAGGTCCCTGAGCCTTAAAGGGAGGGATTTGGTAAAGACATCCCATTTAGGGCTGAGTTTATTCAAAGTCTCTCACTCTCTGCACATTGTCCAGTTCTGGGTCTCTGTGTTAATTACCTTCTACTGCAAGAAGACACTTCTCTGATGAGAGTTGAGTGATGCACCTAACTATGGAGTATAGAAATATGTCATTATAAGTCATGTTATTGCTATGTTTATTTTTCAGAATAAGAGTTGTAGGTTTTCTCTAGGCCTATGACATATCTAGTCTCAGGTTCTTGACCACTTTAGCAGTATCAGGGTTGAGCACCACCTTATGGGGTGTGCCTTAAAACCAATGGAAAAAAAGTGGTTGGTTACTCCTATAATGGCTTTGCAAGTATTGTACCAATATATCTTGCAGGCAGCTCTCTATTGTAGGTCTCAGAATTTGGCGATATTGAACTGGGTTATATTGACACTTCTTTGTCTCCTCCAGTAGTGTGCAATGCACCTTCCTGCACTATGAATGCTAGTCAGCAGGGGTGAAGTTCTAATTGAGCACCAGCTTGATTTCTCCATGTTCAAAGACAAGTAAGTTGTGTCTTCAACAATAGGGCCTTACCATCCATCAGGTTATGAAGAGTAACCAATAAATAACTTTAATCTGTGATGTTTGAGGGTGTCTATGGGCCTTTGGTCAATAACTCAAAAAATATGTAACTTTGCAGATTTTTTTTTAGATAGGGTCTTACTGTGTTTTTCTGGCACTAACTGTATAGACCAGGTTGGCCTCAAACTCATAGAGATCTACCTGCTTCTGCCTCTCAGCACTGGGATTAAAGGCATGAGCCACCATGCCTGAATTATTTGATGTGTATTAAATTTGAATAAACTATTCTATGCGGGGTAGCAGAATTGTGAAAAGTAGGGTCTCATTGGAAGTAGTGAATCCCTGGGGTCATCCCTACATAACAGTTAATCTTCATTTTCAACTTGACTAGATTTGGAACCACCTCGGAGACACACATCTTGGTGTGTCTGTGAGGGTGTTTCCAGAGAGGTTTAACTGAAGATGGAAAACTCACCTGACTGTGGGCAGTGCCATTCAACAGTCTGGGGTCCTGCACCAAATGACAGAGATGAAGAAGGAAGAGTTGACAACCAGTGTCCATATCTCTCTGCTTCCTGACTGTAGATGTGATGTGATCAGCTGCCTGATGCCCCTTCCACCGTGCCTTCTCTACCTACCTTCCCAAACTGGGGGCTAAAATAATGTTTACATTGCCGTATGGTTAGCCACAGCGATGAGAAAAACAATGAACACATCCTGGAAAGACCTATTTGTCTTTGGCAGTTCATGTTGTTCTCCCTGCTTCCTAGCTGCCATGAGATAAGAAGCTTTTTATCCACCATGCCTTTCTACCAGATCAGAAACATACTGCCAGGTGACCATGAACAAACACATCTGAATCTGTAAGCCAGAGGAAAGTTTTCTTTTCTTAAACTGTTTGCCTCAGTGATTATGTCCCTGCAATGAAAATGGACTGGTACAATACATGACAGGTTTAGAGGAAGCATGATGTGGTGTCTGGGGTTTGTTTTAAAGCACTCCATGAGGGAAGATCAGCAACTTAAAATCAGTAGAACACTCATAATTGAAAAGCTGGGTAGCAGGCTCAGGTGGGTTGGTTATCTGGTCTGTTTTGTCTTTGGGTTTGTTTAAAGCCTTCCATCATGAAACTCAAATGGTGAGAAGAATGGCCATGACAGTAATAGCTGCAGCATATTCTATTCTGAAAAGAACAAAGACAGTTTCTTTCCCTCTTTGCCATCATAAAGCCCCAGGGGACCAGGCTGCAAGACCTTGTGCTTTTCCCATGTCCTCCCAGAATGTTCTTCCTTTCTGTTACTCAGGCCCAGCTTGATGTGGGATGTTCTTTCGTGTATGTAATACTTTGATTGGCTAATGACTAAAGCTGCTTTGGCCAATGGCTTGGTAGAGCAAAACCAGGTGGAAAATTGAGAGCTATAAAGAGAAAGTAGGCAGAGTCAGGGAGACGCCATGTAGCTGCCAAAGGAGAAAGATGCCACCAGAACCTTACTGGTAGGCCACACCCTCATGGCAATGCACAAATTAATAGAAATTGGTTAATTTAAGATGTAGAAGTTAGTTAATAAGAAGCCTGAGCTAATAGGCCAAACAGAGTTGCAATTAATATAGTTTCTGTATTTATTATTGGCCAGGAAACAAACAAGCAGCCTCTGACTACAAATGGTGCCCCATATGGGGCAACCACATTCACATAAAAACTGAGAGAGCTTGGGAAGAAATTCTAGACACAAAAGAACAGAGTTAAGCATAGCTTCTTGGTAGCTGCATCCCCCCCTCCCCCGATAGACTCTGTTTGCTGGTAGCGAGCAGAGCCACAGCTCCTCTAAGAGGTTTTCTAACTCATCATAAGCAGCAAAAAGTGTGCAGTTTCTTTTGTTTTGTTTTGTTTTGTTTTTTTAAAAAAAAACCTTCCTGGCTTGTGCTGGCAGCATGGATGTTCCTGATCAGAAAATGATTACAAATATGCAATAAAGACAAATTCAGACCAAAAAAAAAAAACCCTCTAAACAGGTCCCAATGTGTTTTTAAAATGTATGTAGGCTTGAAAAAGAAAAAAGAGTATAAACAGTTGTAAAAAAGTAAATAGTTTTTAAAAAACAAAGTCTTTAAAGAGACAGTAAAAATAATTTAAAAAGTACAGTCATAAATTACAAGTAAAAAAATAAGTCACATAAAATAAAATATGCACAGAGAGCCTAAATTATGTATATTATTATGTTTTCTTTAAATTTTTTGACTGCCGAGAGACATTTGATTCTGGGGGTTGCTAAGTTAAAGCAACATAAAGGTATTTTGACTTCAAAGTTTGGGTCTACAGATATGTTGCTTTGGAAAAGAGGTTCTGTTTTTGTTTCCACAGAAGATTAAAAAAAAAAAACAACTGTGTATTCCTTACAGGCTAATGTAGTTAGATGGAACAAGAACTCCTCCCCCCAAAAGGTCTCCATACATTCTAAAAAATACTTCTTCCAAAAAACAGCAAAAAGCAGTTTGGAAAAAACTACACCCAAATTCCCAAAATGATTGTTTATAAGTGTTTGTTTTCATTTAAAGAGGGATATGATTAGAGATGAATACTTTACATTGGTATGAACTTTGGTTTATTGCCAATGGTTTAGCAGAGTAAAGCCAGGCAAGAAATTCTAACAGAGATATGGAGAGAAAGTAGACAGAGTTAAGGAGATACCAGAACCTTCCAGGTAGATCACAGCCTCATGACCATACACAGATTAATAGAAATGGGTTAATTTAAGATTTAAGAGTTAGTTAATAAGAAGCCTGAGCTAATAGTCCAAATTAATATCTTTTCTGTGTGTTTATTCGTGTCTGGACAGCCCAGAAACAAATGAGCAGCCTCCAGCTACACCACCTCAAATGCTATCTGTCGCAGATAGCTGCTGGTCTGGTCTGTCAAGCATCCTTTCCATCCACTCCAGCTATCAACACTCCTGTCCTCCTATGGATAAACACTTTTTTTTTGAAACAGGCCCAGTCAGTGCCATTTATTGTACATGTTGAACAGTGTCTGAGAACCAGGGTCTCCCGGAGTTTGTCTGTTTTGTTTAAGGATTCTTTTGTCTAAGGTTTCATTCTTTTTTGCATCAAATAGGTTCTTCCAAGAACCTATTCCCGAGGAAGACAAAAACAGAAATCCTCAGTGAAGTGAAAAAGAAGAAACAAGGTTAAAAACTCACCAGACACAAGCCACACCAAACGCTCATCCCATTTAATTTCCTGTTACATGCACCAAGGAAACCAAAAACATTAGGCCCCAGGGCAGCAATGCCCTGAGATTCTAGCTCAGGCCCCTCTTTGTGACAAATCATGCACACATACCCACACACACATTGACCCAGGCAGAAGTCACATGCATGCACAGGTGGCTAGAGAACCACTGGGCGGGACAGGAGGAAGACCTGGGCAAGCATACGCCAGCACCTGTGTACTGGAGACCCAGATAACCCTTCTGTTGCAGGCTGAACAAGAGTAAAGATTAGAACAAAAGCAACACAGGAAAAAGGAGGATAGATGAAGAGGGAAAGATGCAGGGCAACTGGGGGAAAGCAGCCTCAAAGAGGGAGGTCTTTCTTTATTAGGAACAAGGATGGGCAGAGGATCTGTGACTCCAATAATCTACCGAGGATGACGGAATCTGCCACAGCTTCCTCTCTACATCCTGTGCTCTCTCCCGATGCAGAGGGAAAACCACAAACACCCACCCTCTAGCCCTGCTCATTAACACTCGTAAGGACTTTCTCCAGTATCCAAAAAAGAAATGACACCCCACCCCACCTCAACACACACTCAAAGTTAGGTTCAGCACAGGCCAAAGTTAGGCCAAAGAGAACGCCTCAGTAACTCTTCTTGGTGGAGCCAAAGCCAGAGAAGCCCATCACTGCTGCCATCTTATCCTCCTCCTCAAATGTCAAGTCCTCCTCGGCCCTCCTTTTCTTCTCCTTCTGCTTTTCTTTCTTGTATGCTTTAGCCTTTTCCTCCTCTTCTCTGAATTCCTTCATCCTTTCCTCAAAATCATGTTCTTCTGCTTCTCTTCCATCTTCTTGTTGACCTCAAAACGTTTCTTTACCTGATCCAGAGAGGAGCGTTCCACACGCATAGACATACCCAAGTTTTCGCTGATGTTTCTTTCCATTAATGTGATCCAGGAAGTTGATGGAGTCCTTCACCACGCAGTCACAGACGTTGCTGTAGTAGCCTCCCATTTCAAACTGTGGGGTCGTCTTGGTGATGACGATCGTCTTCCCAAGCTTGGACTCCACCTTATAATCCCTGTGCCGAAGAAGCTCCCGCTTGACGGGCTGCACTGGTTTTCCATCCTTCTTTTCTCTCTCTTCTGTGAGTCTCTTCTCCGCGAGCTTCTCATCTTCATCTTTGTCCCACTTTTCGGCGAAAGTCCAAGTTTTTTGTCCCGCTGCCCGACACCATCTTCACAGCGAAGTCTGGATAAACACTTTTAATAACATCATGTGGTTCACATGAGACTGACCTCACCACCCACATCCCCTCCAGGTCTGGCTGTTGGCAAGGCCGCAGTGACTACAGCAATGGGCGTGTTGCCAAGGCTGCCCATGAGCATCAGATTAGCTCCCAGACTTACTGGAAGTATTAGATAAAAGACACTCCCCCCACCCCCGCCCCACCACAGGTTTGCTAACTCAGAAGGTGAAAGCAAGCCTGGACTTCTTGGGGTTATAATCATACACACACCCAAACCAGCCTCCCCCTCAGCTCTCCAGCATATTGGTTAGTAAAGGACCCCTTTGCTTGAGAAAGGACAGACAAAGATAGAACAACAAACATGGGGAAAGGGAAGTGGGGGAAAGATGCTGGTAGTGGTGATGACTTCCTCAACAAGCCACGGCATACATGTGGAGCTCAGAGGCCATCTTTCAGGAGTTGGTCCATCCTTCTACTGTGAGGTCCATCATGGATCAAACAGAGACCATCAGACTTGTGTGCAAAGTGCTACTTCCCACTGATCTTACCAGCTCAAATTCACACATTTTGTAAGGCTCCTGGGCTATGCTTGCCTAGGACCTAATGACTTCCCCATCCTCTCTGGCCTTCAGCCTCTCCCTTGTTTTTTCAAACACATCACCTTCTTGATCTCTCTCATGTGGGTCTAGCGGGTACCATTCTCAGAGAACAAACATATGTGAATGTCACAGTCTACCATTCTTACCCATGACCTTTGTATCACCGACTCTTCTCAGCCTTCACATCTACTCAAAGGTCAGTGTCTCCTCTGAAAGGATCTCCCTGATCACTCTTTCTAGACTAGAGAAATGCTTTGGTGTGGAGGTGGGTGACTTTAAATGGGGCCTGTTTCACATGCACAAAGAGCATTTTTCACATGCAATTGGTACCATTGTGCTCTGAGCACATATGTGCACCAGACAAACTGCAGGTCCCCAGGAGCATCTCTCCCTTCCCTGACTTACAGAAAATATTTGGTCTTTGTGAGCGGAAGTAGAAAAGATGTGATCCAAGCTCCTGATCTGAGGAGGGCTGGTCTTGTATTGGCCTGATGGTCACGTGTGCCAGTCAATAAACCCTACCCCTCAGCCCCAGATCTAGTCTTCTGCTCTTACCATACTGGGCAAGAGCTCTTCCCTTGCCAGCTACATCCACCTTGCATAGTTGAGTCTACCTTACGGAAATGAAGCTGAAATGCAGAACACCACAGTCCTGGAGTTCAGAAAGAGATTCCCCTCTTTCCCCATCTGCCCGCTGCTTGCCACAGGGCTGGTTCTCATCCTCCAAGCACTGCGTAGCCTCCCATCTCATTCTGGAATCACAATAGAAATTCCTTCCCATGGCAGCCAATGAATCCACAGTAGTTTCCCCAAGACACAACCATCCATGTACCCTTCCCCTGTTGAAATCCTAAGACCAGCCTCTTTTCAGATGTCTGGGACTCCCTTCTCCGAGATCAGACAATAGCATCAGAAACACCAGAACTGAGACTCCCTTCTCAGCTCAGTGGGCCCTTGCTCAATGTTTTTGAGCTTTGACAATGGAGGCTTTCTCCCTTGTTCCTCTAGCCTAGGGAAGTGAAGGCTTCCTAGGGTGGCAACTTCCATGACATTGTAGGGTTTTCCCTTGCCTTTTCTTTAGGGGATAAGTCCCTGCCATTAAGTCTTTTTATCAGCTTCCCCTACTACCTAGTGTGGTCTCTGCTCCCAACTGGCCTCTGAACTGTACAGCCACCAAGAGAGGCCAAGAGGAAAAGAGAATATGTAGGTCAGTCAACAAGGAGAAACAAGGAATGAATGGGGATTTGATAGACTTCCTTAGGATCTGTAGGAAGAGAATGCTAGAACAGAGTAATAAAGATGAACCCAAGAAACTCATTCATCAAAAATATGTATTTAAATGCCTCTTGTACCTCATGAATTCTGGTATTTAGTAACTGGTCTTTGTGTCTATAATTAATGACGCATTTGGGGTTTGTTCCCCTGTAATTGCTCCCTTCTACAGGAGGGAATGTGTTGTACTCATGCCTAGTGATGAACGGTGACTAATGACGAGGAAGAAAAGGAGAAAGGGGGTAAACGGAACACAGAAAAAAGGAGAGAGTGATCTCAGAGACCCAGAGAGACACCAGCACTGCCCATGTCTGCATGCAGTGAGGACTTCCAGGGATGTGTCAGGAAAGAACACACTAGAATGAACATTTTCCAGACGGGCCTAGGAAGGGAAATCTTACCTGCAACTTCCATACCAAGTGGCTAGGGAGGACGGTACTGGGAGCTGTTGAGGTGGGGAGCTGCAATCTCCTACCTCTTGACCTGCGTACAGGGGATACAAGCATTGACTTTATAGTTACTTTTAAATGTATGTTTTCTGCTTCTCTAAATAAATACCTCACAATTAGAAAAAGAAAGAAAGAAAGAAAGAAAGAAAGAAAGAAAGAAAGAAAGAANNNNGAAAGAAAGAAAGAAAGAAAGAAAGAAAGAAAGAAAGAAAGAAAGAAACACAGAGAGAGAGAGAATGGGTGTGGAGTTCTGTGTTTGAGGATGCTTTCCATAACAACCTCCAGATAACCAAACTTCTTAGATGCTGGAAATCCATCGTACACACTCTGAACATAAGTCCAGAGCAAGTCATTAAGAAGAGGGCTTGCAGGCTGGAAGCAGTCTTGTAGGCACATTCCAAGTAACCTCAGAGCGTCCCAAGAAGAGTGATTTCCTAAATCACTTGCAGAAACATCCAGCAGAATAAAGCCACCCTCCAGGGCCAGGAGTCTCCAGGCCCTTCTCCCAATCACAGGATGGGCTTGGGGATAATAGTAAGGGTTGCTCTTGTTTGCGTCCAGCACATTAAGCAGAACAGGCCTTTGACCTAGCTGGGGATGGAAGTCTCTGAGCAATAAGGAAATGAAACAGGAGCTGATGCTAAAAAGCCCATTTACTCTGTGACCCTTCCCAGCTAAGCCAGTGACCCAGCTCGGCACTGATGTTGTGCACTGAGCTGTGGCATATTGTCCCTCATAATCTTCCCACAACACAGACAGGGAGGCAAGTGGGAGAATAGGACACAAAAGTCCTATTGTGCTTGGATGTAAGTGTGCAGAAGATATCTAATCAATCTAGAATCTGGGGGCCCCTGTGCCTGCAAGGGTGGCCCAGCCAGGTCATCTCAAACCTCAGGCTTCATAGAAGTTGGTGGCATAGAAACAGGCACAGGTGGGTTGTCTTGGTTTTACACAAGCTAAGCTGGACCCAGCAGAGGCCTGAGGGTCCACATCCAAGACCAACTCTGTAACAGAATTCCGGCCCCAGGATGCATACTTTCAGGAATGAAATAGATGGACCTTTTGTTTGGAGACCCGAACTCTCCCAGCACGCATGAGCCGGAGGAACTCACCAGAAGTTGCCCACTTAGTTTGGGATTTCTAGCCCTTTCTCATCTTGATCATCTGGAATGAAATAAAGGAATTACATATGAGTATAAATATAGGGCATGCCTTTGGGGCAAGCAGCAAAAATGGCACTCTTTGTTACCAGTTTCCTTCGGCAGTCAGATGGTTTACAGCCGGTTCCACCTGTTCACACACAAGCAGTTGCTGGGCACACTCCTTTAATCTCAGCACTCAGGGGCAGAGGCAAGCTGATCTTTGAGTTCAAGGTCAGTCTGGTCTATAGAATGAGTTCCAGGACAACCTAGAGCTACACAGAGAATCTCTTGTTCAGGAAAAAATAAAAAAAAATAATTAACACACATAGCCATTTAAAGGAGGGCTGTCTCCATTTGGAAAAGCCATGACCTTTAACCCTGAGGTCCCATCTCTACTCTCTCGTTCTCTTATTCTGTTTCTCTCACACACACATGGGAAATGATGCATTCCAAAGGTTGTGTAAAGCACTGCATGTAGTTGTGAACACTGGAGATTAATAGTAGAACAGGTCAGCTGTGATATAGCTGTGAGATGGGAAATTATGTAGGTGTTTAAAAAAAAAAAGCAAAGCCAGGGATGGCTGGGTGTGTCTGTAATTCCAGCACTTAGGAGGCAGAGGCAGATTGTGAACTTCAGGCAAGACTGAGCTATAAAGTGAGATCCTGTCTCAAACAAACAAACAAACAAACAACAAAACAGCCACAAGGGGTTTAGGGTGCAGCTCAGCAGTTCAGGGTACAGCTTGCATGAGGTCCTAAGGTCAAGCCCCACTATGGGTTTAAGAAGAAGTAATCAGGGACCGGCAAGATGGCTCGATGGGTAAAGACACTTGCTGTCAAGACTAATGGCCTGAGTTCAATCCCTGGAACCCACGTTGTAAAAGGAGAGAACCGGCTCCTGCAAATTGTCCTCTGACCTCCAGCTGTGCATCACAGCAAACACGCCCATCCTACACAGAAAAGAAATAAGTCAGAAATTAATAACTTTTCAAAGTAACCAGACAGCCGTCTTCTGGGCTGGTAAGGAATTTTAAAAGCACAATTTAAAAGCTAATTTTTTTAATATGGCAAGGTCCAAAAAACCATGCATAGTAAGTGTCTATATTTGTGTAGACACTTCTTATGTAGACACTTCTAAATGCTGAGGCACCCATGGAAGCCTCCTTAAAGCCGGGTGATAGAAGCTGTCAATGCCAGAGATTTAGGAGCAAAAGCTGACCTTTCCCTGTGTTTTGTGCCTTTGGGTTTTTATAGCTGTGTGAAGAACTGTTTTCATTTTTCATTTTTTTTTAAGTCAAGCTGGGGCTGGAGGTGTAGTTCAGCTGGTAGAATACTTACTTAGGATGTGCAAGGCCCTGACTTTGATCCCCAGCACAGCAGCTGGGCATGAGAGGTGGGGGCAGAAATGAAATACAAGGTCATCTTTGGCTACAGAAGGAGCTTGAGGTCAATTAGGGATGCATGAGAGACTTAAGTCTCCCCCCACCAGCTCCTTCCAAATAAAAGTTAAGTAGGCCGGTTGCCTTTACAAAACAGGAAGTATTTACTCTTAACCAAGCTTGGGGACAGTTTGGGAAGTCAGCAGCTCAAATTCTCTTTCTTCCATGACACTTGTCATGACATCATGATTCATTGCAACACACTTCCACAGCCTCTGACTCTTAGTCATTTCATGATGACAATGACTCATGCTGGCAGCCTCTGTTAGCAAGGGGGAGGCTGGCTCCCCACTGTGTTGCCCTCTCTCCACCTGTAAGCTGCTTATAGGAAGGCCCTTATCTGCTACGTTAAGCTTATCCCTGCTGGGATTCCTGTAAGTTAAGCTTCAGTGCACACATGACTCCTGTATCCTTCCTCTGACCTCATTCGTAATTGCAGACCTATTTCCTCATGACTCTTAGAATTCCCTTTCTGCATTCTGCAGGTGCTTAAATCCCTGCTCCCCTCACCCAAGTTCTCCTACCTGTCTGATCACGGATCCCCCCAGGTCACTCAGGTTTCCGGTAGGAACTAACAATGAAAGACTCCTAAAATCACCCCAATTCTAAGGAGGCAAATTATGGACTACGAGTCTGCTTCTCTATTCTAGCTTCTGCCCTTCATGCCAAGATCACTCTCCCTCTTGCCGCACAGTCTCCAGCAGCATGCTGCCACTTCCGGTCCCTGGAAACTGTCCCCAGACCCCAGTAAACACTAGGTAGAATGGTGCAGACTCGCCATCTCAGCACTGAGAAAGTGGGGACAGGAAGATTCTAGAGGCTTCTGGGCAGCCATTCTAATCCAGTTGATTAACTCCAAGTCAATGAGAGTTCCTGTTTCAAAAGACAAGAGCAATGTGGTAACTTGAAAGAAATTGACCCCCCTTAGCTCATAGGGAGTGGTACTTTTAGGAGGTGTGGCTTTGTTGGAGGAAGTGTGTCACTGCATGGGTGGGCTTTGAGGTTTCCTATGCTCAAGATACCACCCACTGTCACAGTCCTTCCTGTTGCCTTCTGATCAAGATGTAGCCAGCACCATGTCTGCCTGCAGGCTGCCATTGCTCCCTGCCTTGATGATAATGGACTGAACCTCTGAACTGGAAGCTGCCATCTCAATTAAATGTTGTCCTTTGTAAAGTTGCCATACTCCTGGTGTCTCTTCACAGCCATAGACACCCTAAGAGAGACAATGTTCCTAAAGAAGACATTCTAGGTTGTTCTCTAGACTCCATATGTATATACAGGAATGTGCATGTGTGTATGCGTGTGCGTGTGTGCTCACACACGTACACATCACACATGTACACACATTCATTGTTAAGAGTTGTTGTTTTCTTTTAACGCTAATCAAGATACAGTAGTAGTCTGGCTGGGTACCGTGGCACATTCATCTAATCCAGCTCTCATGGAGCAAAGGCAGGGGGATCTCTGTGAGCTCGAGGCCAGTCTGGTCTACACAGTGAGTTTCAGGACAGCTGGAACTATATAGAGAGACCCTGTGTCAAAGATAAAAATGATCCCATAGTAGTTCAGTTAGCTTAGGAGTCAGAGTTGAGAGTGTGAGTCAGCTAGAGCAATTATGATCTGAAGGCAGAGCATTAGAGAAGACAGGTCTGCAGAGTAGGGGCCAGACACTGTGGTTGGGTTATCATTGAGGCGAGCTACACACACACACACACACACACACACACAGGAAAATACTGTACAGGGTCGATAGAGAGGCTGACAACTAGTTAAGAATGAAATTGAATAAAAGTCCTGGTAACACTGGAAATCAGGACCAGAGAGGAGGGAAAGAATGTCATCAATGAATCATTGGTATCTCAAACTTCAGGCTGAGGTACGCAGAGACTAAAGCCTACACACCAGAATAAGGTCTGTGGTCCACCCAAAAGAAAGAACCCAAAGACAAACTCTGAAACAAACAAACAAATCTAAGAACTGAAGCATTGTTAATCCCTCCGGTTGAGAATAAGACCTCTACCCCAATTTAGAGCCAAATTCGAAGCAAGTTTTAATTAAATACTGGCCAGGAAGATGGACTCTGGCTAGGCTCAGTCCTGGGTTCCCAGGGAATGGCAATGAGTTACATTCTATAGAGGCTTAAAAGGGCAAACCTACAAGGCAATCAGATCCAATCAGGGGCAAGGATATATCCTGACATATTCCCTGCCTACATACCTCCCACCAACATGTTATCGAGTACATCTTGTGCAGTTAGGTCAAACGAATTTATTTAGGGGCTTGAAAACATGTAGCTTGTTATCTCCCATAAACAATAGGCTCTAACATTTCAGGAAGTACCTATCCTTGGGCAAGGGGCTTGCAGATCAGAGGCATTTTTGTTTCATGGATCTTTTAGACACAGTAATTAAAACTTAAAATTTAACTTTGACTCTCACAGCATGACTTTAGAGACTGAGAAAAATGTGTGGGTTTTCTCATAGATATGCCTAAAATAAGCCAAGGCGAATGTGAGGGGCTAAGCCCATGATTGAACTGTGCAATGGATCCAAAAGTAATGCTCTTCAGGAGAAAATAAGAGGTCCCAAGGTTTCTAAAAACACATCAATAGCAATATTCAATAAAAAAAATTAGAAGTTTCCTAAATTTGAAAAGCAAAAAGGTGTGACCCTGCTGTCAAGAAAAACTAGAAGACATTGAAATGATAAGCACCTAATGTCAGCAGGAAAAAAAAATCTTGATAATAATACGTTCAGATAACTAAAGGGAAATATGGTCATAATGGCTGGCTAAATAAGGAATCTTAGAAAAGAACCAAAAGATTTAAAACAGCAAAAAAATAGGAATTCTAAAATTAAAAATTTGAATAACTGAAATACACACTGGGTGTCTCCAGCGGCTCAGCAGAAGTGAGCAAGGAAAGTGTCTATTTGAAAACACATACAAATCAGTAAAAATTGCTCAAATTAGGGGACAAAGAGGAAAAAATAGAGCAGAAAAATGAACAGAACTTCAGGGGCAAGGGGGAATTTTTCAAATTTTCAAATTTTTCAAATGGTCTAACACATAGGAAGTTAGGCACTCAGTGAAGAAACTTAAGAAGAAATACAAAGAAAAACCACAACTATGTGGTGATCTATTTTCTGAAAATATCTCTTGTCTTCAAAGAGGTTGAAGTTTTTCGGGCCCTTGAAGTCAAGTTAATAATATGCTTTGTGGGCTGGAGAGATGGCTCAGAGGTTAAGAGCATTGCCTGCTCTTCCAAA
>LOEQ01002087.1:225199-240134 GCA_001685075.1 Bramus lutescens | reverse complement strand
GAAAGAAAGAAAGAAAGAAAGAAAGAAAGAAAGAAAGAAAGAAAGACAAGCAAACTGATGTGAGAGGTGAGAGCCAGGGCTGGGCCTCATTTGGCAGCATGTTTGCTTATCATGGGGAAGCCCTGAGTTCAGTCTCCAGCATTCCATGCTGATACATGCCTGTAATCCCAACACACAGGAGATGAATGCAGGAACGAGTTCAAGGCCAGTCTAAGATACTTAGCAAGTTTGAACTTGGCCTCCTTGGGTTACAAGAGACCAGGTCTCAAATGAAAAATAAATATGTAGAGAAGAGAAAATTAGACCCAAAGTAAACACAATTAAAAAGTGATAGCCATGGGAACAGAAATCAACAACAACCAAAAACTCCACAGGAAATAGAGTTAGAAAATGCAGGGTTATTTGAAGAAATTAATAAAATTGACAAATCCCTAAAAAAAAAAACTCTAATTGAATATTAGAGAAAAACATAGTCTAATACCATAAAGAAATGATGTTATTTTGTAGACAATATAGACATTAAAGGGAAAATAAGGAAATAATATGTACAATTCAGTGCAGGTGGGTTTGATAATACATGAAATGGATATCTGAATAATAATAATTAAAGAAATTATTTTTTAAATTAAAACAAAATGTCCTTACAAAGAAAATATGGCTTTGACATTTCTACAGGTGCGGTCTATAAAAGATTTAAGCATGATGTAATACAATTCTCATGAATACTCAGGATATAAAAAGGCAATCTCAGCTTATTTTATAAGGCCAGTATAAATCTGATAATAAAATCAGACAAAGGCAATAAAGAAAATTGCAGACAAATGCCATAAAGAACTTAGGAGCTGTATTTATTAAGCAGCACAGCCAACAATTATTAACAAATCGAAGGGCAGGGAGATGGCTCAGTTAGTGTCCCGCAAGCTCAAGGATCTGAGTTTGCTCCTCTGAGCCTGTGTATGAAGCCTGGCGTGGCAATGTGCACCTGCCATCCCAGCCCAGAGGAGGCGATGACAGATGGCTCTATACTGTGGTTCATAGGTCGGCCAGTCTAGTCTACAAAGCAAGCTTCAGGCCAGCAAGAGAGCCTGCCTCAAAGAACGAGGTGGAGCACTCCTGAGGAACCATGAATGAGGTTGACCTCTAGCGTCTAGACACATATGTGCATACACAAACACACCCGCATGCATGCTTACACACACATGTGAACCACATTGAAACTAATACATGGAAAGAAGCTATAATGTATTATGGCCAAATGGGCTTTATTCCAGGAATGCAATGCTGCCTTGACAATTGAAAACCAGCTCATGTCATTCACCACTCTGACAGAACAAAGGAGGAAAACCACTTAGCCATTTCAACTGAAAATCATTTGACAAGGCTCAAAACCCCCTTTGAATGTAAAAAGCAAATTATAAATGGAAAATTTCCAACTTAATAAAGAGCATTACTTTATGTTTTAGTCTATAGATAACAATGTGCTCTGCGATAAGAGAGGGAATGGTTTGGGGTTTTTTTTTTCTATAATCAGGAGTGAGGTCACACCTTCATCTCCACTTTTGTTCGATACTTTCCTGGGAATCATTTCTGAAGTCATAAGATCGGCAAATACATCTTGGAAAAGAAGACACGAAATTGTTTTTATCCACAGACCTCATAGAAAACTACAGAAACTCCTGAGGAGCCTCACCAGAAAAAAAAAATATAGTAGCACGTGAATTCACCAGTGTTACAATGTAGGACAGTATGCAAATATTCTTTACTCTGCTATATACTAAGAGCAGAAATTAGTAACATTAAACAGTCACAGAGTAATTACATAAAGCACACAGAGAAATGAAATTATTAAAGGATGTATATGACCTTCATAACAAAAATTATGAGAGAAATTTTCAAAGGTTTGTTGTTGTTACTGTTTGCTTTGTTTGTTGTTGTTTTCGGTTGGTAATTTGTTTGTTTCTGCTTTTGCTTTTTTGCCTTCTTGCAACCCAGGCTGGTCTCTAACTCACTTTGTAGCTGAAGATGACTTTGAACTTCTGCTCCTCTTGCGGGAGTGTTGGGATTACAGGAGAGTGACTTCTGTTCATGTATGAAGTGCTACAGGGATCACAGTGTTCATGCATGCCAGGCAAGCACTCTACCAATGAGCTACTATATCCTGGTTCCTGATACATGTAACTCAAATAAACTTTAAAAACAGGCTGAGCAGAGGAAACCAGTCGAAAGAGAACACGGTGGGATTTCCCTGAGTTGTAAAATAGGCAAAATGCTTCAGGAAACAGGTGATATGAGCAGGTCTCACTGTAAAGTTTCTTGAATGATCCAGAGGTTCTGATTAGTAGAGCAAATGAGTGGTTATATACATTTATTAGAATCCATTGACTTAAGGATGTGTTGGGGGTAATAATGGCTCAACACAGTTCATTCCCTAAACTCTGGAAGGGTCCCCACTGTCCATCAGTAAGATGACACCTTCTCCCTTTCAAGTACACTTCTGCCTTCTCCCAATTCCGTGCCTATAGACACTCCTTGGCACATGGTTTCACCTACTGGTACTTTCCATATCAGGAGTTGTTTGCTTCTAGGGTCCATGAGCAACTCTCCGAGTCTAACCAGAGGGTTTCTTGAGCTTCTGAAGACAGTGCATGTTCTGGATCAAAACTGGGAAAGTCCCAAGAAAGTCGGAGGCTTCGTTATCATCTGCAAAACCCTGTACCACTTCTGGCTCCACCTCTAGGCTTGGCAACAGGCATGTGATGTATGTTTGGTAATGTTTGTCCAAAGCCAAGAATAGACCTCAAAGTTCTATTTCAGTAAGCAGGTGCTGAGCCGGGCCAGGAAGCCTAAGGTGATGACTGGCTGACCTTTCTTCAGAGGCCCACCCAGGTCCTCCCCAGGGCTTAAGATCTTATTCCTCTGTGGGGTGTTCCAGAAAACAGATAAACTGCTGACCTCAGCCCTACTTAAATATTATGGATAGCCAAAGTATTCCAGAAACAGCTTCCCTCCCCTTGCCTGCTCATTTCCCGCTTCAATGAAGTCATCTGAGCCCGGGGGTTGGGGTGGGAGGGGGGGGCTGTAGTTTTCTTTCCTCCACACCTCTCCAAAAGACTGCCATGTCCCAGGCCGCCTGGGACCAGTACTGGCCTTTTGGGGCAGTTTGCTCAAGTGCTCATAAGCAAACAAAAACAGCCTTCGGGTTGGCCAGGCCTGGCAGCTTGGGATCGAAAATAACCTGATCGGCTGGTGAGCGCCCTTGCCTCCCTGGGACCCTGGACCTTTGTCCTCCCAGCCCTATCCCTCAGGGCTTCCTTTGTCAGAACTCTGGTCTCTTCTGGGATTGGGGACAGGAGGGGGGCAGTAGTGACTTTGAACAATACCACTGTGTCTGGCCAGGGAGCCTGCTTGACCTGATTAGGCTGGACCAAGGGAGCCTTCAGAAACTGTTTTCCACCCAGACAGGCAGACTTGTCACTCCTGTCCCTGCAGTGGCTCCTTTTTGGTGAATTAGACAGGTTGATTCCTTCGCACAGTGACGCGATGGCCTTCGTGATCTTGGCCTACATAGGCGCTAGGACCCGCCTGGTCTACTTACTCTTGTTGCCCTTCCTACCAGGCAGCTCTCCAACAGTATTTTTCTCACTGCAGCTCTTGCTCTGGCCCTGCCAGGCCCAAAGCACCCGCACCGGAGTCCAGCTGGCACCCACTTGAAAGCCTTCCTGCTGAGAGCCTCAAGGTCGCCCACGCCCACAGCCCTGGCCCTGGGGCACGAGCACTGGGCAGCGAAACAGAGCCAAGAAAGTTCAGGAGAAAAATCATCCCCGGCCGCAGGAGGGCGCCTCCCATTCCCTTCCCTAGGTGGGTACCACAAGCCCTAGCTTGTGGTACACCATTCCCATCCTGCACCTCGTGTGCCTCGGGGACACCCTGGGGATACAGAGAGCGCTGGGGCAGCACTTTTGAGTTTGTTGGTACAGATGGATGGGAAACCAGAGTGCAGAGATTTCCAAAGACTCTGCAGAAACAGTGAAAGTGGAGAAGGCAAGGGTGAGGCTGGAGGAAGGGAGGGGTGGCTGGGTGGGCCCGACAACCAGGTCTATCCTTCGTGTGTTGGCAAAAGGCGACTATATGAAAGCTTCCTTGAGAAAAAAAAAAATCGGTCAGCTTGTAATGTGCTTGCTTACAGCTGGCGTCGCCAGGACTGTTTCCATGAGAGCCCTGGGGGAAACTGAGTCAACCAATATCACACAGCTCTTTCAAAGGGAGTCCTCCACTTACTAAGACTCTCCTTGTTTGTTTTCTGGTTTTGTTTGGTTTGTTTGGTTGGGGGCTTTGTTGTTTGGGTTGTGTTTTTCTTTAATTAAATAGTTATGAGTGTTTTGTCTTGCAAGTACATTATGTGCAACACGTGTGCAATGCATGAAGAGGCCGGAAGAAGGCCTAGGTATGTTTTCCTGGAACTGGGAGATACAGATCACTCCTTTCTTTCTTTTTTTTATAAAACTTCTTTATTATATATACCGTGTTCCACCTGTGTATATGTCTGCATAGCCAGAATGGGACACCAGATCCCATTGTAGATGGTTGTGAGCCACTGGATGGTTGCTGAGAATTGAACTCTGAACCTCTGAAAGAGTGGCCAGTGCTCTTAACCTCTGAGCCATCTTTCCAAACCCCACAGACCATTCTTATCCACTATGTGGATGCTGGGAATCCAACCTAAGACCTCTGCAAGAGCAGCAAGTGTTCTTAACTTGCCGGACTACCTCTCCATCCTGGTTGTTCTGAGACAGGGTCTCAAATAACCTGGGTAGCCCAGGGTGACCTTGAACCCCTGATCCTGTTGCCTCCAACTTCCACACGCCAGAAGCGCAGGACTCCACTATCATGTGTGACCTCCTAGAAGATCTCTGAGTGGTCATCTGTAGACAGAAATTTGGGAGAGTATACAACAGGATGTCCGTGTCAACAACGAGAGGAGGAGTTCTTTGATTTTCTGAATGATTTTGTTTGTCTTTTGCTTTACTATGTTTCCTGCTAAGCAAGAACAATGTGGGCAAAAATAGAGGGAAAGGGGAGTTTTAAAGAAAAGATACACTAGACATTGGGCACCCAGCAGAAAGAGGATCTGGCCCTGAATAAAGATAAAGTTAGATAGTATTACCTAAGGAGAGAGAGAGAAGGGAAGGGGGAAGCGGGCCTTCATTAGAACTGTGGCTCTGCTGTAGGATGCTTGCTTGGCTTGCACAAAGTCCCAGGTCCCATCCCCAGCACTCCAGAAACTGGGTGGAGATGCTAGTCTCAAGTCCCTGGGAGAAGGGAGAAACAAAGATTGAAAAGGAGGAAAAGAGGAAAAAAATCAAAGACAAAGAAGAAGGGATGAAAGAAGAAAGAACGTGGACACCAACCAAAAGGAATTTTGCAGGTTCTTAGAGCTCAGTGCTGATCCAAAACAGAATCAGTATCAGGCAGTGCCCTCATTCCCACCCCATCACTTTCCTTTGTGTCAGTGTTATAGACCCTGGGATGGACTTGGAACGTCTGGAACTAGTATTTCCAGCTACAAATCACTGTATAAATCACTTAGAGTCTCTCTGTGTGGTATGCTTTCTATGTCTGGCTCTGGGTCTCTCTCTGTCTGTCTCTTTGTCTCTGTCTCAATCTCTCTCTCTCTCTCTCTCTCTCTCTCTCCCTCCCTCCCTCCCTCCCTCCCTCCTCTTTCCTCCCCCCATCCAGAAGCATCTTTCCTCCTATTTCAAAGTGTTCTTGTCCTTCTAAGACAATACAAACTGGAGACAGGAGGGGCCTTTGCTGCTAGTTCCCTGCAGCGTAATCAAACCATCCTCGGTGATGTCATGTTTTCTAAGTAGATGTTTGCTTTAAAAGCTGCAGAATAATCTAAACTTCCAGCCCAGCATCTCCCCAGAGATGCAACCTTAATGTGGACTCGGCCAAAGAGGAATTCGCACCCCTGCTCATTAAGGGAGCCATTAGGCCACCAATTAGTAAGAAGCTTCTTCATACTTTCCAACCCCTGTTCCTATAAAACTCTGTGTTTCCATGGGTGCCAGGGACAGAGAAATGAGTACTCTAAGCAGAAAAGGGGAGGGGCAGGCCAAAGAAGCCTGGCACTGAAAGCAGAGTGACCTCCACCTGCCTCTCTCCAGTGCTAGTGTCTTTGATTACAGGGGCCCTAGCTCGGGAACTTTCTGCTAGAGTTTGGCAGATTCAAGTGAGACCAGTTAGAGATCAAGGCTGATGGTAAAGCTACCCCAAGGGCCCCAGGAATTTTATCCTCACTGGGTGGAGAGATCCAAAGTCAACACCACTGTGCCAGAGGCAGGGGGCTGGGAAAACACGTGCAGCCTGAATATGGTGTGCCCCATCACCAAACAAGCTTCACGGGCTTGAGAGTCATAGGGCCTCAGGATCAGATCCCAATGGAGTGAGTGACCTCAAATTATTTGCTTGACTTTTTCAAAAACGGTTTTTTAGGAGTTGGAGAGATGGCTCAGTGATGGAGCGCACCAGCTGCTCTTTTTAGAGGACTCAGTTTCAATTCCCAGCACCCACATGGCAGCTTATAACTGCCTGTAACTCCAGTTTCAGGGGATTTGACACCTTCACACAGACATGTATGCAGACAAAACATGAACGCACATGAAATAAAAATAAATAATTGTTAAAATTCCCTGTTTTTTAGAGAGGGGTCTCACTATATATCCCTAGCAGGCCTGGAACTCAGTATGTAGGCCAGGTTGACCTCAAACTGTCAGAGATTGCATGCCTCTGCTTCCAGAGTGCTGGGATTAAAGGTGTGTACCACCACACCCAACTCAAACATATCATCCTAATTACTTTTCTATTGCTATGTTAAGACACCATGACCAAGGCAATTTATAAAAGAGTTTATTTGGGATTTACAGTTTCAGAGGATTAGAGTCCTTGGCCATTATGGCTGGGAGCATGTGTGGTGCTGGAGTCATGTCTGAGGGTTCACATCTTCAGATATAACCACTAGACAGGGAGACAGTAGAAATGGGGAGAATCTTTTGAACTCTGGAAGCCCACCCCCAGTGACACACACACCTCCTCCAACAAAGCTATGTTTCCTAATCCTTCCCAAGCAATTCCACCAACGCAGAACCAAGTATTCAAATATATGATCCTCTGGGGGCCTTTTTCATGAAAACTACCATACATTTTTGTAGTGTTTTGAAAGAAAATGGCCCCCAAAGGGATTTGGGCACTATTAGGAGATGTGGCTTTGTTGAAGTAGGTGTGGCCTTGTTGGAGGAAGTATGTCACTATGAGGGCAGGCTTTGAGGTCTCATATGCTCAAGATACATCCAGTGTCTCAGTTCACTTCCTGTTGCCTGTGGATCAAAGATATAGAATTCCCAGCTCCTTCTCCAGCACCATGTCTTCCTGCATGTTGCCATATCCCACCATGATGATAAGGGACTGAATCTCTAATCTGCAAGCCATTCAATTAAAGTTTTCCTTTAAAAGCATTTTTAGGGTCATGGTGTTTCTTCACAGCAATAGAAACCCTAACTAAGACAGTGTTTTTGGACCTGATCATGGGAATTTAATTATCTATTCTTATATTCATTTGCTGGACACCTATGTGTCATCTACATGTCAGATACTATGCTAGGCACTTGGAGGTACAGTAGTCATTAAATTTCTGTCCATGAAGTGAAAAAAAAATATAGCTTACTGACTTAATTACTTTTCTACTGCTGTATTAAGATATCATGACCAGGGTAAATTATAGAAGAAAGAGTTTATTTGGGCTTATTGTTCCAGAGGGCTAGAGTCCATGATAGTAGAACAAAGGCATGGCAACAGAAGCTAAAAACAAGTAGAAAACCAGAGTACAATGGGCATGTCCTATAGCTTTGGAATTCTCCAAGCCCACCACCACTGCCATACCTCTTCCAACAAGGCCACGCCTCCTACTACTTCCCAAACAGTCCCTGGGAACAATAGTCCCACCTACTGGGAACCAAATATTCAAACCTTTTGAGTCAATTGGGATCATTTTCATTCAAACCACCAGTTGCTGAAGACAAATTAAAAGTCAATTCTAAACCAGAAGTCCACCCTCCTGATACACACTGGACATATACAGGGGGCACAGAGAGATTTGGGGGGCAGACAGATGTTTGCAGAAGTGACATCTAAGATGAGATTTTTTTTTTTCAAGCAAGGGAGAGTCCTGGCAAAGGAAATGGAAAAGAAAATGGAGTTAAGTACCGAAAGCTGGTACAGAGGGAGCAGTGTGACTGCATGGAGGAACAGGACAGGGTCAGTGATGGAGTAGAGTGTTACTATGGGGAGCAGTTCATAAGGAAAGTAGCGCAGCACGGAGGGCCTCTGGGCTGTGCAGGAACTGAGAGTCCACCCTGAGTTTGCATCTGGATGGAGAGTTTCCATCTGGGTGCTTCCAAGCACAGTCTTCACTGAGGAGAGACATGGAAGGAAGCTGCTGCTGAAAACAACTCAAGAGACCATACAAACTGAAAGAGAGAGAGAAATGGGGGTAGAGAGGGTGAAGGTGAGCAGCATTGAGGAAGAAGAAGCCATGGGCTTTCTGGAGGGAGAGCAGGGACCCTGGAAATCAATCAGTCTTCCAGCAGGAGGAAGAGGTGCTAGTTTGGAAGGACACTTCTGGGAAAAGCTAGCCTACTCCCACAGAGCCGAAAAAGAGGCTTAGAAGAATCTGAGGATGCTGGGTAGGAAGAAGGTAGGGCAAGGAAAGGAGGACATGAGGTAGAAACCTCTCTACCTTTTAAGTGTTAGTGGTCAGATACTTGCCTCTTGGGCTGGGGATTGGGGCTCCTTCTCGGGAGGAAAAGACTGGAGGAGACAGTGGACTCAGGGCTCCAAACACCCCATCAGGAAGGTAAGATTCACAACTAAAAAGAAATGGCTCACAGAAGTCTAACGATGGAGCAGTCAGGTTCCTTTGACCTTTCTCTTGTTACTTTGCCCATGGCCATTTTTCTCCAGGAAAGTGACAGAGGTGACAAGGACAGGAATCTTCCCGTTTGTACAGATAGGGTCCATTCTGAAAGATGGGTCCTGAGATGAAGTTATCATCATGTGAACAACATAGAAACTGTGCCAGGAATGTGGCTCAGCGGTGCAGTGTGTGCTCGTTGTATTCAAGGCCTAATGTCCAGTTCCCAGTGAGGACACCAGCTGTCTTGGAGTACACACACATAACAGAAACAAGGAAGATATTGCCTCAATCAGGTGGAAGGAGAGCACCAACCCCAGAGAGTTGCCCTCTGGCCTCCATGGGCTCTTTGGCATGCACATGATCTCATGCACACACAGAAATAAATTTCATTTCAATTTAAAAAATTGAAAGGTTACTGGGTTATACCTAAGCCCTGGGTAACAGATCCAGAGAAGAAAAATAAAGCGAGGGTAGGGACCTGGCCTCTTGCTCACACTGCTGCAGACACTTGCTCACCCGAGCTTCCCTTAGGTGAGCCCCATTGAACCCTAGAGACTGCAGTCACACATACCTCTGGAAAACTGAAATTCAACACTAGGGTAGAGGAAGAACCAGGGGGGATGAGATTCAAGTCCCATGGAAGCCAATTCAGACTCACCTTCTCCCAGATTCCCCTAAACCCTGAGAAGCAGTGGGCCTCTTTGTCCAGTTGTCAGCCCTTCCGTGTCTAGAGGAATGGGGTGCTGGCTTAGTCCGGGACCAGAAAATCCAGCTATGCCCTCTGCCTGACCCAGATGCATGAGATGCCTGGCCACAGTCAACTCTGATTCAGACCTTTCAACCCTTAGCCAGATCCTATCCTTTCTCCTGTTCCTCTCTCTGTCCCCTGACCACACTCCCTGCAAGTGGCTAGCAGACTGGCTTGAGCTGTTCTCTTCTTGGAACCAGGTATTACAATCCCTAGGTCAGTGAGTCAGACAGTGATTGACGGCAAAAAGTCAGAGAGACCTGTCTTACGATTGAACAATTCCCCCTTACTCCCATTTTTCATATTCTTATAGCTTAGGGGCCAAGAACAATTCTCTCTTGAGGAGAAAGAACTGGAAAGAAAAACAGTCTCGCTTCACGTTTGCACAGCATTTTCTCTCTGCAAACTCTTTTGCATGCGTTATTCTACACATTTGACACAGTCACTGTTTCTATTTGTTATTGAGGACTCTGAGTCGAGACTCTGCTCTGCCTTCCTCACCAACTTCTCTTTCTTTCTTATAGAGGCCTGAGGAAGGTTGTCTTTAAAGGAGACGCTGAGGACACTGAAAGATAATCTGCTGCTCTACAAAAGGGTGGGAGCTAGGCTAAGGGAGGCACCAGGCCCGGAGCAGTGGAGGCAGAAATCGGTAGCACACACTGGCATGAGTGATTCGTGGAAATAGGTACAATTGGAAACTCCCCATCCATCGCACCTGAGCCAGACAGACAAAGGCTGCTCTCGACTGTAATCAGGCTTTGATTGGCAGTAAGTGATAGTAAATGTAGAGAGACCCTCACGGCTGCTCGAGCAGGGTTAGACTAAGTAATCAAGGTGCTTAGAATAAGGGATGGTTGAGCACTTGGCCCCAAGCAGTTTATATTATATCCCCTCCTCTAATGTTCAGACAACATCATAGAAGTGGAAGAATGTAAGAGCTGGAAGTTAAGGGGAAGGACTGTGAAATTCTGTCTTCAAGATCCGACACAGCCATGGCAAATGATCTCACGGCAGCTACAATTGCCTGCATCAGGCCTGCACAAGACTGCCCTGTCAACAGTCAGTAATGGACGAAGGAGAGGGTCACAGGAGCCTACCCCTCCATGCTGAGCTATTGGCTACTGGGGGAGGGACAGTCATGGCCTTCAGTTGTGTACCCAACAGTGAGCCCACCAGGCTCCAGTGGATAGTTGCACTGTGTGCACACAGGCTCCTGGTTGAAATCAGTGGCTCACAAAATAAAAGGCATGAATGTGGGAAAGAGACTTGTAGGGGAGAGGAGGGGAAAACAGGGTGAAAGCAGGACAAAGGAGGGTGAGGGTAAGCCGAGCGCACTATATAAATGTATCAAAGAATAAATTTAATCAATAAAAACAACTTTAAAAGAACAGGAAAACTAATACTTAGGAAAAATGAAAAGATCCATGAGTCACCAATCCCAATCATGGGATATATAAATATAAATAAACAGCACCCATATTTTGCTATGCCATTGCCACCGACTTCTGTTGCCACAAAGGGATTCTTTTAGAGGCAAAGGTGATGTGGGATTCACTTCTGTATGCTGTGAATACCATTGGTTAATTAAAAAAAAACTGGCTTGGCCTGATAGGTTAGAGCAGAGCTAGGTGGGAAAAACTAAACTGGATGCTGGGAGAAAGAAGGCGGAGTCAAGGAGAAGTCATGGAGCCACCACCAGAGACAGGCAGGTAGAAACTTTGCCAGTAAGCCACTGCCACGTAGAGATACACAGATTAATAGAAATGGGTTAAATTAATATGTAAGAGCTAGCCAATAANAGCTAGCCAATAAGAAGCTAGAGCTAATAGGCCAAGCAGTGATTTAATTAATATAGTTTCTGTGTGATTATTTTGGGAGTCTGGATGGCCGGAAAATGCACAAGCGGGCCTCCTACAACACAAAGGCATCATACCATCCGATATGCAGTTGGAACTTGAATCTCCCCCACATCTACATGTCACACCCGGCAGATGTCTCTGGGTTTACAGGCTGGTGCTTCCTTTTTCCCTTATAAATGCTGCTTGTTGAAGAAACCACGCTATTTTCCATACAGAGTTCCACATGCTGGACTATGCTATGTGAACAGGAAAAGAAGCTGCACCTGTTTTACCTTCTACAAGGCTGACTGATGATAACATCTGTGGTTCTACAAAGCTGGAATTTAATGGCTAGGGATCAAGTTATCTTGGGCAGTCTGTAGTTTCCTGATAGCCATTTATTGTGACTTAACATCCTCATGGTTATTAGGTAAATCCTTTGGAATGTGCTAGCAGACTCCCGCCTCCTACCAACCCAAAGGCTAAGAATGCCACCACATATCACCAGAGGCCCATAGCAGAGGTTTCCTACGATAACTATAACTTGCCACCAACTTGATGTTCCCAAGGCTGGAGAGAAGGTTCAGCTGTAGAAACTGGGTTCCATTCCCAGCACCTTCATGAAGATGGTTGACAATCATCTCCAGTTGTTCCAGGGAATCCAACATCCCCTTATGGCTTCCACAGGCATAGTATATGTGATGTACAGATACACACACAAGTACAAAAACACCCATACTCATAAAATAAAAATAAATCAATATTTTAAATGCCTTGATTTGGGGCCTACAAGATGGCTTAGTGGATAAAGGCGACTGCTGCCGAGCCTGAAGATCTGAGCTCCATCGCGGAGACCCATATGCTGGAGGGCGAGAACTGACTCCTGCAAGTCCTAGTCTGACAGGCACACACATGCATACCCGTATGCTCGTAAGTAAGCCAACAGACAAATAAGAGACATTCAGAATGTATATCTTAATTTATGGCTTTCCTAACAGAACACTGTTACTATAATAACTTCATAAGACTGTTAAAGGTTGGAACGTGATATTTGGGATAACTTCATTCTGTGTCCCTGAGCCATGGTTGGCTACTCACATTTGCTTCTAGAATTAATTCTGTTCCCTTTGGGGTGAGAACTGTGCTTTTACATCAACAGCTGACCACAAGTTTTAAATAGTATGCCGCCCCGTGTGTTTCCTGTAACATAATAGAGCCATAAGACCAGAACAGGAGATGCAATTCAGAGAAGAACTCTTTCATGGCGTGTGCACCATTAGGAGGCACATGATATTTACTCTTGATTCTGTGGTATCAAGGGAAACTGACTGGAGGCAGAGTTTTCCTGTGCCTCCCGCCTGCTCCCAAATAACCAGAAGCCACTTCTCAAATAACTGACTCAGAGACTTAATATAAATTATAAATGCTTAGCCAATAGCTCAGGCTTGTTACTAGATAACTCTTACACTTAACCCATATTTCTTATCTGTGCTTTGCCATATATCTTGGTACCTTTTCTCAGTATGGCGTACCCATCTTGTTCTCTCTCTGCCTGCCAGCAACTCCCTGACCATGCCCTTCTTCATCCCAGCATCCTAAGTTTGATTGTCCCACCTAACTTTCCATTTAGCTATTAGCCATTCTGCTTTTTATTAGCAATGAGAGCAATGCACATTTGTAGCATACAAAGATCATTCCACAGCAACTGGCAGCCATAATTACATTCATTGGCTTATAAAAGGTTTATGAAATAGTTGTGCAAGTATTAACATCTGCATTGAACAGCTGGAATTCCTCCATAAAGAAGCCTTTCCTTGTCACTCCGGGTAACAATTCTCTTTCAGTGTAGTTCTTATAGGAAAGGTAGACAGAATTGTCCATCCATTTCCCCACTGTTTGTTGCTGTCACTATTTTACAGTTTTCAGAATGAGTCTTATCTTTACAATCCAAAGATGACCTCTAAGCTAATTTTTGGTTTTACAACAAACTTGTGGTTTCTAACAGTGTTAGTGCATTGCACTGATTTACTTTTATTTGTGTCAAATCATCTCATCTTGGCTTCCTCAAATTTGTTTCTTCCTCCAAACCAGCCTTCATTGTCTTTGATAGTTCCTTTACTTTCAGGAATGTTATTTTACTTTATTGTTTTAAAGCTATGTTTTTTTTAATTGTGTGTATATGTGTGTGTAAATGTGTGCATGTGAGTGAGGCCAGAGGAATTAAATTTCCCTGGAGCTGGAGTTCAGGTAGTAGTTAGCTACGAGATGCAGTTGCTGGGACATAAATTCTAGCCCTCTGGAAGTACATGTTCTTAACTGCTGAGCCAGTCATCTCTCCAGCCCAGGAATGATATTTTTAAGTTCTTGCATTATCTCAACTAGCTCCTGTCCTTGACAGTTTGATACCCCTACACCTTTCAGTGGTACAGAAGGGCCACTACCAGGCCACTAGCTGGGCCTATTGCTTAGGAAGTGTCTGTTGTACCTCTTAGACCCCAGGATTATCCCAGACCATCAGAAGCAGAGGGAATGTCATTCCAGGCTGGCGGAAGCCTCAGTTTCCTTCATCCCATCTCTCACTCCACCTGCATATTGGCATGTCACTTTGTAGGAGGAATCCATCCTTCTCTCAATCCTGCCTGCTGCCCCTGCCTCTAGTTTAGCTTCTTCCTAGTCTGTTCTCAACAAAAGGAATGCTTTCCAACAGTTATTCACAACCCATATGCCACAAATGGAAAGAAAACTCAATTACATAAAAATATCTGTGTGCAAAATGCAATATATGTAAACTGCACAGATAACTAGGGAAAATACATTCAACTTCTATCACAGCAAAAATCTCACATCCTATAAATCAAAGGATTGAAAAGGAAAATAATAAAGAGATAGAAAAATAAATATAAATGACCATAAAAGGGTGAGCTTAACTCATAATATAAGAAATGTTTTCAAAGGAGGATAACTTGGGCAGAGATATAGTGGTAGAGCACTTGCCTGAGGACTTGGGTTCAATCCCCAGGACCTCCTCAGGTGGTGAGTTAGTAAATCTAAAATAAAATGTGTTGGTGATGGTGTATTTGATAGGTGTGCTAAAATAACCAGACCAGCTCAAAACAACAGATATAATTTAATAATTGAAAACAGGGAACTCATGCTACCAGAGAAAGTCCAAAGTCCAAACCAGCCAGGCAATCACTGCACGCAGAGAGAGAGAGAACCCGCACCTCTCTACCCCTGTTTATCTATCTACCTGGCTCCAGGTGGCCACACCCAAGCAAGATGTGATTGGCTGAGCTTCCCATCATCTCCCCATTTTGTCTAAATAAGATCGAACCAAACCCAATACAACTATATACAATAGGAACAGATACCAAATAT
>LOEQ01002087.1:211501-223770 GCA_001685075.1 Bramus lutescens | reverse complement strand
TTATAGAAAGAGCAAGTAGGGCATTTCTTTATAATCTCCTTAGCTTGTTGCCACATAATAGAAAACTCTTTCTTCAAGCTTTTGCTATTGATGTGATTTTTTTTTATGAAATTTAGAGGCCTACAGCACACTTCAATCAACAATTGATCAATTTCTGCATTACCTTGTGCTAGAGGACCTGGCAGACCCATATGGGATTGGATGTGTGTTGTGTACATAGGGCAAAGCCTATTCCTGATCACATCTTGTACCTGGATAAACAACAAAGTCAGTTCTGTATCATCTGGTATAAATTTAGTGGTTTCAATATGCAAGATAACTCTTTCTACCTGAATAATTCCAGTCCTGAGAATTTATCCTACAGATCAATCTGTACAAGTATGAAAAAACTCTATGGAGGGTTATACACTCCAGTATGCCAACAATTAATCCAAGTGCCCATCTAGTCAGAACTATTTTTTAAAATAGCACATGTAGAAAACAGAATACCAGGGCCGGTGAGATAAATCAGTGGGTAAGGATGCTTGCAGCCAGATCTGATGACCTGAGTTTGCTCCCCAGAACTCATGAGGTGAAAAGAGAAATTTGGCTCCTGCAAGTTGTCCTCTGACCTCCAAAGATAGAACTTGGCATCTACAGGCTCATGCATACATGCACACAGAACAAATAAATGTAAAAGAAAGAACCTGGCATTCCAGAAATTTTAAAGGAATGGGGATGTTCTTTGTCTACTGATAAGAAACATCTTCAGGGCACACAATGATTAATCACAGTCTGGAATAGCAACTATGTGTGTGACCCACACTGGCCAGCTTTTGTCCAGAGTGTTTCCTGTTTTCACCTCGGCACGGTGCCGAAATGATTCACAGCCTCCTTTGTAATAAGACAGGTTATTGACTGAGTTCTGACCAACGGGATGTAAATAAAAAGGGACTGAATGCCACTGATCAGAGGTGGCTAATACCAGGGCACCTTATAAAAATGAAATCAGGGCATATGGCTGTGGAAGGCTGGTGGCCTGCTGCATCCCTAGGTTGACTAACTAAACCACATGTGGACAACAGGGACAGCTCCCCTGATGACAAAGAAAATAGGTATAAACACAAGTGGAAAGAAAGCAAGGCCCGGTCATGGAATGGAATGGAACTGAAAACAGCAGAGTAGTTCCCTGGTTTAGAAGAAAAAGAGGGCTGAGAGGGAGAGAGGGGCACGAAAGGAGGTAGGGAGGCCTGAGAGCGGCAAGGCTCCCATGGAGATCAGCGTACCTAGGCCAGACATGGTGCACTATCTAAAGACCCAGTAGTTCATGGGAAATGACTGAGTCTACAGAAAATGTAAGATGAGCTTGGATTTTTTTTATACCAAAAACATAAAGAAATGTTCATAGAATAAGGAGGACATATGAAAAGACTTAAACACTAGCTAGAACGGTTCCTACTGGTCAAACAGGCCACACTATGAATACCAAACATACTCCTAGATGAACAGCTGCAGGCAACCCATGGCTGCTGAGAGATGGAGACTCAGTCTTCCCCAGGGATGAGCACCCTGATAGGTTATCCAGTCCCACTAGATGATATGAGCCCACCTCCTGAGTACTCGGAATTAAACCTAGGTCCTCTACCAGAGTAGCAAGTTCCCTGAACTGAACCAGCTCTTCAGCCCTGAAACATACACTTGTTTAAACCCAGCCTGATAGAACAACCATGTGTAGGAGAATAGGGCAGGGCCAGACTTCTCAATATAAAATACGATTTTCACTTTGAACTGGATAATTATAGCAACTATCCAAGAAATAAACCAATTATCAGATGGATAGACCACACTTAGCAGTTGAACGGTGGATGACAAACGGCATTGAGAGCTCAGAGGAGGGGGATTCCCAAGCCAAGGCCAACATATCTATAGAGAAGGTATGTCCTCTTCCTTACCACTACCCTCTGTCTGTCCATCCCCCTCAAACTTCCCCTGCTGTCCTCATCTCTGGTTACATCCCCTCAAGGCCTCCGGCCCAGGTCCTCATGCGCGGTCTCTGCCACCAACACACAGAGGTACCCACCGCACACCCCAGGTCACCCTGAACTCTCCACACACTTGTGACATTGCCTGATTCACCTGTAGCCACCCTGAGACACTCTCAGCAGCCCTTGCAGATGCTTTAAATACTACCTTCTCTGTAGAAACTTTACTGGCCCTGGCCTGGGAAATGCTCCTCCTCCGTGTCCTCGGGGACTGTTGTCACCTAGTGACCTGCTAAGTAAGACATCAGAGGGCAGTGACCTCACCAGGAAGACTCATCTTCATCAAGCAGTCAGGCCAGGCTGAAAATGAATGATAGCAATATACTTAATTGAACTGTAATTAAATTACTTAGTATACTTCAATATAGTTTTTAACTGAACTATAATTAAGTAATTAAAGTTACTTAATTGAACTGGATGGGGAAAACTTCTTCCACAAATGCTAGACTAGGACTGGCAAGAAAAGGATGGATTTGAAGGCGAATGGGTGGTCTGGGACTCTTTAGACGCCATAAGACCCCGGTGCTCAGCCTGTAGGACCTCTCCCTCCAGCTTCCCTGTTTCCAGACACAGGTAGGTAGAGGGTGTGGTTCTGGCTCCCTTGGAAATGGGAAGTGTTTCTGAGGAAAATGTTGCATAAGAATGGAGGAGTTGACTGGGCTGGAAGATGTCCCTGCTGATATGTAAAAGTAGCTTTTCAACCTTAAACATACTGCAGGATGTTCTCTCTCTCCTAGGACAAATCAAAACTCCAGAGAACTGTATAAAAGCAAAAAGCGTGAGCCTTTGTCTTCTTTGAGGTCAGATGTCTGTGTTCTCATAACCACAGAAACACAGAACAATTCTCGTGTGCTTCTTTCGAAAGGGAAAGAGCCACCCACCCCCCCTAAACCTTCTAAGTCCAGAGTCATTTTGCAGCCTAGGAGAGAAAGAGGCAGTGGCTATGTCTGGAATGTAACACAAGAAGGCGGAGCAGTCCCCCTCAGCAGCTATTTCCCTTTCCACGATCTGTTACCTGCCGTGAACTTCAGTCTCAAAATACTTAATGGAAAATGCAGAAATAAGCAACCTATAATTTGTAAATAACTTTCATCAGAGTATATCACTATCGCTCTATTGAATTAATGGCTGTAGTACTCTGTGTCTAGTTTATGAGTTAAACATAACTGTGAGTGTGGACATATAGAAGAAAGCATACTGTCTCAAGCATGGATGAGGGATAACATTCTTGTCCAGGGCTCTAGAAGGCTTCCCTAACCTAGAGTGAATTTTGATGTTTGGTATTGAGCAACTCAACTGCAGTAAAATGCTTGTGTGTGGTAAGTCTGGACATATAGTTGTCTAATGATCATTACAGTACACCAAGATTTTATACATTTTTAAAGACTTATTTATTTATGTGTTTTATGTACATGGGTGTTTTGTCTGCATGTACACACATCAGAAAAGAGCTTCATATCTCATGGGACTACAGATAAAGACAGTTATGGTGCACCACAGAGGTGCTGGGAATTGAACTCAGGACCTCTGGAAGAGTGCTCTTAACCCCTGCCTCACCTCTTCACCATTGCTGCTTTTTAAATGAATGGTTATCCTGTGGCTGCTGTTTCAGTCTGGAAACAGTACATGTCGCGTGTCTGTTCCACACCACTGAAAAGGTACCTGTTGTGGAGATGGACGAGTTCCTGTTAATAACGCCCCCTCCTTCCGGGGGGTGGGGAGGAGTGTTGTCGGAAGTGAAGCAGAATAAAGACCCTGGTCATGCCTGCCCAGTGTCCTCCTGGCTTATGGTCAGAGCGCCTCCGGGTTTCTGTGTGTTTAGTGAGGTCATATTCTCCCTGCAGCGAGGCTGTGAGTCAACATCAGAAATCTCTCATCCTCACCCTAATCTGCCAGCCCCTTGTCCCTCCATCCACGTCACACTCCTTGCCAAGTCCTGCCATCATCCTGAATGCTTAGTCCCTGAAGCTGCTGTCACATGCTGCTCTCCCTCACTCTACCCTACAAAGCTCATTCATCCTAACCCCCGTTCACCCTTCTCCTTATCCAAACCAGCTACCTCCTGTCCAGCTCCTCTGCCTGTTCTTTCCATGGCTAGACAGGGAACCAGGCTTTAGCTCGTCATTGTCACTTCCCAAAAGGCTGAGAGTCAGGCCACCGGGGTCTGTCACTGTCTCCAACAATAATCCTCTTCTCTGTCCTTTAGTGAATCTTGTGTTCCTGCTCCCCAGCACCTTCAGGGGGTGCCCCTTTCGGCAGACTGCTCCACCTCCCCAGACCACACTGTCACCCTCTTCTGCGTATCTATTTGCTCATTCTTATAACTCAGTGCCTTCCCTTCCTGCCGTAACCCACTCACCTCTCATCAGACCCCCAAACAGGTTCTCTGACCCACTTCTCCATGACACCCCCTCTTCACATCTGATTTCCTTGCTCTGGGACTGAGCCCTTCGATACACTCACTCAGCCTTCATGAAGACCTCAGGCTCATTCTAGGGCATCATTCAGCTGTACCATTTACAGTCTGACTGTCCTGTTCCAGATGGAGAAAGTGGACCAGTTCCGGTCTTTCTGGCTGCTGCTTCTGTTGACACCTCATGATCCATTTCTCCCAAAGGTGTACTTCCCTGCCATCCTCCTAATCCCACTCCTACTGCTTGAGGTCATGTGTGACATCATCTACCAGTGCCTTGAAGCAGACCGCTAAGGACTTTGTCCCTATCCCTTCTCTGCAGTAGAACTTGCTCCTGGCATTGGTGAGTCCTGACTTCCCGGCCATGTGAAGGATCTCTAGATACTGAGAACCTGTGAAGAGACCTCTCAAGGGCTTCTGGGAAGCATGGAAAGCAAAATGAGGGATCTGAATTTGCAATTCTGATTTTCCAAAGGTCAATGGTGAATTCCCAGAACTCTAGAGGTGATGAGTTTGCCATCAGTCACAGGTACAATTGTGGAATCCAAAGGCCCACTCTATGTACACAGGAAGTCTTGCTTTCTTTTCTTCAAGGCTGTAGGACTGGTATACCAGGAAGATGCCAAAAAACACTTATCTGCACTTGAAACAAGGTGTTTTAATAGCGATATGAGCAAGGAGGAAGATATCGCCCAGATTAAGGCAAAATTAGGATTTGCAACTGGTGGAGTGTGCCAAATAAAGCTGAATATTGGACAGATCTCTAGCAGGAATGTTTGGTAAAGGAAATATCCAAGACCTGCCACATTCAATGCATTTCCAAATTTCTACTGACAATACAGACAGGGCATTTACAGACAAGTAGATGATATAGATAGAACATTTATAGACACGTAGATAATATAGGCAAGGCATTTACAGACACATAGATATTATAGACAGGACGTTTACAGACATGTAGATGATATAGACAGAATGTTTACAGACATGTAGATGATGGTTATGAGTGTGATTATGGGGCTGGGGAGGTAGGGTGGGTTCATAAAGTGCTTGTCACGAAAGCAGGATGACTGGAGTCTTGATCTCCAGGACCCAGGTACAATGGTTCATGTTGTGGCCCCAGGGCTTGGTTAGCAGAGCCCAGGTACAGTGGTTCATGTTGTGACCCCAGGGCTGGGCTAGCAGAGCCCAGGTACAGTGGTTCATGTTGTGACCCCAGGGCTGGGCTAGCAGAGCCCAGGTACAGTGGTTCATGTTGTGACCCCAGGGCTGGGTTAGCAGAGACCAGGTACAGTGGTTCATGTTGTAACCCCAGGGCTGGGGCAGCAGAACCAGGCAGATCCCTAGACCTTGCTGACCAGTCAGTCCACCTAAATCAGCAAACTCCAAGCCATTGAGAGACTGTGCCACCCCCTCCCCCAAAACTCAAGCAAACAGAAAACCAAGGTGGATGGCACCTGAGGAGAAACACCTAAGGCTGACCTCTGGCCTCCACTCCGGTATACATACATGTGTCTACACACATGCATGCACACACTCCACAAAGTGACATTAGAATAACAAATCGGAATTCAACTTAGCTTATTGATCGATTCTAATACAATGTCTCTAATAGGAAAATTCATCAAAAACAATACTGAAAGCTGGTAGTGGTGATACAGGCCAATAATGTCAACACTCCAGAGGCTAATGCAGGAGGAATCAGTGTTCAAGACCAGTCAAGGGTAGAGTGAGAAGACCTTCTCATAAACAAGCCAACAAATGCCCAATATTCAGTAGAAGTTATAGAGAAAAATGACGATAAATCCCATAAGAAATTCAAAGTGGGAGTGCCCATCAGGGTAAAAGATGGAGAAAAGCAATGAAAAACACATGACAAAAATAAGAGCTGTAGGAATGGAAGGGGGGGCAGGGACTTCTGTCATTGCGATCACTCTTTAAATGCCTGTATTTGTTTATACACTCTTTTTATACTTGGTGCTGATTTTTTAAAAGGATACTTTTAGAGTCTTATAGGACAGTACAGGAAATACCAAATCCCAGAGTAATCCAGTGAAGGAGAGCATTTGATTGATAACACAAGCCAGAGGCAGCTGACCCACATCACAGTCACAGAATCCGCTCTGTCATGCACTGCCCATTTGAGGTCCTTGCTGGAGATGACCCAGAGCTCAGGGGCTGTTCTGAGGAGTCAGGCAAACAGCTGTTGGGGGCCTGCACTCCACATATGACGAGCCTGCTTTCCCTTGATGACAATATTGGATCTTAACAAATGAAGGTTTTAGGAGCAGGCCCAGCTATCTTCAAAGCTTCCCAGCTATTATATGGCAGAAGAATCTAGCCTGGTCTCTGCAGTGCCAGATGACAGAATAGCCAGTAGCTGAAGCCACTGTGAGGCTGGCCCTGGCAAAATAACATAACTTCCTAGTGAGAGACCTGTGGGAAGTCCTGAGCTTGTGTCCCAGGCAAGGCTCAGGCCTTCTCTTTAGACCATTGAGTCCAGGCAGCTCAGAGAATCCCTGAAGTCCCTTTATCTCCTGTGCATGAGACAAGACTGAGACTTGAGCATTGTCTGCCCAGAGAGGCAGAGCCAACTCCAGAACCAGAGCCTTGTTTGTAAATTCAATCACTGTTGTCTTCTTGCTAGCAATTGGATTTCGTTTTTTGTTTAAAACAGTTGAGTGGTATTGTATTTCTATTATTCCAAAGGTGAAGCGCTCTGAGACACCACTGCTCCCAGGAGCATAGGTCTTCCAGATTGCTGTAGGATGCTGGTTAACCTCCAGACCTTCTGCAGGAGCATGATACCTGTTCCTAAGGATTACCCCAAACAGAAGCTGAGGCCGCTTACTCTCTCCTGCCCTCTGCTGGCCCTTCCCTCCATCTCTTATTTGTGCAGGATGCAGATGGTGCCTGATTAGGATGGCACAAACCAAAAAGCTGCTGTTACCCAGAACATCTGGTGCTTTTACTAACTCTCAGAAAATGATAAATTTTCAGAGCATAAGGACTGGGAGAAAGCTCAGTGCTCAACCTGACTAGTTCCTGTTTAGAACTGAGTGGTAGCTTGTGGGCAATGCATGGCCCACAGTTCATGCACTATGGAAAAGCTTGGAATTTTTACCTTGAACTCTAGATTTTTATTATTACATTAGTGGGTGTTTACGGTGTTTCAAAATAGAGATCAAGAAGTGGCGTGTACAGCTGTAGTCCAGTTGCAGCACATTGCAGTATGGCTCTTGCCAAGTGACAATAAAGCCAATCGCCTTCACAACTATGTAAGGCACAACTCAAAAGGGACACACATAACATACAGAAGCAAATCTACTAGTTTCCAGGGACAGCTGCAGTTCTTCATCACTCAGGGACCTTCACAAACCTGTGAGTGACCTGGAGTTGGGGAGGTGCAAGTCCTACAGAGAGGCTGACATGTCTCCTACCGATGAGGCCTTACTGCACCTGTGGGTCTGTCTTTGCTATGGTCTCCGAGGGAGAATGACCCTGCCTGGGGAATTCTACAGACAGGACACAGGTTGGAACTGTCCACAGTGGCCAGGTGAAGAGACAGTGGTACGGTTGGCCAAACTGGAGTGGCCTCATTTGGTGAGTGGAATTTCCTTTGGGCTAAACAGAAGCAACAGGACAAAGGTGGGCTGGACCTCCTTCCTCTATCAAACTCTTAGGACACATGCGAGCACCAAGAAAGACGGCTTTGATGACAGCAGTGACTTGTGAACTGTGTCCTTACAAGAATAGTTCTCTGCTTTTTCTAGAGACCAAGTGAACTGGAAAAACAAAAGAGGGGTAAAGAGGGGAGGGACAATCGGCACAGAAGAGCTAAAGCGGTGGAAGCTAAGCATTCAACTAGAACTCTGGAGAGTTCCAGGTATGTTGAGCCCGTGTAAATGGAGTTTTGAACTACTTAGAATCTAGACCCCAGCACTTAACATTGAAGAGATCTTTTCCCCCCCTTCGTGTGTTCAAGGCTCTGCAAATGTAGAGTGGACACAGGCAATGGTGGCAGCAAACCTCCCAATGAGGTTTCTATAGTCAAGAACTCAAGGAGCTGAAACATTAAACGGGTGTCTACAGGGATTTGGCAGGAGGGCTGCAGGACTGAGCAGCTCTGCCACCGGTTCACATTTGCTCCTGCTCAGATCTGAGAAAAGAAGGTCACCCTTGCAGGCCCCACAGCAGAGCCTGAGGGGGTAGGGCTGTGGTCCAGTACCTTCCAAAGCACAAGACCTTGAGTTCACAGAAGGAACCTATAGTAATTGAGTTTTTTACAGCACAATTAGCCTCAAACCAGCTTGGAGGTGGGGGCTGCTCTTTTTTTTTTTTTAAATAGAAAACAAGTTCCAAGAATTCATGTATCAATGTCCTTTCTGATAAAAATGATACTTTATTATAATTTTTTGAAATCACAGAACTCTAGTCTAAATCTCTCTCTCTCTCTCTCTCTCTCTCTCTCTCTGGTGCTGGCTCCCATTCCTCCTCAAATCTGGCTAATGAGTCATGCTTCAGGGAAATTTTCCAGTTCAGCTCATACTCTACTTGGAGTACCACGCATCATCTGTCTTCTGGTTCTGCCCATACTTCAGTTATGACAGTTGGTACACTTGCTGAAGAAATCATTGCTGCTGGCTCAGCAGCCTAGCGCTGTGGGCATTGTGCAGTATGCTAAAATATGATCTGCACGCCACTCCCCTGCAGGCTTTGCTCTCTCTCCTCTCTCACTGTTTTGCTGGGTCTCTCCAGGGGTTCCCTTAAACACTATAATAAAATGTATCAACTGGACAGCAGGTGGCTCAGACCAGTACCNGCTGTGGGCATTGTGCAGTATGCTAAAATATGATCTGCACGCCACTCCCCTGCAGGCTTTGCTCTCTCTCCTCTCTCACTGTTTTGCTGGGTCTCTCCAGGGGTTCCCTTAAACACTATAATAAAATGTATCAACTGGACAGCAGGTGGCTCAGACCAGTACCAATGCTCCACAAGAAGTCACCAAGCCTACAACTTTGTGGTTACAATTCAAAATAAATATTATTTCAAAGTGAGGAGATAGATGACTTGCTGACTAGGAAACTGCTTGATTCTAAAACTCACAATCCACTGTGGACTTTTGTTTCATGATACAGTCAAGAAAAATGAGGCAAACTGTCACTCACGCTGCTGGCAGAGCACCCCGTCCTGACCCCCTCCACGCAGAGAAATGACACCAGAGCCTAGTTACCACATTGGTGGCTTGGTTCACTTGAGGTCCAGGTAACAAGTTCCTAAAGTTAGTTAAGATCAGTTATGTAACCACGATGCTAGGATGGGGGCCCTCAAACCTTGAGGAGTGAGCTAGGAGCTGGGCTAGTTACGCTGACATCAACTAGAGAGAACCTGTCAATATTGAAATCCAACTCTTAAGGACTGGGTATCTTCAAAACTCATATGCCCTTCTTTTAATCAGGAAATCGACATCAGGGGTGCTGGCCCGAGTAAGCCACCGACAGTCTTAATGGAAGCGGAGATATTTTAGAAATAGGGAATGCATTTTGCGATGTCTGTTTCCAGACCACAGCTACAGAAACACTTCCCAGAGTTGGTCTGCTTGAATGCGTAGCTCAAGAACAAAGGCAGCCAGCCCTCACGAGGTACTGACGTATGTCCTGCCAAAAATAGTTTTCTTTTCCTAAAGTTGTAAGTTCTCTTCAACTATATTACAGATCTGTTCTTTTCATCGGCAAAAGGAACGACTTAAAAAAAAAAAAAAGCTCCAAAATGAATGATGTCTACGTAGAATGAAGGTAGAATTTTGGTTGGTTGGTTTCTGTAATTCAGAATATAGATGCAATCAAAAGAGCTGTAATGGTCTGCACATTCAATTCTTCCCAGGGTCCTTTGCTCAGCTCACATGAACTCATCGGAGTCGTTACCATCCTGCAGGGGACAAAAAGTGAGAGGATGAAGGCCTTGAGGACGGTCAGTCGGTATCTTACGTTTACTAGCATGCTAACTCACCACCCCTCTTCTTATTCCTCATCTCGGGGTTCAGGAAGTAGCAGAAAGATGACCAAACTCACCACTGCCCCCTTGTCGTCGGCTCTTGGAACAACCAGGGAGAGGAGCCACAGCCTACAACATGCTCGTTACCACAACCCCCAAGTTACCACGGACGGAAGCCCACTCCAACTCGTAGAGGGTGGGATGAGGGTGAGGAAGGAGAGGAAATAGCTAAGCATTTCACATGGATTCTCAATTTTAAAAAGGGAGGAACTGAGATGAGAGCTAGGGAACCTGTTTCCCTGGAGTGACTTAATTCTGAACACAGCTCATGTCATGCCAGATACCCTAAGCACACACAATTTAGAAAAGGACTAATCCTCAACAAGTATGCTAATGAACAGTATCTTGATTCCTTAAGCCAACAGCACTGCCATATACAAAAAAAAATAGTAAAAAAAAAAATTGTGCCCTAAACCCCAGTATTTTGAACCTCATGGTTTTCATAGATTTCTGGTTTCACAAGATAGCTGATTATTTTTCCTCCTTTTTAGTAGGTAAAGTCCTTAAGCCAAACAAAGGCTAGTAATCAAGCTAGCCAGTTATACATGATAGTGCACAGGCAAAGGGCCAATCTTACTGCATGGCTGATTAAGTCACACAGGCCACACAAAGGTGTAGCCCCAGCCCCCTTTCATCAGCAGCACCGACCACTGCACTGGCTTCAATGTCTATCTCTTACTGCCTAACAGCAATACTGCCAAGAGCCAGAGGCACAATGTAGGTTCTCTTTAAGGACCCTGGCTGGAAATGGTAGGAAAATACTAGGTGAGGGTAGAAAATGATGATTTTTATAAAGGCTGTTTTTCTCTGGTTTTAGCCAGCATCTCTGTGTTGTTCCTCTTCCTCCTTCGTAAAAAACTATTTTAGAATGTGTGTGCATGTACCACACGCATGCAGAAACCCTTGGGAAGTCAGAAGAGAGACTGGATCCCTTGGAACTGGAGTTTTAAGAGGTTGTGAGCAGCCATCATGAGGGTGCCAGGAACAGAGCCCAGGTCCTCTGGAAGCAGCAAACTCTTTAACTGCTGTGCCTGGAGCTTCTCTTTTATTAGCACAGGAATCAGAGCCTCAGGAAAGTTGGCTCATCTGTTTGTGTTCTGTCTGGGTACCAGGACTGACTGCCTCAGAGTCCTGAACTTCAAGAGCAGCATTAGACATTGAGAAGAGTGTGCATCTTCAAATGTCAGCTTCCCGTCCAGCCCATGAGGACACAACTCAGCAAGACTGCCTGGGAGGTAACAAGGAAGGTGCCAAGTCCCTTCAGGGGCTATGCATTAGATGTGTGTGCAGAGCTCCTGCTGCCCAAGGGCAGGTATTCTGGGACCACAGGAATGCTTAATTATACATCTGTGGTCTAGGACTTTCCTTGGTCAACTACTACATTTCAGATTCCCCAGTTCCTAAATGATTCAGCTTCAAAGCTATACCTTTTGTCACCCAGTGACAAACTGATAAGCAAGAGGACTGTAACAATAACAGTCTATGCCTCCAAGTCCAAACCAAAAAGGACAAAAAGTGACAGATAAAGGAAGTTATGCTAAATAGAAGACTAAAAGCGCAGATGAAAATCTAGCTCAGGGTGGCCAGTGGCCCAGTACTTGAGAGGCAGAGACAGGCAGATCTCTATGAATTCAAGGCCAGCCTGGTCAACAGAGCGAGTATCAGGACAGGCTCCAAAGCTACAGAGAAACCCTGCATTAAACAAAAAAAAAAAGAAAGAAAAAAAGAAAGGAAAGGAAGGAAGGAAGGAAGGAAGGAAGAAAGAAAGAAAGAAAGAAAGA
>LOEQ01002087.1:187202-199292 GCA_001685075.1 Bramus lutescens | reverse complement strand
GCTCTTTATTAGTGACAGCCCTTCCACTAGCAATAGTAGCTATAGTAGATTCTTTTTCTTCAAGGTGTCCTATATGGAATGCTGTCAATAGAAATATCAAACTAATTCAATATATACTAACAAGTTCATACCTAGGTATGAACTCATAAGCACTCATAAGAGTATCATGGCTAGAATGGTGGTTTGAGTAAGAATGGCCCCCATGGGCTCATATATTTGAATACTTAGTCACCAGGGAGTGGAATTCTTTGAAAGGATTAGGGAAGTGTGGTAGGTATGTCAGTAGGGTGGGCTCTGAGGTTTCAAAAGCTCATGCCAGCCCCAGTCTTTCTCTCTTTCTGCCTGATGCTCTCAGCTACGGCTCAAGTGCCATGTGTGCCACCATACTCTCTCCACCATGATGATGATGGACTAAGCCTCTGAGACTGTAAGATCCCAACTACATGCTTTCTTTTATAAGAGTTCTGTTGTTACGGTGCCTCTTCACAGCTAGTATATACCAACTTCAGGCTTACATTTACCAGTACATAGCTACAAAGGGCAGAGACCAACAGAAATACAGGGTTTGAAGTAATTCAGAGCAAACTTGCTGTGTTTGCTAAGTCTTTCTAGTGTTCCTAACGACGCCCACTTGAAGTTTAAACTATGCCCACTTTTAGCCTCTTGTCCTTGTTATGTTCCCATTCCTGCTCATCTTGATCCCCTTCACTAACTCGGAGACTAGAATTTTCGATAAAGGAACAGTTACTTGAGGGTGTAGAGGCACAGGCAGTGAGCGGCTCAGTTTGGGCTGTGCAAATACTGTGCATTTGGCAGTCTTGAGGTAGCAAAGACACACATCTCTCTTTTCTTCACTTAAAAGTTGATTTATTTCTAATCTCATTTAATGCCTAGAAGAATCTTTGCTTAAAGGAACCTCAGAAGGTTTACCAGACAGACTCAGCTGCTGCCACAGGTAAATCCCCCAAGGCAGCGTCAGGGAATATCAGGTTAACACCAGAATGCAGAAGAGCTCAGGGCCACTCTTTTGTCTAGGACAATCCCTGGCATTTGTCCAGGACTGACAGCACAGGAACTGGAACAAGGCCCTGAGGTTAGGGGTTATTCCAGCAGCCCTGAGTTCTCAAATAACTTCTGGAAATAAAAGTCAACTGCGCTGAACTTTGGTCATTAATCTGTAGACTATTAAAGGTGCCAAATGGGATCTCTAGGTACCTGTCAATATAAGCCTGGTGAGTCTCAAGCTATTAAAANAAAAAAAAACCTCAAGCAAACTGTCTTTCAAGATGTATCTTAATATGTAACCTTTCCTACATAGGCAGCTATCCTCAAATCTGTACGCTAACGTACAGCATCAGTGAACATGGTACCTATAATTTTAACACCTGGAAAACTGAGAGAAGAAATTTGTGTTTTCAAAGGCAGCCTGGGTTACACAGTGAGTTCCAGGGAAGCCTGAAATAGTCAAACTCTAGCTTGAAAAAACAAAGGGGCAAAAAGGATAGCAGGTAACTAACTGCCTAACAGACACAGACAGTGCATCAGAGAGCCCGGCATCTGCGGGAACTACTTCAGCTGAGGACGACAGCCACGCAAAGGAGAGACAACAGGAAGCAGTCCCCGGGAGGAAGCTTCCAGGGGGTGTTTGTAGGATGGCAGCAAATGAGTTCAGTGGGGAGTCAGTAGATATAATGAACTCTCATTATATGCCAGCACTAACGACCTTAGTAGTTCACGAAGCAGGTGAAGAGTTGTCCTGTTGAAGACATAGGGCCTTCTGAAAGAAAGCCACAAATTCCAGAAATTCTGAGCAGTACAATCTGTCCACCTGCACAAAGGGGCTCTAAGCAGGGTCTCATCTGATGGTGCATTTGAGCTGAGAAGCTAAGACACTGTGCTGGAACAGCTTTTGTTTTCATAAGGCTTTAACACTCCTCATGTGTCGGCTACGTCCTGGTTCTCAGTGTGGACTTTAGAATGATAGGTGAACATGCCCACTGGGGCCGTGAACTAGAGCTCTTCATAACCAAGTAGATAGAAGTCCAAGAGGTCCTTTGGGGAGGCCCTGCACATATTTGGAGGCTTCCGAGCCGCAGGTAAGGGGGAGCAAGTGGAGCTTGAATTACTCTCCATACAATACTTCCCTGTTATGTGCTCAATGCTGCACACCTCACTGAAAACTGAACCAGAGCTTCTGAAAAGTGGCCATCTAACCTCATAGCACTCCAGGGAAATAAGGGGGAGTTCTCCAGCCCACAGCTGGAGAAAAGAGATCTGTAGAGTTACAGCAATGGGTATGGGTTGGGAGTGGGGGGGGGCAGTAAACTGAAGCCAGAAGAATGGCGCCCTAAGGAGAGGGCGAATCAATGATTTGGAAATTGAGCTGGGCCTGTGAGATCCTGGGCTGGGCCAGTAATAGCCAGTGCAGACCTGTTCTGTTCCTCATCTGTAAAATAGGCATGATAGCAGTACTTCATAAATGCTGAGAAATTAAATGTATTGATACTTGACAATATTTGGTAGAGTTAAGCGCTTGAGAAATATGCAATAAGTGTTGTGGGATATTATTTTAAGATGTGTTCATTAATTTATGCTGTGGAATATTTGTTTAATAATGCAAAGATGTGTTGCATTCTTTTAAATTGTATTTGTTTAACTCTTTGAAGCTGTGCTACTTTGCCTGCCTATAACATCTGATTGGTCTAATAAAGAGCTGAAAGGCCCATAGCAAGGCAAGATAAAGGACAGGGAAGAGTGAGAGAAGGAAAAGGGGACACCAGGGGCCAGCCACCCAGTCACACAATCCACAGAGAAAAAAGGAAAGAAAGACATGTAGGATAGAGAAAGGCAAACGCCCAGAGGCAAAAGGCAGACAGGATAATTTAAGAAAAGCTAGCTAGAAACAAGCCAAGCTAAGGCCAGGCAATCACAAGTAAGAATAAGCCTCCATGTATTTATTTGGAAGCTAGGCGGTGGCCCCCCAAAGAGACCAAAGAGCTAAGAAAAGAAAAAACAAAACAAACAAAAAAACCAACTACAGCCAAGTAAACAGGGCCTGACAACTTATCTCCAGGGAGAATGATACTCCACTCAAATGGTTGAGACTAGGTTCCAGGAGAGAGAATATGACAGTCAGAATAAGCAGTGGAAAATGGCCATGGAAAAAGAAAGTGGCTAAAAAGGTGTGTTGGGAGCCCGCACGTTTCTCTTGGGTCATAGGGGTGGAGCACTGAGGGAGAAACCACCGCTATTTACTCATGAACACTAGAAACAAAACACCACGTAGGAGGTGTTTTAATTAAAGGAGACAGGTAGATGGTTATGTCTAAAACTCTAAATGATAACCTAAATGAAGCAGAATAAAAATTGCAACTTACCAAATATCTTCAGGCCAGCCATACTTTATCAGATCTTCATCTACAGTAAGACATGAGAGGATGGAAAAAGAAGTTAAGAAAAACTGTTAAGTGGAAATATCCAGGATTTTTATTGTTGGGAAGGGAAAAGCAGACCATCCCCCTTCACTTTCCCCTCTTCCTTAAAGGAGACAACAGAGGCAGAACTGGGAAGCTTGAAAAGGATAGCCTTTACAGTCAGACAATTTACACTGCACGGCTTTTGTCACACTTCTAATTCAAAGCTCAAAGACGTTTCCCTTTGAATGAAACAAATACTAGAAAAAACTTCAGCAGCTGGGAAGTTAGGTATTTCTGACCAACTATAATGCTTAAATGCTAATATGATTTTGTTCAAACTTTAAATGAATGGGTTACATCATCATCATCGTGGTCTGGGACTAGAGTTCAGTGGCTGCATTGCTTGCCTAATGTTCACAAAGCCCTAGGTTTGATCCCCAACACCACAGAAGCCAAGTGTGGTTCACACAGCCTGTGATCCCAGCAATTGGGAGGTAGAGATAAGAACATCAAGGTTCAGATCATCCCTGGCCACATAAGGAGTTAAGACCAGCCTGGAACGTGTCTCAAAAGAACAGACAGATAGACAAAAACCTTGAAAATTCAGCAGGGTATGGCTGCATACACACGAGAAGCTGAGAAAGGATGGTGAGTTTGAGAACAGCTTGGACTACAGGGCTACATCAAGTCAGCTTAGTGAGACCTTGTCTTAGAACAGTGTCAATGAAAGAAAACAAACAAACCTTCAATTGTATACTTAAGAATATTACAAACAAAATATGCTTAAGAAGAAAATAAAAATCATTATCTGGAAATTAACTAGCAGAGAAAGGAGCTGAAAGTGTGAAAAGGAATTGTTCTGGGAGGAAGTGAGTTTTGTGGGATATTTACACTGTGTAAAGACATTGCTGTGATCGGCTTAATAAAGAGACGAATAGCCAATAGCTAGGCAGGACTTCTGGGCAGAGAGGAAGTAGGAGGAGATAACTGAGGCACAGAGGAGATGCCAGTGAGACACGGAGGGAGTTGGACACACAAAATACAAGTAAAAAGCCCATGGTAAAACAAAGATTAATAGAAATGGGTTAATTTAAGTTATAAGAGCAAGTTAGAAACAAGCCTAATAGGCTGAGCTTTCATAATTAATAAGTCTCTGAGCTGGCTGGACAGAGAAAGACTTGTTACAAGGAAGAGTTTTGGGAGGATGATGAAAAAGCTACTAGAGGCGAGGACCTGACTTTTATTATTATAAGAATTATATTATTAGCTGATATTTAAACTGTACATGTGGCAGGTAAGTACTGGTTAGAACTTCAAGGAAAACAGGTGATTCCTATGTGAAGATTTTTGATGTATCTAAGAAAGGATAGCCTACTACTGGCTAAGATATATACAACTCATAGGAGAGTGCACTTGACGATAGTAGAGACCAGGAGGTTTCTGGCAGACATAAGGAATTTACTATGTAAGTGGGAAGCTGGGCAAATAACTGAAGTAAGGGAAAATAGTAGTAGCAAAACATTTCTAAGTGTTCTATGTGTGGCTGAGGCCACCTGCTGACTAAGAAGAGAAAATACCTGTCTTAAAAATTCCACTCTTGTTTTATCCACTGCTTACTTAGAAACTGCAGGGCTACGAGAAATAAATGGGAGGTACTAGGAATATCCCCAATAGGAGGCTTTAAAACACAGCTCCCTTTCTTATTGGGATAAATTGGAAGGGCTGATACCTCCACACGACTCCAAAGTTTCCTGATGAGCAAATATTCAGGGCTGTGGAGATGGACGCTCATTGATTGAGGTGTGTGTCTCTAGGCATCAATTCTACTACAAATACAAGACCTTTCTCAGCTCGGTGCCTCAAGCCCCACTCACCATCCCTTCCACAGCATGTGCTAGAGATGACTGCATTTTGCCCACACTTTAAAATAGGCCCTACATTTCAGAGCAGTTTTAGTTTTACAACAAAATATACATGCTTTTTGTATGTCTCTGTGTGTGTGTGTGTGTACACCTGAATGGAGCAAAAGCCATACCAATGTCTTCCTCACACAGGTTGCAATGAGGCCCCACACACATAAGCCCTCAGTGAAGAGAAGACAACCACAGGAGGAGAGACACAGGTGGGAATGCCTTGCCCTGTGCACCCCAGTTACACAGTGCAAAACCTGCATCACTCACGCAGCAATCGGGATATAGGTGCTTCCCAGAAGCCACAGTCTCAGGCTCCACCTCTGATGCAGTAGAAAGATGTTGGGGAATATTATTTTAAGGTGTGTGACTTTTATTTATGCTGCATTTGTTTAACTCTGTGAAGCTGTGATTCTTTGCCTGTCTAAAACACCTGATGGTCTAATAAAGAGCTGAACGGCCAATAGTGAGACGGGAGTAAGGATAGGCAGGGACGGCAGGCAGAAAGAATAAATAGAAGGAGAAATGAGGAAAAGAGGAGCAAAGAGAGAACAAGGAGAAGAGGATGTCAGGGGCCAGTCAGCCAGCCACAGAGTAAAAAGGAAAGTAAGACATACAGAAGAAAAGGAAAAGCCCAGAGGCAAAAGGTGGTCAGGATAATTTAAGTTAAAAGAAGCTGGCAAGAAACAAGCCAAGCTAAGGCTGGGCATTCATAGCTAAGAATAAGCCTCTATGTGTGATTTATTTGGGAGCTGGGAGTGCCCCCCCACAAAACTAAAGAGTTGAACTTCGCACAACAGAAAGTAAACCGTATTTGGCAACAGACTTGAGTTCCTATCCACTCTAAGTAACTATGGCTCTATAGTGGTGGCTTACTGTTCACTGTAGAACAGGTAGATAAACAGCATCCTTTCCTTCACGAGACCAGGAGGATGCTGGGGGACAAGCGAAAACAATCAGTAATATTATGGGCTATGAGGAGAAACCTAAAACTCAAGTGTTCATGTAGTATGGATGACTTCACCATTAGGTAACATCTTAGTCAAAGCCACAAATTCATTACAATGAAAAATTGCTTCAAAATGTGTTGTTTTTATCTGTTGTTTTTCTCTTCATAATGATACACTTTAAAGATTTCTTTATTATGTATACACACACCAGAAGAGGGCACCAGATCTCATTATAGATACTTGCAAGCCATATTGTGGTTTCTGGGACTTGAACTCGGGGCCGCTGGAAGCGGCCAGTGCTCTTAACCACTGAGCCATTTCTCCAGCCCATGATACAGTCTTTTAATCTTAACAGCTCTGCTTTATGGCAACCATTTTTTGACCCTGTTTAATAATGAAAATTACTGGCAAATATCTCTTACTGAAGAATGGTATGTGTGCCTCTTTTAATGCACACAAACTGTCCAATTCTAACTGCTGTCCATGTCAAACTGCACCTGACTAGACACTGACAGTTCTTGTAAGAAACGGTAAAAACAGACAAGGAGTACCAAAAGTTTAAAACACCTATAACAGTGCGACCGACCAGTCAGCTCTCCAGACTTACTGAGGTAGTGGCACCCAGCCCCAGGGACAGTGTTCCTAGAGAAGCAGGTGGGGAGTGGTACCTGGGAACTTAAGAAGCTCTAGGAGTCTCTCTACCTGCTAACAAGTGCTCACAGGGGTCAGGTACTCCACAGGGTCCTTCTTCCTAACCTTGACAACCTTGTGTGGTAGCTACAGTCCATGAGCCTCTCTAAGAAATCTAAGAAATCTGAGGGCCAAAGAGGTTGCACAACCACAGCGTGTTTGCTAAGGAGCTGATGCTGGTATGATTTCACAGCTGTCTTGTCTGAACCCTCACCCTACTCCAGGAGGGAAGGCAGCTGTTTTCCCATCTCAAAGAATGATACCCTCTCCAGTTCCTCTGAGGTTCTGCCTTCCTCACCTCCACACTGTGAGTAAACTCTGTGCTCTCTCCACTTAGGTCAACTTAGCTAGCCACAGTGGTTCACATGCAGAAGCTCAGCACACAAGGGGCTGAGGCAGGAGGATTGCTATGAGTTCTAAGCCAACCTGAGCTATAGAGTGCAAGCTTGTCTCAAGGGAAAAAAGAATTGTTCAACTGGGTCTGGCATGTAACTTAGTTGCAGTATTTGCCATCAGTGTTCACGAGGCCCTCAGTTCCACCATCCCCTCTAATGCTGGGATTACAGTCATATAAGGCATATGAACTACAACTAAGCTGCACACCAGACCCAGTGGAGTAAGACAAGCAGAGGAGAAAGCTACGGGAGAGGCCAGCCAACCGGTGAAACCATAATCAGATAGGAACACATCTGCTATTTGGTGGCAGAGTAAATACAGTTACCAAAGTCTATGCCAAAGTAGCTAGAAGACAGGATGTTGAATTCTCTAACCTACAAGGAATGATCAATGTTTGAGGTGACAGATATGCTGTGAGTTCCAATCGGACCATCTCACAATGTGAGTTTGGACTCAAAACACTGTACTCAAAAAATGGTCAATTCTTGTTCATCAAGTATAATTTCCAAAAGGGATGAAAGAAATTAATAACAAAAACTGTAAATGAAACAAATAGCACTTACCTGCCTGCAATTTCAAAATCAAATGCTTTTGTAAACTTACTTTCGTATTTATCCTTTCCCATGTAGATAGTGTATGTAGATGAATTAACTGAAACAAAACCAAAAAGACAATTAGTAAACATCACCAAAAACATGCTTCACAGGAAATCCAAGTGTCAAAGGCTCTGACAAGGAGCTGCAAGCCATACCTGACTTACCCAACAGCTCTTATATCCTTCGAGAACAAGTTTTACATTTTCAAGTAACCAGTATCAGCAGGACATGATTAAACCATAGCAAGAGCATTATAGTCTTACTGACCTCAAAATAGTATCTCGTCCCCAAAGATGATGTTTGCCAATACTTATTGCTGAATGGTTTGTTTCCTCCTTTTCAGGGAAATAGCTTTTGATTTTTTCCTTCACATCAGGGATAATGTTTAACAGCCACTCACGGAACAGTCCTACACCTTGGCCTTCTTCAGTGATAATGAGCAACAACCCACGAATTCAAGGCCATGTAGTGAGTTCTAGGCCAGCAAGGGCTGCATAATTAGGTCCCATCTCAAAAATAAACAAATAATAAAGTACCAAGAAACACAAACACTGAACATCACTCCACACTGGGGGACCTAGAAAGTAACAACAACAGTAGGGAGGGTCCCTGTCTGAAGCCAGCCTGAGCCACTCACTGTCTGAAGAAGGGACAAAAAAATTAACACGCAACAGCCAGCTCTACGAGTAAGGCACTATGCTTAGGAGTCAAGACAGACTGCCTCTCAAGAGACCTGCCCTGTAGATATAGCAGGCAGCTTCCATGCCACATGAGAAGAGCGGTGCTAAGTCATGTTAAGGGGATAAATAAAATGTATACTTAATCATGGCGTGGAAACTAGGTCTCAAAAGGTGTCTTAGGAAAGCCAGAGCTTTTTTTTAAAAAAAAAAAAAAAACGGGGTGAGTTAATCAGAGATTGATTGGAACAATATGGACACAGCATTTCCTGGAAACCAAAACACCACTTTCTGGCCTTCCAAACCCAGCTCAGTAGTGTTACCATATGTCAACCGGACAGCACTTCTGCCCGGTGAGGGGTCCTTCTATGGCTTTCCATGGCACTCCTGCTCCTCCCTTCAGAGAAGGGCAAGGTACTCTTCCTGTAGGAGACAGCTATTGGCACCTGTCTCATTGGTCAACGTCGCTCCTCCAGGGTGCTGCCAGAACGCTAGGGCGAACCCACACACTTCCCGAGCCCAGGCAGCGCGTTCGAGGGTCTGTCAAGTGGGGCTGAGAATCATTCCCGGGTGTAAGGAGAGCGGGGGCGACTTCCCACGGCGCTCCCCAGGACATGACCAGAGGACCAGCAGGCAACCGAGGGGACGGCCGCGCAGGGACCCAGAAGGCGGTGGGACAGACGCCTGCGGGAGGATGCGCTCCAGGACCAGGTCCAAGCCCAGCGGCGGCTGGGGAATCCCGGCGTTGGAGGCAGCTGCGGGCAGGACCCCGGAGGGTCCGGAGTCACTCACCACTGCTGCTGGTGAAGTAGAATACCATGATCCTGGTAGAAGAGTGGCAACTCCTGCTCAAAACGCGAAGCTCAAGAGCCCACAGGCGCGAGGGTGAGCCGGCTTCCAGGCTCTCCTCCGGGCACTTCCGGCGGACATGCGATCGCGTCACAACGCCCTCCTATCGGCGCCATCTTTAGTCCTGGCAAAGGGAAGGCTATTGGTGGGTGGGCAGGTGTCCCAGTGATTTAGGATTGCGCCCTAGCGGCCTACTGAAGGAATAGCGCCAGGAAACCGCACCTTGTTTGAGGCCATAAATGAAAAATTGCTTTTTCTCTGACTTCCCCTCAACCCAGCATGGGCTGCACGAATGCAAAACCGGCCTCTTTCATAGTTACAGGTTCCTGTACCCGTGACATCCGAAGACACTCTGTAGGGGCCAATTCAATTTTAAATGAACTCATTCCCCACTACTTTACTTATGTGAGTTGGTTTTTGTTTTGTTTTTGGTTTTGCTTTTTTTTTTTTCCTTTTGTCTTGATCAAACTAGTCAGAATAAATCTGGGTAATTTTCCACTGGGATTCTCCATCAAACTCTAGTTAAATCTGAAATGGCCTCAGCAAGAAAACAAGATGTTGGAAGAACCTTGCACGGTCTTGCCCTGTCACAATTAAATAAATGGCTGTGCATCAAGGGCAGGATATAGAAGGTACTCGAATGAATTTTTATTGATTTTTCCGGAGGTAGTATGCATCCCGGAGTTTGGACTCAAGACTATTGTCCCTTTAAATCTAATGTCTGCCCTTTATTACCTGCCAGACTGGACAAATCCCAAACCTCTTAACTTCAGAACCTCTTGCTATAAATTCCCAGAATGCTCCATGGCATCTAGGTTTCAGTTGTTAATTTTCCTTATTTCTGATAAACATTATGAGAGTCCGTTTCTAACTGAATCCCTCCAACAAGCCCCAACAAGTCAGACCAAACAAAAGTGGAGTCACTAGGGCTAAATGCTGAAGAAACTGAAGTTTTAAGATTCCTTAAGAGCCTGTTCTCCCGTAGAAACAGGAACTCCAGTCCAGTAGAATCTGCATGATAAGTCCCCTGGCTTTAACTTTCAAAAAAGTAACTAGCCACAGCCTGATATGAACTGGTTTCCCCTATTCTGGTTCTTTTACTTTACAAAACCCACTATTATTCTGGGTTTCATGGTGCTGGTCAGGGTTCTGTTCGGACAAAGGTTTAAGACAACGGAAAGTCTTTACTTGCTGGCAGGCCACCACACTAGGTGTTCAGGATCCCAGTGGAGCCCTCGGCCTTTCTCAGGGAGAGCTTTTAAGCACCAATGCCACGTCCTGGGCTGACATACTTCAGACAACAAGAACAGTTAGCCAGAAGCAGAACCACAGAAGCCAAAAAGCAAAGTTAGTACATTTAGAGACTTTCCCAGAACTATGGATTTTGATGAATTGGGTCTTTGTTTTCATTTTGGTTTGGTACTGTCTACGTGCTAAGTTTTACAGCGTGGATGGAATTTCCATCATGGAGTCAGTTGTGCTAAGGTCTGGGGCCCTCTTGCAATCAGAATTCTAGAACTCAGGAGATAGGGACTGATTTTAAGTTGTAGATGAATTTGGGCTAGTGAGGCCCCAGTTTCAAAGACATCTCCCTACACAAAATACACCATCCTACCATTACTGAATGGGAACTTTTATCTTCTAACAGAAGTTGGCCTATTCACGAATCATGTAAATAACTAAATTGCTAAGTCAGTCATCTGTCACTTTGGCCAATTTTGGTTTGTGAAGAGCGGTGTCATTTAAACTTACCTAGAACACGTGTTCTGAACCTGTGAGCGCTTTAACATTTCCTCTTGCTCAAGGACACATGATAAAGTAGTTCTGGGTTGGTTGACTGCGCCTTCACTTTGACTTTCTGTAAAGTAGGAATGATAACACAAACCTCATAGTTTGTGGTGAGCAGTAAGTGAAATAAAATATGTAAAGCATCAAGCTGGAGATATTTTGGGGGGCTTAGCTACTCTGAACACATACTACTCTTGAAGAGTACCTGAGTTCAACTCCCCATGCCCACATTTAGTGGCCTACAGCTGTCTAAAACTTGATTCAGGTAATCCAACTCCTCTGGCCTCTGCTGGTGCCTGCACTTATATGTACATATCCACTAGCAAACATGAGAATAATCAAAAATAAAGAAATTTTTTATAAAAGCAAAACCAATCATCAGACTTCAAATATGAAAAATAAGAGCCTCCAGTATCTTGGAGATATCATTTAATGTAAACTCCTTACACCTGACTACCTCAGAATTTTACTTCTGAGTCAGCTGATCCGTGAACTACAATTCCCATAATGCACCGTCACAGGTCTGTGGTCTGGAGCCGGAGGTTGTTGCAGAATTTTTTTTTAAGGAGGTGTGGCTTCCTTGACCCCGGTCCGCTTTGCCTCACAAGGGCGGGAGACTCTTGGAGGCCACCACCCCCGGCGGGCGGGGCAAGGACTAGGGAGAAACCAATCACGGCTCAGGCTCTAGGTAGCGCTGAGCGGCGACGAATCAGAATGCAGCAAACTTGGTCTCAAGTGGCGCGCGTGAATTTGAACGCGCAGAGCGCCGAGCTCCTGTGAGGAGAGCTGTGGGGTCGCCGAGCTCCTGTGAGGAGAGC
>LOEQ01002087.1:173120-187113 GCA_001685075.1 Bramus lutescens | reverse complement strand
GAGAGCTGTGGGGTCGCCGAGCTCCTGTGAGGAGAGCTGTGGGGTCGCCGAGCTGTGGAGCGCTCTCTGCGTGGGTTCCCTGCCCGAGTGCACGCCGAGCCAGCCGGAGACTGAGGAACGCAGGTAATGTCACGGGGTAGGGGACTTGGCTGTGAACCTGCTGCTTGCGCGGGTCTCGTGCTCCCGGTGCCAGCTGCTCACCGCAGCCGGGCTGGGTCGTCCCTCATCCCCCGCAGACTTTGCGTTTAGCTTAGACGTCGCGCTTGCGGAATTCTGTGGGACTGACCTACCAGATCGGAAGGAAGGAGAAAGGAAGGAAAGAACATTCTAGAGTTACCTCCCTGTGGGAGAAGGCTTGCCTGCGGTATCTCCTTAGCAACTGCCTGACGAGCTCCGGGGCGTTTATAAATAAGCTCCTGGGACCTGTGGGGACGACTGTCCTTTCCGCATCCCCTTGCTCAGGTTTCCAGGAAGGGTCCGCACAGGCTCTGCGGCCACTGAACGTGCTGACTGTGGAGATGGTTAGCCCAGAATGTATGCTAAGTGGAATAGGAAGGAGGCCCAGGGTGCGAGGGGAGCCGGGGACAAGAGCATCCATCAGTGGGCATGGTGGAGGGAGGACGGGGCCAAGGAAGGCCTATCAGGAGTGCTAAAACTTGACGTGATTAGTTTCATTAAAGGATGGTGTGCCCCTAATTAGGGTTCACCTGGCCTTGTCAGTAGGCTCAACTTTCTGCTCTAAATACGTAGGTGTGGGCAGTGTTTCCCCAATCCACCACCCTTCCCTTCTGTTGCCGTTTAAGTCTCTAATATTATCATTTACTGCTTTGCTTCTCTAACTCAAGATCCTTTTGCCTCAGCCTCCCATTAGCACCCTTACACTTGACTAGTTTGCTTTAAAAAAAAAAAAATCTGTTCTTTGGAGACAGGCATCTTGGCTCAGCTTGTGATCCCAGCCTTGGAAAGCTCAAACGTTCTCCAGGTTCCTCCTTGAGTGAGTTGGAATTTGAGGCCAGCCTCAGCTACATGAGGCACTATTTCCTTGGTTTTTTATTTACAATCGTTTATTTGGAATTCAATTTTTTTTTTTATCCTGAGACAAGGTTTCCCTGTGTAGCCCCTGCTGTCCTCGAACTCTCACCTTAGACCAGACTGGCCTTGAACTCAACAAGAGATCCGCCTACCTCTGACTCCCAAATGCTGGGATTAAAGGAGTTTGCCACCACTGCCCGTCTATCAGGAATTCAGATTTTAAAAATACAATCTTGACATACTGTATTTTCTGTCCCCTTGATCACTTTGATTATTATTACCAACCTATTTATTGCTTTTAGGAATTCACTTAAGATGATGGCAGCTTTTACTCCAAGGAAGAGAAAACGACAGATTCTGAATGCTGATAATGGTGATAGGTAAGTCTTAACCTTTACATAAGAACTCTTGTTTGTTTTGGTTTGTCGAGACAGGGTTTCTCTGTAGCTTTGGAGCCTGTCCTAGAACTTGCCCTGGAGACCAGGCTGGCCTTAAAATCACAGAGGTCCACCTGTCCCTGCCTCCCTAATGCAGGGATTAAAGACGTTTGCCTCACAGCTCAGCTCAGCTTTGCTTTGTTTTGTTTTGTTTGTTTGTTTTTTTATTTGAGACAGTCTTAACTATGTATACCAGGCTGGCCTTAGAACTCATTGAGATCTGCCTGCCTTTGCCCTCCAAATGCTGGGACTAAATGTAAGTGCCACCATGCCCAGAGCCGGTGAGAGACAGAGAAATAGATTTTGAAATACATATACATAAAGCTTCTTTGTAAGTACTGTTTGCTTTTATGAATGTTATCTTTCTGTTTGTCTTTTGTTTTCTTTGCGACAGGGTCTCTCTATGTAGTCTTGGCTGTCCTGAAACTGTATGTAGATCAGGCTGGCGTTGAACTCAGAGATCTGTCTCTGAGTGCTGGGATCAAATGCACCACCAAGCCCAGCTCATGAAAGTTAACTTTAGAACTATATTTAAGTGCTTTACTTAATAAAGACAGAATTTGAGGATTATGTTAAACTAATAGATAATGTGAACCTATCAAACAATGGAGAGGGATGTATTAGTAGGAAGAAATTTATTATTGGGTCTAAATTTTAAAGAAAAATGCCGAACTTACTGGTGAACTTTGTTTCTTTTCGTTTTATAGCCTATTAACAGCTACTTCATCAAACAAATTAAATTTAAGCTTTTCTGAAAGCCATACTTGCCAAAGCAGTGATCAAAAGGAAGAAAAGTCTTGCTCCTACCAAGGCCATTTCACTTCAAGTCCTCTCAAAGTAGCGGAAAATAATAGGTTGTCATTTGCAAACTACAGTTCACTATTTAAATCTGTTGTGTCTACTGCATCTTTCTACAATAAAAATAAGCAGTACCTCAATCCACTTGAGAGGAAGTTGATAAGAGAGAGTAGATCTATTTGTGCAGCAACTAAAAATGGAGATAAATCCAGTGTGATAGAGAAAATGCAGAGAAAGCCAACCCGTACCAAGAAAAGCAAAAAGCCACAGAAGAGTTTAACTGCTAAATATCAACCGAATTTTAAGCACATCAAGTCTATATCAAGAAACCCTAAAAGTTCGAAGCCAGTTGTGGATAAAGAGAACAGCTGTTTTCCCACAGGAAATCATCCACATACTCCTCCTCGGGTGCTAAGCCAGAAAATAAAACCACAAGTCACACTCCAGGGGGGAGCAGCATTTTTTGTTAGAAAAAGAAACTCTCTTAAAAAATCATCCCTGGAAGATAAACCATTACAGAAAAATGAATCAGAGGTGACCGAAGACGTTGTCCCAGAGGCAAAGCGAGTACCAAAGTCCTTGTTAGCGGAAGAGAAATTGAATGTTGAGCTACTGGATGCAAGAAGTAAAAATGAAGAGAAACTAAAAAAGGTAAAGTTAAATGTATCATTTTTTTTTCCTTTTTGTTTTTCTCTGTCACTATTAAAAAGTTGGGCAGTGGTGGCACATACTTTTAATCCCGGCACGTGGGAGGCAGAGCAGGCTGATCTCTCAGTTCGAGGCCAGCCTGATCTACAGAAGTTAGTTCTGGGACAGGCTCCAAAGCAACAGAGAAACCCAGTCTCGAAAAACCAGGAAAAAAAAATAGTTGTTACTGACAAAACTCCCTCTAATGACTCCAAAATTGGTTGCTATTACTGTGTGTATGTGTACATGCATGTGCATGCACTCACAATGGAAATGAGAGGCCAACAGCAAGTGTTTCTCACATGCCATCTACTTCGAGATTTTTTGAGACTGGCTCTCTTCATTGGTCCAGGGTCCAGTTATGCTACCCTGGTTCGGGGATCACAAGCACCACCAGGTGCTAGAACCTAACTCAGGTCCTCACACTGCACAGCAAGCACTTCAATCTACTCTCCTGCCCTGGTTATTTTTTAAAGTCCATGATGAGAATTAGCCCTTCCTAGTTTGAAAAAGTTTATTTTTCTATTTTTACTAACTTTTAAAAGTTCATTTTATTATTATAAAAAGAATGGTCTATAATTTTTCATTCTGCTATCTTCATCTTTATACTTTTAAAAAAAGATTTATTATTGTTACTTTTAATATGTATGAATATTTTACCTGTATGTAGGTATGTGGATGTGTGTTTAGTGCCCTCAGTCCAAAAGAGGGAATTGAATTCCCTGGAACTGGAGCTACAGACTAGAACCACCATGTGGGTACTGAAAACCACACCTTGATCCTCTCCAGTCCTTGAAGCTTCCGTTTTTTACAAGTATTGTAGTCTATGTCTATATCTGTGCTCTGACATTTAAAAGATGATTCATATTCAATGAATGCAGAGGAAATAAATGGAAAATTGATGAATCATGCTCTGAAATGCAGGGTCAGTCTTGTGAGATTCATTCATGAAAGGGAAAATAACTAAGAATTAGGATTTCTTTATTTCTTAAACTGTTCATCATTTTCAGAATTCCTCAGGTGCTGCAGTTTTTTCAAAAGAATGTAAACTTGATAAACATGGTTTTCCTTCAGAGAACTCACTCAGTGAGAACAAGACAAGTAAGTAAGAAAATCCGCATTAATCAGCCTAGCAACTTGTAACAAGCTTCACTGTTCAATGTGTATCGATATAGAATTTTATATATACTAATATTTTCTGTGCCTATTACTAATATCTGTTTATCTCTAGGGAACGTTTGTCACCTCTGGTAAAGCAGGGCAGTGTGTTTTGCAAAGCAGGAAAGGAGATTTCAGGTTAAAACATCAGACAGGAAAAAAACAAATTTATCCTTAAGTAATTTCTGGCTAGTTCTAAATTTCCTAAGCTCTCTACTATTATTGTGCGTGCGACTATAGGGGCACTTATGGCATGGTGCATGTGTGCAGGTCAGAGGATAACTTTCTGGAGTCGCTTCTCAGTTTCCACCTTGTTTAGTCAGAGTCTCTTGTTTCTGTGATTCCCACTAACTGGCCTTTGAGCTTCCTTACGATTCTCCTCTAACTCCCTCTCCCCATAGGAGAAACGGGATTACAGGCACCAAACTCTGCATCTGATTGTTTTTTTTTTTTAAGTTTTTGTTGTTGTTGTTTTGTTTTTGTTTGTTTGTTTTGTTTTTTTAATGGGTTGAACTGGGATCAGGGCTCCACCTCAGGTGATTTATCTGCTGAGCCCTGTCTATGCTCTCTAGGAAGTTAAATGTTCTTAGATTTCTCTATGTATTTCCTCATTTAAATAAACAAATGAGCTCATGGATATGTGTCATGAGTAAATGAATGTTTATTTTATATTTTGGGCTTAAGTGCGGTATAATTTTTATTGCTCAAATTGTTCTGTTTTGACCATGAAGGTGGTTTTTCAGGTTGGTTCTCTTTGAGTGCTGTGTGATTTCTACATGTTGTTAAGGGGTCATTCTGTATTTCTCTTGCTCTGGCCCTGGAATTAGCAGTTTCTCCACAGAACTTTGACTCCTTTTATTGGAGAATGGTATTTAGAAATCAGGACCTGGGCTCTGAGTAGAAGTGTTACTAGAGTGCCGTTGTTTCCAGGCTCTCTCTCCAGACAGGACTGGAGAGCACAAACAATTATTTCTGTGTGTCTTCATCTTCATCTTTTAGTGTGAGTTCGTGTTAATGTCTCTAATCTAGCATCACAGGATTTAGCCTATACTTTTATAACTTATGTTTTGATTGGTGATCCATTTTGAATGGATGCCCAATTGTTCTAGCACCATCTGTCAGACTACCTTTGACTGCCACAAATCGTTGGTTTATTTGTATGGGGCAATTTCTCCTTTGTTCCCTTGATCTACCTGACTCTTCGGAAATTTGTATTTTCTTGGTTATGGTTGATTCTTAAAGTCAGGTAATGTAAACGTTTTGTTCTTGCTACCTTCAGAGTCTTGAGTCAGCTTACTGTTTCTTTGGTAATGCAACTATTGCTGATTTTCCCCTTGACAGTTTCTCCTGAGTCTGTCATCTATCCCATCTTCAGTGTTTCTTCAGTGAATATGAAAAGGTAGGAATTGTTTTTGCTCTGCCATTTCAATTTTATGAGTTATATAGGCTTCCTTTTGTCTTATAAGGCTACTTCATTTGAAGAGCTTTTTTTCCCCCTGTACCACTAAAGGGAAATAATAATATTGAGAATAGAAGATGAGATTATTTTTTTCTCATAGAAATGGAATTTATCTTTATGGACTTGAGTAATAATCATTACATTATAATATAGTAGCTAACTTGTAGTAATTAGTTTACGATTTCACTTAAAGATCCTCAGGACAATATTAATGATAACTAAATTTTAATGAACATTTATAATCAATACAGGTATTAGTAGCTTGCATTTTACAAATGGGAAAAACTGTGCCCAGAGAAGTAAATAATTAAAAGTGGTTTAGTGCTATTATAAGTTGTGGCTGAAGCTATCTAAATACTGTGATGGGGAGGTGGTGTAGGTAGGCAGAGAACATGACAAGTAGAAGATCCAAATTTTGTATTGTCTGAACATCTTGCTAAAAAACACCCATTTGGTGTTGAGTGGCCAATTATTCAGCAAAGAAATTTTTGGCCAAGTTTTCTCTCTCCCTCTCTCCCTCCTTATCTTTCTCCCCTCCCCCAAACTCTCATGTGGGCCCCTGTGCACACAGACTGTGGAAGCCTGAGGTCAACATTCTTAAGGAGCCATCCTCCTGATTTTTTGAGATAGGGTTTCTCACTGGCACATAAGTACCCAAGTAAAAATTGTTGGATCCTAATATCCTGGTTTCTTTGATTGCCTTGGGTCTATGAGATTCAACATGAACATCTACCTAGGAATTTTCTTATTTAAATGTGTAAATATTGTCCTAAGATCTAACAGCAAAGAAAAGTCCATTTTTCGAGCGAAGTTAGCTTCCAAAGTAATTCTGTGTATGTGTCCCTGATACTACAGAGAAAAGTTTTTTGGATGTAAGTCAGATCTGAATTTGAGTCTTGACACTGAATTTCTTATGTTCTTTGAGTAAATGATTATTTCTCTAGGTGAACCTCAGGCTTCATTGTTCAATGATATTTACCAACTTTCTCTTTGAAGGTCTCCACCTGAAGAACAGTCTTCTATGGAATCCACTGCATGTACTAACTTATTGAAACAGACAATTGTGCAGAAAAATATGAATTCCAGAGATACAAATAAAGGAGGAAAAGACCAGCTCATCATTGTAAGTAAATTTAAAATAAACCCTTTCTACAAGTAGAACATGTAGTCAGCCTTTCAGCATGGTTTCTTGAGTTATAGATTTTCTGGTTTGTAATTGCCAGTTTTGTTGTGGTAGCATTTAAAGCTAGCCAGTACTTTGGAGCTCATAGTGCTAGTGTTTGAGTAGGAATGGTTTTGCACCCACCTGCAAGGCTTTTTATTTGGGGACAGAATTTTATTAAGTTACACAAGCTGGGCTTGAACTTACATTCCTTCTACTTCAGCCTGTGAGATAGCTATGATATAGGTCTGTACCTCCAGGCTTAGGCTTTCAGACGTTGTAAAGCAAAGGGAAGACTATATGACTGCATTAGTTACTATGATAAAAAATACCATGAGTCATAGAGTTTGTTTTGGCCTTTGTTCCAGAGGGGAGTCATAATGACACAACAGCAGGCAGCCAGAGTAGGGAGCTGGCTAGCTACATTTCAGCCCCACCAGGAATCAGAGACAACAGCAAGAAGGTGCCAAGTCTATAAGCTCTCAAAGTCCACCCCAACTCCAATGTTGTACTTCCTCCAGCAAGGATGAACCTCCTAAAGGCTCCATAACCTTCCCAAACAGCACCACTGGCCAGGGACCAAGTGTTCAAATACATCTCATTCAGATACAGCAGTGACAAACCACACATGATCTGAAAAGCCTGAAGTATTATCTTCTACCTTTTCACAGAAAAACTACCAATCCCTATTAATAAATAATTCAGAATCTAGTATTTTCAAGGGCATTAAACATAATGCTTTAAGAGAGTGAAATTTGTAGAACTTTATCAATTCTTGAGGCAGAACATTTTAATATTTAAGAATAAAGAATTTAAAACTAAATGACTTAAGACAAAAGCAATGATTAATACAGAAGTCTGAGAATGTTGTTCCTTCTCTTTGAAATGAGGCTTTTGCTTTTTCTTGCTCTTTCATGTCCTTCCTAAAGAAGGTCCATTGTGGGCCTACAGAGATGGCTCAGTAAAGAGTACTGACTGTTCTTCCAGAGGACCTGGGTTCAAATCCCAGCACCCACATGGCAGCTCACAGCTACCTGTAACTCCAAGATCTGACACCTTCACATAGACATACATGCAGGCAAAACACCAATGCACATAAAATAATAAAAATAAAGAATTAAAAATTGTTCATCCACTTCTTGGGGTTTATGCTTTTGTTCTTCAAGGACGCGGGTCAGAAACATTTTGGAATGACTATATGTAAGTCTTGCGGCATGATCTATACTGCTTCCAATCCTGAAGACGAAATGCAGCATCTCCAGCATCACCTCAGATTTCTGGAGGGAATTAAATATGTGGTGAGTCGAGAAGGCTTTCTGTTTTTTCTACGGGTAAAACTGTATGGAAGGCAGTTTGTGCCGTTGTTGGAAAATCTATATAGCCATAAATATTTCACTACTTGCAGTAGAGGTTAGTTAGGCATCTTAGCTCCCACCTGTGATCCCAGAACTTGGGAAGAGGTTGAGATAGGAGGATCATAAGGTTGGGGTCACCACACCTGAAGAACTGTACTGAGGTGTTGCAGCATTAGGAAGGTTGAGGGGAAGAGTAGTTGCTGCACCAGATGTGACTGCATAGGAGCCTAGAACCCCAGGGCTGTAGGGAGCGTGGAAAAGGATTTCTGGGTTACAGATTCAATGAGGACCCTGTCTCAAGGAAATAAGAGAATGAAAGAGCAGGACACATAATGTCCTCTTCTGACTGGCACACACACAACCCTGAAAAATAAAAATAACTGAGGTTGATGATATTAAAAAGTTAGCTTTGTTTGTTATCCTTCAGTGCCAGGCATCAAGGACAGTCCTTGCATATACTAAGCACATATGCTTAGTAACTAAGCCTGCTAGGTTGTACGTAAGGCTGTTTCAGATTCCACAGTCCCGGTGTACTGGATGAGGTAAACCCTGTACTCTGCGGGATATTGGATTAGAGTGGTAAAACAATGAACATGTACTCTTTTCACGTATGGACAAAAGTATAAGGACATCACCAGTGCATGTTTGTCACATATGCACATTCATGGAGAAGGTTCACCGACAGAAACCATGGGAGTAGAGAAATAACCTAGCACAATCAGTAGGCTTTTGAGGACTGTATCCCTGTAAGGGTCTACACACTGAGAGGGATGTGGGCAGAAACACTAAAGGGGGAATATATGAATGAGTTTCCACATTCCTTTGTGTAAAACCAATTACTTTTCTCTCTACTGTGACAAAACACTTGATAGGAATGAATTTAAAGAGGGAAGGGTTGTTATGGATTATAGTTGAAGGGAACCATCCCACCATCATGAAGACGTAGTTTCTGGCATGGTAGCAGGAGGAGGAGGCCAGCAATGTTATTTATGTTCAGGAAGCAGAGCGTGAACAGGAAATGGAACCCAACTAGAAAAGTACCCCCAGTAGCCCACTTTCTCCATCTAAACTCCATTTCCCAAAGGTTTTATAACCTCAAACAGCCCGGTACAAGTATTCAGATGCAGTATAGGATCAGACCTATGCTGAGTTGCTGAAAGGTAGGGAGCCTTTGGGCCTCAGTATTACCTCTTAGTATTATCTCTCTTTAGTCCATTTGTATCCTCTCTTTGTGATCTTTCACTTCCTGGGACTCAGCTTGCTACATACACACATACACGACACACGCACGCATAATTTAGCAGCTCTTACTCATGGCCAGTGTGGGCTACTGGTGCTGTGAGTTCAGGATTGCAGTTGCTGCATCATGCCCACAAGATGGCGCTTTGCAGCCCTGCTGCCTGTATTCTGGCTCTATTTTCTCTTCTGAGATGTTCTCTGAGTCTTAGAGGGAACGGTATAAATGTCATGTTAGGGCTAAAAGCTTGTTTTCAGCACTTTGAACAGCCATGAATATTTTCCGTCATTCACCACAGAGAGAATTGTCTCTGATTAAGGCTAAGTACCTTTTGTCTACACTGTGGGTAGTCAAGGCCGGAACCTCCAAAACCAAAGTATTTTATGTATTTGTTTATAAATTAATAATTTTTTCTCTTTCCTCACTTCGGCAGGGCTGGAAAAGAGAGCGGGTAGTAGCACAGTTTTGGGATGGGAAGATTGTGTTGGTCCTGCCACAGGATCCAAGTTATGCCATCAAAAAGGTATGGGATTATTTTTCTCATTCTCCACCATAGTGAAGTGTGAACTGGTTTGCCAACAACCTTCCTTGTTGCATAGGCCTAAGCGTTCACAGTTCACAGTGGCTCATGCAGTGTCCAGGTCGGATGTGTTAGTTCTCAATTGATGCTGCTTCTGTTTCCTGAGTTAAATGTCTCCAACAGGAATAATAAATAAAGCTAATGTGAGTCCTCCTGGTGCCTCTGCCGCCTCCTCTCTCCTAGGATTCTGAGTGTCTGTTAAGTGTTCTTTTAAGTGGGTCCTTAAGCCCTTTTTCCCAAGTACCAGGTGTGTGCATTGATTCTGAAATAAGATTGAATGTATATAAATTAAAGAAATAGAAATAAAAGAAGCTAAATGGTGGTGATCGTGTTTGTAACTATACACAAATTTAGTTTTGTTGTGTTTTTTAAAACAAATTCACCTTCTCTTTAACATTGTTAGGTAGAAGATGTCCAAGAGCTTGTGGATCTGGAATTAGGCTTCCATCAGGTTGTTCCCATGTGTCCAAACAAAACCAAAACTTTCCTCTTTATTGATGAAAAGAAAGTAGTGGGCTGTTTAATAGCAGAGCCCATCAAACAGGTATGCTGCATGTCTTGTTGGTTACTAAAATAATTTACACTGTATTTAGTATTTTGTCTTAAGCAGAATAAGTCTGGTTTTCACATAGCTGTTTTCCTACCTGGGAGTATAAAAATGTAGCGATTTTTATATAAGAATCTGTAGACCTAAGTTATTACACATCAGCTTAGTGGATGTATTTAGCAAAATCATTGCTATTCCTCACTTAGAATGTGTTTGTTTTGTTTTGTTTTTAAGGCAGAGTCTCTAGCTGTGACTGGCTTGGAATGGAACACATAAAGATCCTCCTGCCTCTGCCTCCTAAGTCTGGGATAAAAGGTGTATGCCACTATATCCAGCTAGAATCTATTTTAGACACTAATAAGCAGTGTTCTAAATAGTTATTTTGTTATGATAGGTTAGAGAAAAGGATCTTGTTTGTATTAGCAGTGAGGCCAAATATTCTTGAATTGTAAGTTATACCTTAATAAAGTTGGTTCTGGGAAAGAAAGCAAAGAGACTACTTTGGCTGACAACAAAAGAACCAAGGGTCAGCAGTAGAACATTTGTGTGGCTAGCATGCAAAAGGTTCTAGGTTGATTCCAGTACCACTTTGTGTTTGTACACGTGTGTGTGCTTACTTGAAAATGTTGAAATTACATCTTACAGTGTTTTCCTCACAGGAAATAAGTATGGTAATAAAATGTTAACTGCCTTGATTCACTTAGTTAACTTATAATGTCTGTAACTACAGGTGTAAACACCAAGTTGTACTTTTTGAAAGAAATTCTTTGCAAGATGATAAGGTGGGCCTTGAAGTTGTGATCTTCCTGCCTCAGCCTCCTGATTTTCAGGCCTGTGCCACTGGGTCTGGCTTAACTATATGTTAGTTATACTGGGCTTTCCCTATACTTGTATAAATATATACATTAAAACATACAGACACACAGAGATCTCCAGAACTTACTCTGCCTAAATGAAGGTCGATCGACAAGCATTCTCCACTACCTTCCCTCACTGTCTTCTATCTGTAGCCATTTTACTCTCAGCTTCTGTGGGTTTAACTTCTATATTCTGTATTTGTTCAACTGTGCAAGATCTGCCATTTAGTGATTGCTAATTGTGCTTGATGTGTTCTATGGGTCCATCCAATGACAACATTTCATGTTATGATTGAATAGAATTTCCTTGACTTTTATTTCTTCATTGATGCACACTTAAGTTGCTTCTGGGCCCTGTGTGGGTTCACTGTGTGTGATGCTTCAGTGAACCTGAGCAGTATCTTCAACATCCTATGTTTTCTTTTGGAGACATTACCTTGAAGTGGGAGCACGGAGTCATAGTTTTTGTTGTTTTAATTTTGGTATGTTTGTCTTGAGAGATTTCCATACTGTTTCCACTACTGATTATTATATCCCCACCAACTGCAAATATGGATTCCCTTTGTTCCCTCTCTTGGCCAAAACTTTTTACTTTTATATAATAACCATTCTAATAGATGTGATATGATACCTCTTTGTTCTAATTTGCATTTCCATGATTATGGTGGTATTGAGCATTCCTTTAACACCTGTGAACCATTCTTCTTAGGTCTTTTTCAAAGGGGGTACTCAGGTCCTTGTCCCACTTCGTAAATTTTATTTTGATTGTGTATGTGATGGATGAGAGTGTGGCACATGTGTTGTTGCTTCTCTCCTTCCATTGTGAGATCTTGGTAATAAACCTCAGATTGTCGGGTTGTACAGCAAATGCTTTTCCTATTGAACCATCTTGCTGGGCCCTTGTTTCATTTGGAAATTTGCAGTATTTTCTTCTGTTGAGTTCCTTATATATTTTGGACTTAAACTCCTTATAACATGAATGGTTTGTAGATGTTTTTTCCTAAAATGGTCTTTCACTATGTTGTGTCCTTTCCTATGAAGAAGCTTTTTAGCTTAATGTCTATCCGTGGCTCATAATCATCTGTTACCCCAGTTCCAGTGGATCCAGTGCCCTCTTCTGACCTCTACAGACATCAGTGTCACAAATGTACATGCATACATGGCAGAAAGAACACTCACACACATAAATATAAGAATTTAAGGAATAATAGAATTTTTTTGAGCTTGATTAACTATAGACAGGTTTTGTTTGAAATTTGAATTTATTTATTTACTTTGCTTTTTAAAAGAAAAGTTTGGTTTTAACTGTGATGTTACTGTGTGCCATTACAGGCCTTTCGTGTCCTATCAGAACCAAGTGCCAGTAAAGAATGTTCTAGAGCTTGGCAGTGTTCGGATGTACCAGAACCTGCAATCTGTGGAATAAGTAGAATCTGGGTCTTCAGACTGAAAAGAAGAAAGCGCATTGCAAGACGACTGGTAGACACAGTCAGGTAAGGAGACAGAATAGCTCTAGATATTACACAATGACTTACTAGCTTTCTCAGAACCTCCCTAGGCTCATGAGCCAAACAAAAGAATTTCATTAAAACATTACTGTATAAATACTGTCAAAGACTAAGGCAAATGTTGATAAGGAGGGAATAACTCAATATGTATTCCATGCCAAACTTAAATGTAATTCTTTTTCCTTTCTTTATTGCATTTTCTTTTTCAGATGGGTTTTATGGTTGAGATAGGGACTCATTGTTAGACCTGGCTGACCTTGAACTAGTGATTCTTCTGCTTCAAGTGCTAGAATTACAAACATGCACCTCATTTTGTCTTTTTTTTTTAAGATATTTTTATGGCAGTGTTTGCATATAGTATAAGCCACGTAAGTGCTTTGGAGGCCAGAAAAAGATAACAGACCCCTGGAGCTAGAGTTACAGATAGTTGTGAGCCACCCAATATGGGTGCTAATAACCAAATTCAGGTCCTCTGCAAGAGCAGTACTGTTTTAGTCACTTGTCCATTACTGTGACAAAAAGTATGACCAAGGCAACTTATAAAAGAAAGTATTTAACTTGGGGGCTCACGGTTCCAGAGGGTTAGAGTTCATGATCATCAGTAGGCACCAGGAAGGCATAGATAAGAGCTCACATCTCATCCACAGAAAGCTACTGGGAATGGGTGTGGGCTTTAGAAATATCAAAGCCCGTCCCCAGTGACATACCTCCTAATCTTTCCTAAACTGTTCTACCAACTAGGAACCAAGTATTCAAATAAATATGAGTCTATGGGGCCATTCTCTTTTCAAATTTCTACAAGTTGATATGTATTCCCAACCACTGAGCCATCTCTTCAGCCTCCAGTTTAATTTTCTTAACAAGAAAATTTATGTTCTTGCATAACCGCAGAATGGTCAAGTTCAAGAAACAGTATCAATATCTTTATTTGATTGATAGTCCAGGTTTCATTTTTATGACTTAATCTCAAATACCTTTTACTAGGGTTCTTCCCCCCCACCTCCATGCAGGAACACACTGTATAGTGATTGTTTCTTTAGATCAGTGGTTCTCAACCTGTGGGTCAACCATTGAAAAACTACATATTTTTCATGGTCTTATAGTTATGAAGTAGCAACAAAGATAATTTTATGGTTGGGGTCACCACAACATGAGGAACTGTATTAAAGGGTTGCA
>LOEQ01002087.1:51626-69451 GCA_001685075.1 Bramus lutescens | reverse complement strand
AGAGAGAGAGAGAGAGAGAGAGAGAGAGAGAGAGAGAGAGAGAGAGAGCTTTTATTAGGCACATGTACCTGAAAGGAAAGCAATTGATTCTGTCCAAGTGCGAGTCAAGATGCTGAGACCAGCACAATGCTTGACACAGAGCCTTGAGCTTCATTGGCGATGAGTAAACAGTTGCCAAAAGTGTTACTGAATGATTGAAAATGCAGAGTGTCATGAAACACAAATGTCCTCAGCTCTTCCTGGAAAAAGATGGGCTTGGACTGATTGTTTTGGCAAGTTGTGGCCTGTGCCAACAACTTTTCCTCCAACTGTGTCTGCAGCACCCAAGTCCCCAAAAGTGCCACCTGCTGTACCACAACCCAGCCACCCTCCCCCATCTCTAGTTTTCTGCCTCCAGTGCATCTGGCATCTTAGAAACATGGGGAATGGTTTGAGAATTATACTTTCACGCCCTCGACCCCTGGGAGATCCTGATGGATGGAGGCACGAGCCAGATGATAAGGCTTTCTTGGAACAGCCAGCTGGAGGCTCATGTGACTGGCTCCTTAGATAGTAGACAGGGTGGAGTCCCAGTGGAGACCAATCAGAGCCACATGCTTCCTCTATTTCCTGGTTTATTCTCCCCATCTCCCACCACATCTCACAAATAGCGATGAGGTCTCCATGTGGCATTCTTGTTCCACAGAAATCCCAGGTCAAAACAAGAAAGCGTGCCTTCCTCCACCCTGCCAACAGGTCTTCTCAAACCCTGTCTTCCTTTGTGCTTTTAGCTCCTTCACTTCTTGGCTTCCCACTGTCTTGAGAAACCATATACAAGTTTGGATTTAGGCTGTAGGCTCACCCATGCTTTAAGTATCTGATCCACGATTGTGAGGTTTCTACCCACTCTGTGAGTCTGGCTGTTGGTGAATAGATAAGCCTCAAATATGAGCCCTCCTACCAGCATAGTTTTAGGAGGGAAAACTATATACAAAGAGAGAGCCCACTGGGACTGGAGAGATGGCTCAATGGTTAACAGCATTGGCTGCTCTTGTAGAAGACCTGTGTTTGATTTCCAGCACTCATGTGACTGTTCACAACGGTCTGTACCTCCAGTTCCACAGCATCTAAAACCATCTTCTGACCTCTAAGGTTGGTGGACATATATGGGACACAGATACACATACAAATAAAATGCCCACACACATGAAATTAAAATGTGAAGGCACTTAAAAAAAGAAAGAACGAATCCATAACTTCATTTTGGAAAGGCAAAGCCCAACATGAAGATGAACTAAGGATGAACACTGCGTGAACACTCTTCATATATGTGGAGACAGAGGGGTGCTTCTAGGATGTTCCTATCAGCAATGAGGAGACTGTACTGAAGGGAATAGGAACCTGAGGAGGCTCGGGAGGCTGTGGTACTGACCACAGAGAAAAGTAAGAACCTGGACTACAGTGTTGCAGCTTGGAAGTGTCCCTCCCAAGACTCATATGTTAAAGACTTGGTCCCTAGCCTATGACACTAACTGGGAGGTGGGAGAACTGTCATGTCTTAGGGTCCAGTGGGAGGAAGTTAGGTCGTCAAGGGTGTACCCTTGAGGGTGGTATTGGGACCCTGAACCCTTCCTTTCTCTCCCTGCTTCCTGGATGCTAATGAAGTCAGCTAATTTGTTCCTGCTTTGACTTCCCCACAATGATGGACTGTGACCTAGGGTTGTCAGCTGAACAAACCCTTCCTCCTCTCAGCTGCTTCTTGTCAGATATTTTATCAAAGCAACAGAAATGAAACCAGAATGCACCCCGGCAGCCTCATTTAAACCTTAAAAGTCATTCTTTAAAGTGCATATCATATTTTCAGGTAACTGGAAGTTAGGATTACATCACATGACTTTTAGAGAACAAAATCCGACCCCCAAAGGTAGCTAAGTGAGGTCCCTTACTAAAGATTAACTAGGAAAATCTGGGGTACATGAGAGACAGGTACCAATTCCCATGTTCATGACATCAGGCAGATTGACCCAGAATACTCAGAAGGCTCTACAGCAGTGGTTCTCAACCTGCAGCTCGCAACCCTTGGACTCAAACAGCCCTTTCTCAGGGGTTGCCCAAGACCATCAGAAAGCGCATGCGTGTGTGTGTGTGTGTGTGTGTGTATATATACATATATATATACATATATATAAACACAAACAAAAAATGAAAAAGAAAGCACAGATATTTACATTACAATTTGTAACAGAAGCAAAATTACAGAATAATATTATGATTGGGGTCACCACAACATAAGGTACTGTATTAAAGGGTCACAGAATTAGGAAGGCTGAGAAATACCGCTCTACAAGATAGCCTTTCTGAGTCTTTCGATGCCTGGTGGCCTGGTATTCCCAGAGTCAAACACATCTGCCAGTCATTTGCCACCCTTGGGCTTGCACTTGAGGGATCTGACCGTGGCTGTTCAGAAACTCGTGACTCCTCCAAGCAGGCACCGCAGCATGAGTGTACATCACATGCTGACCTTACTTCAGCATGGTTAAGAGTTAATTAGTTCATTTAGTGGCACATGATTGTACCACAATTAAAAAAATAAATCTCCCGTCGAGAACCTTCTCTGTAAGGCAATGCATGCAACTAGTGTTGTTTGTAACAGTTTCAAGAAAGTCATTTTCAATGACTGGCTAACTGAGTACTTACGATGGATATACAGAACTAAAAGTGTCTCCAGGCAACTTTAAACCCTGTGTTCAGACATGCACAGGACTCAGGGTCCCACCTAGAGAAAAGTGACAAGCTCACTGGCCTTCCCAGGTATCTCAGCATTTCATTCAAGCAAAGGTTCCCAGCTGGCTTGTGACAACAAAAGGTGCCACCTGCAGTGACATCACATGCAGAGACATGCATGCGGATTGCTCTCGATGAGCCCAGCACTGAGTTTTCTTTCTTATTTGAGGCGTTTGGGATGGAAATAAGCCCGAGAGGCTGGAGCTCATGTACTGCTCAGCCCCTTACCATAAATGTAGCACCCACCCATCATAAAACAGCTACTCCCTTCTGGAATTCTGTTTCATCACTGAGTTAGCAGAGTGATCATCTACACATCTTAAAGACAATCCCATGGCTTAAGCTGTATTAAGAAGTTGTGACGTCATTTTATTGATTCATTTTACGTTATACTCATTTCCCCTCCTTAAAATTTATTCTTTGAGAATTTCCAACAGTATTTTTATATATATATCTTTCCATTCCCCTACTCTTCCCAGATCCCCCTCCCCTACTACCCACCCAACTTCAGGTCTTTCTCTCTCCTAAAGGAGAAATTTTTTAAAAAGGAAAAAAGAAAACCCACCAGGAAACACGAAGTCCAATTTGTGCCGGCCATCTATTCCTGGCGGTAGGGTCTGCCCTGGGGAGTGCTGGCTTCCCCCCAGGATCTCTCCACTGAAGAAAACTGATTTCCCCTTTCCAAGCAGTTCTTATTTGTGAAGCTTCTCAGCTAGGGGTGGGACTGCGTGCCCACGTCTCCTCATGCTGCGATTTCTGTCTGCTTTGATGTTGTGCAGGCTCTGTGTGTGGCGCCACTGTCTCTGTGAGTTTATGTGTGCATCTGGAAAGGCACCTCTGGCTCTCACAGTCTCTCCTCTCCTCCTCTGTGCAGCTCCCTGAGCCTTGAGGGAGCCTTCGGCCTGAGCACTCCAAAGTCCCTCGCTTTCTGCACATTTGTGGGTCTCTGCATTTTTCGCCATCTATTGCAAGAAGCAGCTTCTCTGATGAGGGTTAAATCTGCAAATTCCATTTTCCTCAACAGCTGAATAATATTCTGTTGTGTAGAGGTACCCTATCTTCATTATCCATTTTAGCTGATGGACATCTAGTCTGTTTCCAATTTCTGGCTATTATGAAAAGGGCAGCAAAGAACATGGATGAGTAAGTGTCTCCGTAGCAGGAGGTAGAGTCCTTGGGGTATATGCTGGAGTGGTATAGCTGGATCTTGTGGCAGAGTATTCCCAGCTTCCCAAGGAGCCACCACACTGACTTTCACAGTGACTGCACCAGTTTGCACTTCCACCAGCAATGACTAAGTGTTCTCCTTTCCCCACATCCTCGCCAGCTCGTGCTGACACTTGTTCTATTGATCTTAGCTGCTTTGACGGTTGTAAGATGAAATTTCTAGTTTGTTTGGATTCACATTTACCTGATGGCTAAGGATGCTGAACACTGTTTCTCAGACCTTTGCGTTTCATCTTCTGAACACTGTTTAGTTCTACACCCCGCTGTAAATTTAGGTTATCTGTTTCCTTGACATTCAGCTTGTTTGAGTTCTTTGTATATCTAGGTACTAACCATCTATCAGATGTATAACTGGTAAAGATTTTCTTCCCATTCTGTAGGTTGCCTATTGGCTCAAATGATGGTCTCTTTTACTGTATAGAGGGTTTTTTTTTTAGCTTTCTGAGGTACCGCTGATTAATTGTTGATCTTAATGCCTGTGCCTTTGGGGTCCTGTGTCAATGAGCCCAATCATGTTCCCCAGTTCCCCTTCTGTCATATTCAGGGTATCTTACATTGAGGACCTTGATCCATTTGGAGTTGAGTTTGTGCAGGTGATGGATATGGATCTATTTGGGTTCTACATGCAGACATCCAGTTTAGCCTCACGGCTTGGTGAAGGTGCTGACCTTTCTCCAGTGCAGATTTTTGGCTTGACTGCATTTTACCACTTACTGTAGAGCTACAACAGCTGGACTCAGATCATCAGAAGGAAACCCTGTTTATTCCCGATTTAAACTGATAGCCAGGCATTGTGCTAAACAGTTTCACATGTATGGCATTGCGGATATCGGATCAGATTTTTTATTTTTATTTTCTAAAGATTTATTTGTAAATTACATAAAGGTCTGTGTGTTTGTGTGTAGGAATGTTCCCATGACTGCGTGTGATTAAGAGGCCAGAAGAGGGTGTCAGATCTCCTAGTGTGGGGTTACAGGTAGGTGTGAGTCACCTGTTGTGGGTGTTGGAAACCAAACCTGGGTCTCTGTGAAAGCGGTGCACACCCTTAGCTTCTGAGCCATGCCTTCAGCCTAATTTTCTAAATTTATTTTTATTTTTATGTGCATTAATGTTTGGTCATGGGTGTTGGGTCCCCTGGAACTGGAGTCACAGATAGTCGTGAGCTACCACGTGGGCGCTGGGAATTGAACCTGGGTCTTCTGGAAGAGTAGTCAGTGCTCTTAATTGCTGCGCCATCTCTCCAGCTCTCAGCCTGATTTTTTTCCTTAGAGACAGGTGATGTGTGAAACATAGGGTCTGGTAAGATACTCCAATCATTGGGAAGAGGAAATTAAAGGTGGGGGAACAGAGACTTCTTGTGCTCCACTGCCCCAATGGTGACCCTTTCTTCCTGCCCCATGAAAAGCTGGATCTACAGTCAGATGCTGGGGAGATGGGGGCTCTAAAGAGAGCTGCAGTTCAGGTGGTTGTGGCAGAGGTGGGCTCCAGGCTCCCCATAGCAGGGACAGTGTGTCTCTTGATCCAGCATCAGGCTGCCAACCCTCAAGTCAGTGGCCACACTGCTCTCTCACATCTACCGGGGAGCCTCCTGTCTCTGCCCTTTTATTATTATCATCTGTGTGTATATGTATGGGTACACGTGTGTACACGTAAGTACGTGTGTGTGTACATGTACATATGTACTACGTGCGTGCATGCGTGTGTGTGTGTGTGTGTGTGTGTGTGTGTGTAAGTTCAGGGGACGAGGTAATGTCAAGTGTCTTTCTCAATTGCGTTCCACTTTATGCCCTAAGATAGTCATCCACTGGACTGGAGATCACTGATTTTGCTTGATTGACTGACCAGTGAGTTACATAAATAATCCTATCCCCACCTCCCCAGTGTGCAGTTTATAGGCCCATGCTACCATAATGGAAATAAAGATGGGATGAGGAACTTGAGGTCTAACTACTTGACTTGAGAGGACAAGAAGGGAAGCTAACACTAATGCGTGTCTACTCACAGTCAGACACAGAGCCCCTGAGGTCCTTGTTCCCTTGTCTGAATTTACATACAAGGCTTAGCAAGACTGAGTGGTTTGTTCAGAATAATTGCACTCAAGAACAGCAAATGCAGGGTCTACACTAGCCTGTCTGCCTCATTCTGTCTTGTGCCCATGCATGATCCACCCATCTCGCTCTAGCAGGAACCCACCAAAGCTGGGCAAGCCTCCTCCTGCATTTCTCTGGGCTGCTTCCTAGCCTCCGTCCCAGAAGGCTGGGATCGGAAATCATCAAGGGCAGCCAGTGTGCTTCTCCACTCTATCTTTTTGGACAATTTGTTCCATAAGTACTTGTTTTCAAACCACTCAACATCGCTCCCCCAGGGTGTCCACACGGCTTTTGGTTGGAGCAGTGTTGGCCAGTTTTCTCAGATCCATGTTTCTTCACTTGTTGAGTCTGTCATAAAGTATTTTAAGGAGGCTGAAAATTATCCTCACTAACAAGCGTGTAAGGCATCTGGGCAAGGCTTGCCAGGAGTATAGACATTTATTGGGATTTCTCGCTCAGAACTTGAGGCTTGGAGCCATTGAATTTCTCACATCACTGTTTTCCAAAAAGTGGACTGGGAAGACAGTAAAATCATGAATGCTCTGAGCTGAGAGTGACCTTAATTTACTTCTCACTTTCAGATGAAGAAATCTCGACTGGAAAAGGAGGTGTGACGTGTTTTGGGTCACCTTTATCACTGGTAACACAGTCAAGACTCATGCACATACTTCTGCAGACACGGTTTATATCTCATTCTCCTGTACCACACAGCTGCCAAGAAAACCAGAATGGGTGTCAATCCATATATCATCTACCAGCCAGCCCATTTATTTATCCATCCAACCACACATCTGCTATCTATCACCCATCTATCCATCCATCCATCCATTCATCCATTCATCCACCCATCTATCCATCCATCCTTCCATGATCTACCCATCCACCCATTAATCTATCCATCTATTCACCCATTCATCACCACCTATCCATCCATTCATACATGTGTGCACTCATTCATGAGTCCATCCATCCACTCATCTACTACTCATCCATTCATCTATCTGCATACACATTCACCCACCACTTATCGACCTACCCTGTAACTAACTTGTATATGCATACACCTATCTACCCTCAGCCATTCATCTGAATCTCTACTGACAATAACAAAAGGACATTTCTACCTAAACAGTTGGGATCTTTACAATTAAAACCATTAGCACAAATAATGATTTGGAAGGATTGATTGGTCTCCAGAGTATTTGGCATTATAAAATTTGTGGGATATCTCCAGTATTGCAAAAACATTCAGTGTTGCAAAAGGCTTGTATGAAATTGTGCCAACAACAGTCATCAGTCATAGCATGGTGTCGGATGGATTCAGAACCTTTTGAACCAAACAGAACAATTTTGATGACATTTAACATGTTGCAATTAAAAAAAAAACCAAAAACCTATTACATGCATGTCATGTTTACAGTTTTTCAAACTCAAGCAGCTTTGTGTGCAGGGCAGAAGGTTACATAAGGGAAGAGGGTTTAGAATATTAGAGTTGGATGGGATGTTAGACGCAGCTAAGTCTAAGGAAGGGATCACTAACCTGTAATCTAAGTAACTGGATTCAAATCCTGTCTGCCATTACCCTACTACACACTCCTCAGCAAAGGAATCTCTCTTTCTGAGTATCTCATTTTTCATATAAAAGTGGAATTACTGGCATCTATCCTGGAGAGCTGTGTGCAAAGACTCAAGAAGAGAATAAACTCCAGATGAACATCTACTAGGACCAAGGTTCTGCGCTTTGTATTTTATGCAGATTTTCTTCCACTTGAGGAAATCAAATACGAGGGAAGAAGATTTGGCATATATATTTGAGCTCCACTCAAATCCAAGCTGTGGCCATGGCTGCCATTAACATCCTTCGGTGCTCACCCACTGCATTCTGATGACTCCCTTCTCGTTATCAACTCTGTTGGCACTAACACTCTAACAGAGCAACGGACACTTGGCCAGCCTTCAATATCCATTTATATCAGATAAATAACTGAGGCCAATGAAAAGAAATAATATTCCCACTACTCGTCTGTGACAACCAGACCCTTAGATGGGATCCAGGGACTCTAGATCCAGATATGTGTTTCTCTGGCCCTGGTCTGAGATCTGTGACTTTTTAAGACCTCGATGCATAGTTATTTACTTTGTTTACCCAGATGGCCACAAAGCTAGCTCCCCCTAGGGCTTGGTGATCACGTGATGGTTTCCAAAGAGTCTCAGAACACTGTCTTCTCCTTTCAGTCCACCTCTGCTAAAGCAATCCTCTCCCCTACTATACCCCAAACTGCTCTTTCTCATGCATGCACTCATCTACCAGTCTGTCCATCTATCAACACGTCCATCTATGCATCTGTACACACATCCAATCATCTATATATCTAGCCATCCATCACTCACTCACCCATCCAACATCACCCATATATCTACCCACATATTCATTCATCACCTACGAATTCACTCATGCAAGCATCTGTCCATAATTATACCCATCCATACATTGTCTAACCACTTAACCACTTACCCATTCAACACCTACCCATCCAAGCATAAGAGGAAAATTCTAGACCTAACATGCAGCGCTAGGCCACAGTTGAAACACAGACACACTTAAAATATTGTAAAATTACCAACCAAACTAAGTGTTCAAGGTGCATGTGAAAGATAAATGGGAAGGTAGATGCAGAAGCTTTGAGATTCTTTGTTGCTTCTACTTTGGTAATCACTGCCATGCCTGGAGTCAGGGCTGTATGTAAATGCCCTTGTCTTATACATAACTCCACTACTTCTAGACCCATGAATGACGGACTTTGGTGCTGAGGTTGCAATTTGTACCCTTATGTTTGCTCAGCAAGCCACTGACTAATTGGGCTCGCTCCCTAGATTCGGAATGCTTCCTAATAACAGATAACCCAAGATGTTTTGGCGGTAGATAAATCTAGCTGTATCATTTTAAACAAGGATTTGATTTACCACCACTCATAAAAGAACAAATTGGGATAATCTGCTTCCTGGGCAGGATGTAGCATGAATGCCAAGAATGTCTAACCTACATCCATCATGGAGAAACCAAGCAGACACAAGCTGTAGGAGAGTATGCCCAGCAACTGACCTGTCTTTTTCAAAAACGTCAGTGTCATGAAATACAGTGAAGGGTCAGGAGTCATTCTAGATGGAAGAGCAATGAGGCACAACATTCACATGTATGACCATAGACTGGATGGTGCCCCAGGATCAAAATGATGCTATAATTGGCATTACTGGAGCAACTGAAGAAAGTTAACCTTCATTGTTAATGAATTCTTACTAAATACAAAGGAGGGTGAGAGAAAAGGGATAAAGAAATAAGAAAGAAACAAAAATGTAGCAAAATATTCATAGTTGATGACTTAAATAAAAAGACATGTGGGTGCTGGTTACAGTGTGTCCTTTCTCTGTAGGTTTAAAACAAAGGAAGTCAGAAATGAGACTGGTCTGATAACACAGGGCTGAACAGGATGGTCACACCCCTGATCCTATGTACCTTTATTAATGTAACTCTGGTGACAAGAGCATTAGGTGCCATCTGTGTCTCCTTTACTTATGTTGAGCATCACATTGACCTTAAACCCAAACCTTGCCTTAAAAACTGTTGTCAAACATGAATTGAATATGTGCATGGTGGCTAATTCACATTCACAGGCCCAGCACTTGAGGGACAGAGGCAGGAGATTAGCTTCAAATCTGAGGCCAGCATGAGTGCCAGGCCAACCTGGGCTACAGATTGACACCACGTCTCAAAACAAACAAGAAAAAATTTCCCACTGTACCCATAAGTATTTCAACTATTATTGTCCATTAAGCATTAAAATGATTATTTGTTGTGCCACAACCACAACCTCCCCATTTCTGTGATACCACTTTAACACCGTCAGTATTAGATGGCTGGGTCTGAGCTCTCTCTCCCTCTCTAGATTTCAGACTTATGCTGGATTCAGATCCCCCATTCCTTACAGTTCAGGACAGAACTCCAAGGACCACAAAGGCTAACATGTTATTTGGGATAGAACTACGTAGAACAAAATAACATTGCACAATATGCTATTTGTAAAAAAACAAATAAATAAGATGTGATAGTCAGTCATAACCTTCTGGGGGATAGGAAGCAAGCCTTCCCTGGTCGCCCCATAGCTGCCTATGATGATAAACACATCATATTTGAACAACTGGTTTTATAGTTCACAGTAGACATATGAGAGATTTAAAGACTCAGTTCCCCTAAACTGTAAAGTTCAATTAATAAAAATAGATTTAAAAACATTATGAGATCATTATCTAGCAAAAAGAAAGCAAAACAAAACAGGAATTCTCTCGAAATATAAACAGCCAATGCTACCTCATGCTGGCAAGACCACAGTGAAAGCTAACATGTTTACATACTGCTGATGACTGTGCAAAATTCTTTTGGAGAACATTCTGGCGAACTGCATCCTGAGCCGTAAAAAGTATTCACATTGTTCATAAACTATTCTCCATCCCGGGGGTTACCCCCCTCAAAGGATCCGAAAGAACAGAGATGTGTCTTACATAACAACATTGAAACACATGCGCTGCAGTAGCAAGGAGATGTATACATGCGTGTGGACACAGGGCAAAAGGAAGCTGCTGTTGTGAAGGTGACTGAGGTCAGAGTCTGGGAATGATGGGAAACATGGTGCTGCTATGTTTGGGCCACATAAGGACTTTGACCCAATCCCATATTGACTAAGGGAGCATGTCAAGGGTTGAACTGTGTCTCCCTCTAATTCATAAATCGAAGCCCCAGAACCCAGCCCTGCCTACCACACATGCAGAGAAGGCCTTGAGAAAAGTGGGAAAGTTTACATGAGACAGTGAAAGGTTTCCTAATGCATATACATGTGTCCACACACATGCAAATATGCATACACAGAGTACATATAACACACATGCCATACACTAAACATACACACACACACCCTCACTCCTCTCCCTCCCTTCTTCTCCCTCTCTCATACACTCACACTCACCTACACATACACGCACACCACATATACCATTCTCTCTCACAAAACCACACACATACCATGCCATACACACATACCGTACCACACATACCACACACCACACACACACTATATATATATATATACCACACAATACTACACACACACACACAACAGATCACGCACCTATCACACACAATACACATACCACAACACACACAAAGAGACTGTGAAAACTTGGGGACTATGAACGGCAGAGACTCAAGGAGATTATGAGACACTCCCGTCCACAGCACTATTTGTTAGAAGGCAGAAGTAACCCCACATGCATAGCGTATAACTTGATGAACCTTGATTTTAGTGAAATCATTCTCCACCTGCAGGAGGTACCTAGCATAGCCTCAGCAAGTGGATGGAGATGGCGAGGGACTGACAGAGGGTGAGAGAAAGTGAGTGGTTAATAGCACAGTTCCCTCTTGAGAAGTTGAAGAGGGTTCCGGAAATCGAGCTGGTAGTGACAGCCACACAACAACGTGGCTACACACAATATTACTACTGTGCAGTCAAAGGCTGGGTGTGGTGGCGCACACCTTTAATTCCAGAATTCAGGAGGCAGAGGCAGGCAGATCTGTGAGTTCAAGACCAGCTTCATTTACATAATGAGTTCCAGGCCAGCCAGACCTACATAGGGAGACCCTGTTTTGGGGGAGTGGGGGAAGAATGAAAGAAAAAAGAAAAAAAATCTACACTTAAAATGGTGATTAGGGCAAATTTTCTGCCCTGCGTTTTCCCACAGTGAAATGATTCCAGAGGGTAATTTGAGAGGGGTGTTGAGTAGGGCGGAGGGTGGGAAGATGGACTGAAACTGGGTCTCGAGATTCAACCTCAGGGATGATGGAGGCAACTTAAGGGAGAGTCTGGCTAGATTCAGACAAGCTCTCCAGGCAAGCGATTACTCAGCGTCAGCCCGTCCCACCCAAGTCCACATGATGGATGGGCCAGCTGGGAGGGACCCCAGGAAGCCCCAGCTCAGCTTTCACGATTGAAATTTGGGGACCTGGCTCCAAGCCCATCAGCTGGAGTCTTCGCTCTTCATTGCCTCGCGTCCTTTCTTCCGTCAAATAAAGAGGTAGCGAGGCCTGGGTTGGGCTTCTTCTACGAGCTTGTCCAGAATGAGGGGCTAGACTCGCTGCCCAACAGGAGAGGAAGGACACGACTTGAGTTTGCTTGGGGTTTGTGTGGCTGGGGACTTTTGAGTTCCTCGAACTAGCCATTCCGTGGGCTTTGGTACGTACCATTTCCAGACCCCTCTCCTAGGGAAGAAAAACAAACAGCTGAGGAGAGCAGGCAGCTTCAGCTGCTTCACATGTCCCAAGGCTGGGATGGGTAAGCTAGTCCGGCCCCAGATGTCTAGTTAAACGGAAAGCAACAGGCAACGGGAGGGAATGGGAACATTTCCACAAAGCCATTTTATCAAGGAAATTTGAAAAGTCATGCCCGAGAGCTCGCAGGTTTTGCTTCGTAATTTCAACGTGGGACTATGATCGGACGGCACATCTGTGTGAGGGCATGTGCCATAAAGCAGGCCTCATAAAAAAACCACACACCCGGGCTGTGTGTGCTGAGCCCAAACGAGGGGAACAGAGAATTGGCTCAGGGCTTGAGTCCTTGTGGAAAACTCAACCCCGGTGTCAATCACTTCTGGCTGCCTCGTTTCTCCCCCAGTACTTGTGAAGAATCCAGTGGATGACAGAAGACCTAAGCTCTGGCTCGGCGCGATCGCGTTTGAGGAGAGCTCCGCCTGGCCTAGGTTTTAGGTCCAACTGATCTATTTGTGTGCACTTTGTGGAGGCCAGGTGTAAATCGTAAGTAGACGATGGGAGCTTGTGAGACAGGCTTTAAACCAGGAGCAGGGTGAACCCCAGCCCCCTAGCCCAGCCACTAGTACCATTTAAATTGGCTGAATTCTTGTGCATCTAATTTTGTTATTGTTAGTCGTGATGTGTGTATATGTGTGTGTGTGTGTGCGCGCGGCGCACGTGCATGCGTGTGTATTGTAGTGTGCATTTGTACAGTTGCACCTGCCTGTAGAGGCCAGAGGTCAATGTCAAATGTCTTCCTCTATTACTCTCCACCTTAATTTTTGAGTTCTAAGTGAATGTGGAGCTCACTTAATGGCTAGACATCTGTCAGTGAGTCTTCCATGTCCTTCTGTCCCTCCTACTCCTTCACAGAGGTTACAGGCACACGCTGTCACATCCAGGCTTTTGCATGGGTGTTGGGGAATTGAACTCAGGTCCTATTAATCATATCCTCCGTCCACCCCTTCTGACTTACTATCTTCTGTGGGGACTGTGACCCTCCTTGGGCTTCAGTCTTCTAACCTGTGAATGGGGATGCTACTGTCTCACACTAGGGGGACCAAGGAACATATCGATGTGAGATATAATCACTACTGTGATGTAATGGTGGCACTGGTGGGGAGCTCTCACACCCTGGCAGGTTGGGGTGTTTGGGGTATTACAGACTGAGCAGGTTGGAAAGCAGACATTGTTGCTGCAGGGTGACAGCTCAGAGGAAGGCCAGATGAACACAGATTAACATAGGATCTTCATGCATCTGCACCTGACCCCTCCCTCCCTGCCACATCCCATCTCTGGCATCACCTCACAGAAATGCGACTATGGAGACCAGAGCCAGCAAGGAAAACTCCTCCAGGGTTTCAGATCTGGGAGCCCTCACAATCTGTTCTGTGTGGAAAGGGCCAGGGGTTGTGAGCCCGGCTCCTGAAAAGACCCTGGTGACTTCAATGGGTGAGGCATGGAAATGGCACCAGATGGTGGGTGGACAGCTCATATGGACCAAGTCCTTTAAAGGGTAGTGGACTGTGACCTTTCTTTCTGCCTTTGCTGCTACCACATGAGGCAGTGGTTCTCAACCTTCTTAATGCTATGACCCGTTAACTACAGTTCCTCCTGTTGCGCTGACCCCAACCATAAAACAATTTTCATTGCTACTTTATAACTGTAATTTTTCTACCATTATGAATTATAATGCAAATATTTTTGGAGATGGAGGTTTGCCAAAGGGGCTGAGACCCACAGGCTGAGAACACTGATGTGTGTGTGTGTGTGTGTGTGTGTGTGTGTATACACATATATGTAGTGACCTATGGGCACTATGTACAGTGCAAAGCAATTTTCTCACATTAGTGTCCTCTCTCCTGGTTGCCCTGAGTATAACTAAGTCATCTGCTGTATTTCCCATGGGTGACATGGATGACTCTTCTTGGGGACCCAATAATAATAAATCATTTATACATACTCACAGAGACAGGATAATTAAAAAGCCTAGCCATTCCTATATCCTAAATTGGGCCATATCTATGCAGCAAATGCCACACCCCCAGTTCCTTTGGATACCAGGCAGAGACCGAGCTAGAGTTATGGAAGGTGGCCTTTTGTCCCAAGCCACAAAGGAAAGGAGAGGGTAGGGAGTCTTTCCTCATCGCAGCATGAGGCAGCTTCACTTAGAGTGAGTCATTTCTCAAGTTAAGTATGATCTGTGTAGATGCCTGACCCAGAAGCAGAACTGAGAAGGGCTCTCTCTTCCTACATTTTGATCCAGGAGGGACACTACAGCTCAAAGGCTGACACCCAGGACCAATGACTAAGGGGACAGGAGGCAAGGCCTCTAAAGCCAGGCATGGAGGAGGGAGTCTTGGGGGGAGAGGGAGGAAAGGGATGCCTCTCAGAGAGCCTGAGAGCCCAAAGCCAAGATGCACAGGCTAGCACAACACAAGCCCTCTGTATCTCCTCCACCAGAGCCCAGGCTCAAGGACAATCCAGCCACCTTCCTGGCCTTGGCCTGCTGGAGAATCTCGGCTCTCTCTTGACCCTCAGGTATGGAGCTGAATCCCAGCAAGAAGGATTTAATTAAAACGGGATGCTATACTTGTAAAATTGGGTTGCACCCTAAGTGGATCATGAATGGAGATGAGGAATGGGGGGGGGTGGCAAGGGGATGGTGACATTGGGCTTCTCTTGGTAAAGTCAAAGTCCCCAGAGTCTCTACATGGTGTCATCTGAGAAGCAACTGCCTACACAGAAAGAAATGAGGCCTTGGTGTTAGACCAAGCAAGACAGTAGACACATTGGGGGTTCACTGAGGATGCCTCTCTGGTGCTCGGAAGGTGGGTCTCACAGAAGAAGTCACCCAGATAAATGGATTATAAGATTTTTGGCTTACTTTAAAAAAATAGTAAAAGTGTGTTCTGTGTTTGTGTTTGTGTTTAAATTAGCGAAATAGCAGGCCCTAAGAACCAAGGGAGGCCCCAGAAGGGTGTGTGTGGATTTGGCATCAGCTGGGACCCCCAAGGAGGAAGGCAAGGCTTCTGAAAAAACAGAGCCTGCGAGCAAGGTCCTCCTCTGCTTCATCTCCACCTTGGCTTCGGTCCCATTTACAGAGTTGAGGCGTGGCTAACCCTCCCTAGCTCCAGCTTGCCCTGTGTGTATCCTGAGGGGGCGGGTTTCTAGCTCTGCCCCTAGCTCTTTTTCTCCAGGGTCTTCTGCTGGCCAGGATGCCTAAGCCAGGTGGAGCTGCATCTAGACAGAGGCTAGAGAATACCCTCCTGGCCAGCTGGGGGCCGAGGGTTTGCCTGGATACACTTCCTTGGGAGTGCAGGAACTCCACCGGGTACTGAGCTCTCTGAGTTGAAGAGGGATTCCTGTGGCTTTTTAAAGGGGCTGTTTGATTACCAGCACCAACAGAGTTAGAGAAGATCAAAAATGAAAACTATGTCCCAGCAAACCTCGTACCCACCCGACACTATGCTTCTCATGTCTCCAAGTTCCCTTTCTTTATCCTTTTATATACATATTTACATAGTGGTCCTCTAAGTGTATACATACTAGGGGCTCTCTTTCCCCTTCTTATGGCTTCGTAAACACTCTCCTTGGTTGCTGACATACACATATCTATTTTTTAAAGGCACTACACATTAGGCAACATTTTTTATTAGATGCCAGCTTTAGATAGAGACTGGGAAGAGTCAAGTGAGAGAAAAGGGTGTGTACTGATGGAATGAATGTGGGATGAGGATGAGACTGTCTGAAGAGGATTCCTCTCTTTGAAATCCACACTTGGGTAGACAGTGGGTAGACCAGTTGCAAAGATGCAGGATACTGGGGAAGGAAAAAAAAACAAGAGTTTTGTCGGTATGCCAAGTTTACTGTGCTTATTAAAATACCGAGTGCTCATGGAATGTGTTAGATTGGGATCCAGGAGAAAAATCAGAGGGGAAGACAAAATTTGAGGGGGCACTGATGTGGGCTTCCTCTCTATATGTGGTGAATATGTTTTATTAACAGTGGTTAATAAAGAAGCTGCTTTGGCTCGTTGCAGATCAGAATATAGGTAGGTGGGGAAACTAAACTGAATGCAGGGAGAAATAAGGTGCAATCAGGCAGTGGCCACATAGTTGCTGAAGGAGAAAGACACCAGAAGCTTATCAGTAAGCCACAACCTCATGGCGATACACAAATTAATAGAAATGGGTTAATTTAAGATGTAAGAGCTAGCTAGAAATACACCTGAGCCATTGGCCAAACAGTGTTGTAATTAAAATAGCTTCTGTCTCATTATTCAAGTCTGGGTGGCCAGGAAAGCAACGTGCCATCTCCTTTTCCAGGGCACAATAGTGATGTCAGTCACTAGGGGGACAGTTCAGCTGCAGGCATTGAGAAGAGGGCCCAGACTGAACTCCTTGTTCCCCAAGAGGTACGGGTGATGCAGATTGGGGCGAGAAGTCAAGAGCACCCAATGATTGTTTGGACTGAACTAGAACTTCTCAATATCTTAGAACACCCTGTTGAGCTCAAGGAAGTATTCACTGAGTGCCTGGTACAAGGCCGGGAACATACAGAGGCACTTTGGAGGTGACAGTCTGGAATGTAAGTGATCACTCACGTCCCCATTTTAATGCTTTAATAACATGAAGCTCTTGCAGAACAAGAACCACTAGAGCAGGGGCTAGAGAGATGGCTCAGCGGTTACTAGCAGGTACTGCTCTGCAGAGGACCCAAGTTCGGTTCCCAGCATCCACACTGGGTAGCTTACGACCCCCTGTAATTCCAATTCCAGGGGGATCAGATACCTTTGACCTCAGTTAGCACCTACCCTCATGTGCACATGCCCGCACACAGAAGCACACATATACTCATAATTTTAAAAATGAAAGTTTAAAGAGAATAATCAGGCTAAGGTGCAAACTCTGGTTTGCTGGACCTGAAACATCTCTGCTTGTTCTGTCTGTTTCACTGCTGCCTGCTCCCCCGCCAGGCCTGATCTCTATGGCTCTGGCATCTCATTGGCCCTCTCCTTCCTCCTGCTCCCCCACCAGGCCTGATCCCTATGGCTCTGGCATCTCATTGGTCCTCTCCTTCCTCCTGTTCACCCACCAGGCCTGATCTCTATGGCTAGGGCATCTCCTTGGTCCTCTCCTTCCTCCTGTTCTCCCACCAGGCCTGATCTCTATGGCTAGAGCATCTCCTTGGTCCTCTCCTTCCTCCTGTTCCCCCACCAGGTCTGATCTCTATGGCTCTGGCATCTCCTTAGTCCTCTCCTTCCTCCTGTTCTCCCACCAGGCCTGATCTCTATGGCTAGGGCATCTCCTTGATCCTCTCCTTCCTCCTGTTCCCCCACCAGGCCTGATCTCTATGGCTAGGGCATCTCCTTGGTCCTCTCCTTCCTC
>LOEQ01002087.1:21868-32148 GCA_001685075.1 Bramus lutescens | reverse complement strand
GGCGGGGCGGGCTGAGGCCACGGGGAGAGAAGCAGGACTGTGTTTTTCTGACACTAACACCTCTCTCAGGGCCTCACAAACCGCTTCAGAGGAGGCGGGTTCAGCCGGGAGCCTTCCATTCCCAGGACTCCTCTGGGTCCTAAAGCCAGCCGCAGGGACTAGAGGGGTCTTCAGCTGGCTGAGCAGGCATGGGGAAAGAAGGCTGGAGGGGGAAGGTTGAAGCAACAATGAGGCAAGGTTGAAGAAAGGGAGGGGAAGGAGCACGGGAGGAAAGAAAGGAATAGGAAGCAACCCTGGCTGCTCCTCTTTTGAGTCTCTGGCAACATGCACGGGGCCTTTCGGGTCTTCTCTGTGATGGTTCTTCTAAGCATTTCTGGTTTTACATCCCCTATGCAGCTGCCTAGCAGGTTCTAGTCCCTGCCCCTCGGCTTCTGGTCTACAGTGGGCTCCAGGGAGGCTGCTGAGCAATAAGACATAGAAAGGAAGACAGGGCCTCGGAGATAGAGAGGATCTGAACTACCAAGGCCACTGGAAGGTAGGCAGCTGGACAGATGTGAGGATGAGAAGATGCCAATGTTAGAAAGGGGGACCTTCCATGGAGGGGACCAATGGTGTGCCACAGTCCTTCCGCTCCCCTTAGCACCTGTGAAGTAAAAAGGAACGAAGGCGGGGAAAGAGAGAAGAAGGCAGAAGCTAGGAGCAAGCAAAGAGAAAGGTGGAGGAGAAATAGAAGAGCTGGGAAAGAAGGGGGCAACAGTCAGAAGCAAGGTGACCCCAGGAAATGCTGTTGGCAAAGGGTCCCTTTCTTGGCACCGAGGACACTCCCTGGGCAATGGGTCCCCCGATCCAGCATGCAGCACAATGCTTCAGTCCCCAGACCTGATGCTGTTTCATGCTGTGGAGTTCCAACCTCTGCCTGCAAAACAGGAACTCTTGGCCTTGCAGCCTATACTGGAAACACTGGCTCATTTGATGAGATGGAGTCCTTTGTCCCTGATGCTCTGGTGAGGAGGGTAGGGGGTGGCAATCAAGCAAGGGTCAGTACCAGTACAGCCACACATGCTTCTTCGCTGGATGAGCCTTGTCTTCCCATGAACGCCTGCCTAGGACTCCACTGAGTGAACCCAGCTCAAGCTGGTGGCCAACCCAGGCCACATCCCTGAAGATAGGGTTGCCAGGTGAAAGGCAGATTCTGTGTTTTCATTCTCATCCACCTCCCAGTCAATTTCCTTATCAGAATTTAGAGGTGAAGATCAGTTCTTAATCATCAGTCCCCTTTCCAATTCTTTCCCCAGGAAGGAACCCTGAATTATAGGCAGGGAGGTCCTGAGTCAGGCTTCAGTCCATTACTAACTACTTGAGTGGCCTTGGGTAAGTCATGCGCTAACTATCCCTGAGATTTCCTGAGTGCCCATCACCTAAAAAGTGCCTGGAGAACCCAGAGAAGAGCCTATCACCTTTTCTGGCTTCAAGATATTTGTAGTGCAGTAAGGACAAGAAACTTTACATGCACACACAAGCACACGCACAGACATACACACACATGCATACACATATGTACACAAGAGCCCTGACAGCCATAATACACTATATTTTATACAATGATTGGTGTGGTTGGTGTCCCCCAAAAGACTCAGGTGTTGAAGTCTTGGTTCCCGGACAGTAGATGTGATCCTTGAGAACTGAGAGGCTCTCAAGGGCCCTTACCTAATTGGTGGATTGGCACAATGATGGGCTCATATTTGGTGACATTATTTGTAGCTGATGGAAACTTCTGGAACCTGGGTCTGCATTGGAGGCTTGCCCTCGGGGGCTGTAGCTTGTCCTGGACTTATTCTCTGCTTCCTGGCCACCATGAAGTCAAAAGGTGGGCTACACTATCTATGTTCTCACTGTCACGATGCTCTGCCTCACCTTAGACCCAAAAGCAAGGAATCCAGCCAGCTGTGGGCTAGACCTGTTCCAATGGTGAGCCCAAGTAAACTCTCCTCCTGTGAGTGGTTTCTGTCAGGGGTTCTGTGGCCATGACTGGACACCAGCACCACAAGCTCTGAGATCCAAGCAGGGCTGTGCCTGGGGAAGAGATCCATGGGACTTGAGGTGATGGCTGGAGCCCAGGTAGGTGTGGGTGGGAAGTCTGTGGGCAAGAACGGGATGGTACAGACAGAACCCATGGCCTCATGCTGGGAGTGATGGGCAAGGAGGCCAAGACAGAAGAACCTGGAAGTGTTCAGTTAGGGTCAGACCTCTATCTAACATGAGAATTTACACCCATGGTGCTTATTTATTTTATTTTATTATAATCATTTTCTAGACAGGGTTTCTCTGAGTAGCTCTGACTGCCCTGGAACTAACTCTGTAGACCAGTCTGACCTCAAACTCAAGAGATCCACCTGCTTCTGCCTCCCTCCAAAATGTTATTTTTTAAATAATTTATTATTTTAATTTTATGTACATTGGTGTTTTGCTTTCATGCATGTCTGTGTGAGGGAGGGTGTTGGGTCCCCTGCAACTGGAGTTACAGACAGTTGCAAGCTGTCATATGGGTGCTGGGAATTGAACCTGCGGTCCTCTGGAAGTGCAGCCAGTGCTCTTAACCGCTGAGCCATCTCACCAGCCCCCCCTACAGTTCTTTAAGTTCCACCTGCATTAAAATCCAAGTCACACCTGAACAGCTGGGCTGTGCTTTGAGGATCTTGCTCCATGCCAAGCCCCAACGGGTCAGACTCCAACAAAAAGAAACACAGCCTCCCACCACCCTACATTTTAGGAGGCCGCCCTCAAAGGGACTTGGAGTTCATCCAACATTTCGCAGTTTTAATCTACAGAAGGTCTCCGGGATGAACCTGGCCCAAGTTTTCCTCACTTTGCCACCTCCTTCCAGTTTCTTCTTTCCTCTCTTGGCCTCGCTCCTTGTGTGCCTCTGTTTTGCTTTCCAGAGAGAAAGATCAAAAGAGCATCAGGATCCTTCCAAAAAAGATCCAGGCTGTCTCTAGTTTCCCCACTTCTGTGCCCCAACCCCAGAACCTACCAGCAGGGGACAAAGAGTAAAGGAATGCAAAGAACTCAGAAGGGGTACAAAGGCGTTTGCTTTGCTACTTTTAGTTGTCAAGGTCCTTGTGCTCTTATTATCCACTTACTCCTTAGCTGGCTCTCCTGTGAATATTTAGACAGCACTCGTCCCTGGGCCTGGGATGCATCAGTGAACAAAGCAGCCCTCCTGCTTTGAAGGAGATGCCAACCTTCCTTCAGCCTACGTGCGTCTTACCATGTGAGCAGAGAAGAAACAGTAAAACAACTGTGAAAATTGCAAAGTGTGCGGAGAGAGAAAAGGCTGTAGAAGTAAGGACAATGAGAGTTGGGAACAGAGGTGGGAGGGTAGCAGGACAGGAGGCAAAAGAGCAAAACCCAGAGTTAGGGAGGCCTGATCGGAGGGGCAGTGAGGACAGTGTCTGCATATGCTCCAGAGAGAGCATCATCCTCAGCGCAGAGGCTAGGGAGAGCACAGGTGAGTGTCAGCACAAGAGGAGAGCTTGGCCATATAATCAGGGCCCAGTCTTTGACTCGCCTTTAAATGGGGATAGCATCAATCCCTGAGACTGGACTTAAAGAACCACACCCCGAATGCAATGACCTCAGAGATACCCACTATGTTTCATTCTGGCAGACGAAGACACAGGCCTAGAGTCAGTCTGGAATCCACAGTTCTTGGCATCACTGCACCAGAAACTGGGGCCCAGGGAACCCTTCCTTAGAACACTAACACAACTGAGAGCCTCATCAATCACTGTATCACTGATGCTCTGGCAGTTGCATCAGCTTGGCGCCACCAAGCACAGAGCCTGGCCCACTGCTTGGTTTTGTTTCTCTGGTCCAAAGGAATGATTGTTTTTGATCTGAGATCCAGAAAACAGGAAAAGGAGATGGGAGAGGGGAGAAAGAAAAGGTGGTGGCCCCAGTGACACCCCACTGCAGGCTTCACTCCCACCCCAAGCCTGGTGTCCCAGGCTGACCTTGGGAGACTCCCTCCAAATACCCTCAACCCCAAACTTGGCCTCCTTCCTAATGCGCCAATGAGAATAGAACTGAATCAGGAGCATGGTTCAGCATCACCCTTGCTGATATCCTGAGCAAGGCAGCACACACACATATGCATGCATGAATGCATGCACACACATGCATACATGTATGCACGTGCACACGTGTGTGTGTGTGTGTGTGTGTGTGTGTGTGCACCTTCCTTCTCTCCCCCGAGTATCAGGACATTGGCCTAGGCCAGGGAACATGCTGACCAAACCTTTCCACACCTCTTCTCTTTCAGAATTTTTTGTGATGGTTTGTCTTGATTGACAACCTGATGGGGTTTAGAATCACCCTGGAGACACATCTCTAAGTGTGTCCATGAGGATATTCAGACATGTTTAGATGAAGGGGGAGATCCACCAGCACTATCCCATGGGCAGGGGTCCCAAGTAAATAAGAGGGAGAAAAGGGAGCTTAGCACTCCCATTTGTCCCTCTCTGCTTCCTGATTGGGGATGAAATGTGGCCCCTGCCACCCTGCCATAACACTCTCAAACCATGAGCCAAAATCAGCCCTTCCTTCCTTAGGCTTTTGTTGAACATTTTGTCACAACAGAGGAAAAAATGATACAGTCATCCTTCAGCCCCTTTCCAGGAGCCATTTCCCTGCCTGACTTCAGCATCCACCCTGAGGGAACTGCTCTCAGGCCAGCTCCTTCTCCCACCAGTCACCCTGAGTCATCTGAGGGCAGGCACTGGTCCAGTTTCCTCCAGAGCATCCCTGACAGCTTGCATACAGACTAGACCCGGGCGAAGAGCTGAGCGTCCCCATGGGAGGGTCGAGGAACCCTTGCTCAGAAACTCAGATCCCCTTGTCTGTCCCTCCACCGGGGCGGTCCCCTCCTTCCTCTCTCAGACACGGCTTCCTGTCCTACATCTGCTCCCCTGAGGAAAAAGACAAGAACCATAGCTCCTGAGAGAGGCGACTGACAGGTGTCCCTAAACCAAGTATTGTTCTGGGGATTACAGCAGGGACGAGGGACTGTCTCTAGGCAGTCGGCCTAAAAGGACAGTGTCCTCCTGTTCTACACAAGCCCAGTGAAGAGTGGGTTTGTGCATGAAGCAAGCTTTTATTAGGGACAGTACTCGGGGACAGTACAGACATCTACTAAATAAATGCCTGCTTTCTGGTGCACAGGGGTATGGAGCTGTTAAAACGCCCTGGTTCCTCGGTCTCCAGTCTGAGGAGCAAGGATATCCCGTGCTGGATCTTCTCTGAGGGGGCAGTGAGTGATAGAATCTTTAATGCTGTTTTCAGTCTCAATAAGTCCATCTGTAAAAATGGGTCCTCACCTTGCCCATAACATAGGCTTATTGAAATGAATGACAGAAAACCCACAGAAGGGACCTCCAAAGATCCAATATTCAGCATCTGCTAACTAAGCTAGACAGGAAGGCCAGCTGGGATAACCAAGGTGGGGCGGGGGAGGGGGGAGCAAGAGTCCTTGATAGCTTGAAGGACTCACCATCCTCACACAGGTTCAGCTTGGACAAGCTCCTGCCGTCAAAGGGTTCCTCGAAGATGGAGCCGCTGTCCCGATCATTGACGGTGTGCATGTACATGGCTTTGTTGTCCATCCTGTCCTGGAGCCCTGGAGACCCTGGGTAGCACGAGCGACAGAGGAAGGAGACACCGAGTCAGCTATGCAGAAAACAAACAAAGGGTGGATCCAAGTGCCCACCCACAGGACCCCCAGCCTGGAGTGGGGCCTTTTCTATCTACATCTGCAGGAGCGAGGTGCACCGTCCTGGTGCAGGACCCCTCCAGCTCCAACCTCTCCCTGTTCAGGGCTAGAAGGCCAAGCCCTGGCCAGTTTTCAGCTGTTCCTTTAGCAGCTCTCTGTGGGGTTAAAGCCTTAGGCCGGAGACACCATGGCCATGCTGGACAGTATTGAAGGAAACACTGCTACCTACATGGTGACTATAGAGAGCTTCTGCCAGGGGTTCTCAACCTATGGATTGTGACCACTTTGGGGTCACATGACTCTTTCACAAGGATCGCCTAAGACAGAAACACAGCTATTTACATTACAATTCATAACAGGAGCAAAATTACAGTGATAAAGTAGCAACAAATAGAATTTTATCGTTGGAGAGGGGATCACCACAACATAAGGAACTGTTTGTAGTGCCAGGAAGATTGAGAACCTCTAAGTAAGCCATCAGCAGCTTGGAGGGGGGATAATTGCATAAGGTAAACAAGAAGCACAGATGCATTGAGAGTTTTAGGGTCAGCGGAGGAGGTGAGAAGGCCCCTCTAGTTCCACAGTGGACTGTGGTAGGAATTCATCTCCCAAGGAACCTAGTGGGTGAGCAGTCTCAGTGAGTCTTAACGAACAACTCTTGGCCCCGGACTTCTGCCTATCTGATCCCCCAAGACTGAAGCAAGGTCTTGAGCTCCGGACTTGGGAAATCCTCTCTCTTGAAGGGATCCAGCCTTGGTGTTTGCACAGCCCTGAGGTCTCCACCATTCTGTCCCAAGTGACTGTGTGACTGGAAGGCGATCCTCAGAGCCTGTGTGGGAGGGTGGCTCCAGGGCAGAGAGGCATTGTGAGACCCAGGCTGGAAGGGATTTTCTGAGATTTTTCTAAGAGGCATTTGCATTCTCTGTGTAATGAGAAAAATCCTTTTTCATAAAACCAAATTGCGAAGTGTTTGTTTACACAGAATCCTTTGGCTTTTCCCCTCACATATATGCCCTGTAATTTTACACGCTGCTTTCAACACAGTTCTAACTGGTCATAAGTTTATATCAACTGGTTTTCCTGATGCTCTTTAGCTGTCTGGCTGTTTGACCAAAATAAAGAAGGGGGAGGGGAGGAAGGAGTGGCCGGAAGGAAAAGGAGGTAAAAGAAAAAGAGAAAGTAAGTCAGATAGGGTAGTGTTTATTTTTCTTTAAAGTGGATTTTGGGAAAATGAAGCCCCCAGGAAGATGGGTATAATCCCAACATGGAGGAGACCCATTGAGAGCCTGAGAAACAAGCAAGCTCCCACGACCTAGATGAGATGATACAGTGCCTGAAAGGCCCTGGTAGGGAGACTGCAATGGGTCTTAGGGGTCAACCCATCCCATCTTAGAGGCAGGACCTGAAGGAAGCATGAGTGGGGATACAGAAGGGGAGGCAAGATCGAAACAAAAACATGTGCCCTCTTTTCCCGACTTGAACTTGGTCTCCAGAGACGAGGCCTTTGGGGCTGGGAAGAGGCTGGGACTGAGCAGGGGATGTTCAACTGCCCTTCCAATGTCCAGGAACGATGGGGTCTCTTCTGCGTTCTCACTCCAAGTAATGAGACACCACGTTCCCCACACACTGGCTCACTCACTGGGGCACATACATATACACACATGCACTCAGTCTCTTGGTCTTTCTTCCAGTCTCTAGAAGGGACAGGAGATGAAGATGGTCCTTGGGTCTTCCAAGATCTCTCACATAGACAAGCTCCCACCCAGTTTCTCTGAGCCTCTCCCCATAGTGTCCAATCTGCTAGTCTCCTAGGCTCTTCATCCAAGCCCTCCACCCAGCAAGGGCCTCTAGGTGGGGCACTGGGTGGCTCCAGCCCTGCTCAGCTATAGGGGATCCTCCCTGGTCTCAGGATGTGTGTGGTCCCTTCCCCTCTGGCCCCGATCTTGAGGAGTTACAAATCAGAAGGCACCGTTTCTGCAGCCCTGGCTCTGCCAAAGGCAACAGTGTCTGCAGCCAGAGGGCCCCAGAGCCCACAGGGCAGGGAACCCTACTTTCATGCCACCTTCCTTCTCTCCAGATTGGCTCCAGACCACTGTGATCTGGAATGTATCCACAAGGCAACCCCTCCTAGCCATTCTCCTAACCTCTTGGCTGGACTAAGCAACAGCCTAGGGGAGCCGAGAGAAAGGGGCTGGGGCCGAGTAGATGTGAGTGGAATAAGTCGGGAAATGATCAATTCTTCATTAGTTGGGGGGAAAAAATGTAAGCATGTTCTGCCCGTCCCAGTTTTACGTGGGGCTGGGTTTTCTCCTCACGAACTCAGGAGCAGGTGCTGGACTCTGAGACCCCATCTGTTACGACCTTTAGGCCCAGTTTGCCTTCTCAAGCTTGCCCCAACTGACCATCTGGAGTGTAAGCGGCTAGTTCATTGTAAACATCCCTTGGGCCTCAGACGGCTTGCCCCCAGGGACCTCACTGGAGTTTCTCCTGGGAGTACTAAAAGCAGGGCAGGGAGGCAGCTCATTATTTTATCATTCCCATCTAAAGATAACCTAACCAAGACCAAAGAGGCAAGGATGATGATATTGGAAATTAGAGTAGAAGAGGCAATAATTAGATCATTCGGGAGATCTCCACACACAGCACTGACTCAGCCGTGGCTGCTGTATCAAGGATGTACATGTGTGTCAGTCACTTTCAGTGGCCCTCTTCAGGGTTTCTATAAGGCAGCAGAGATGGCCGCACCTTGGAGGGCCAGCCAGTGCACCTCTGTAAGGGCATGACCAGAGGGAGGGGCCTGGAAGGGGAAACCTGCGCAGCGTGGAGGGATCCACAGGTCTCCCTGGTGCTCAAAGAGCCTGGACTTCAGCTTTGCTGATCAAAGAGAAGCCACCCTGAAAACAGGGAGGGGCGTTCTACTGACCTCCAGGGGATGTTAGGATTCACTCCCCACAAAAGGTGGCTTAAGGCACAAGCTCAGCTTTCAGAGTCTGCATCTGACAGCTAAAAATGCCCTAGGACGTCCTTGCATGCTCTGCATGGGGTGGGGACATCCTCACAGGTTCTGCCCAGGTGTGTGGGGGACACCTTCACACAGGAGTGGAAGTGGGACAGCTCACAGCACAAGGGCTGCTTTTTCTCTTTCATTTTGGGAAGGTGCTCCAATCTGCTGGCCTCACCCCTGTGGAGCTGATGTGGGAGAGAGGACTTTACAAAGTCATATAGAGTAGCTGGGGAAGGGGGTCCAAAGAGAATCCACAGTCTCACTGGTTGGGTTTCAGAGTCCTGCAGACTCCCCGTGGCTCAAAAAGTTCTAGAAGTGAAGCTGTGTGGGGTTCCCTTTGCAAAAAAAGCAACCTCAATGTGGCATAGGACTGAGATTAGGACACTGGTCCTCGAAGTTTCACCAGGAGCACCAGAAGGGCTGAGACAGATCAGGAGCCTCACTTGCAACTTGGAACCAGTTTCTGTGCACTCTGGCTTCTAACTCGGCAGGGCTTATAGCTTTTCTTTGGATTTCCAAGTTTCAAAAACTTATTTAAACCAAACAAGATCACTGCAAATGTGGCCTCTGAGAAAAAGCTGCTAGGTAGATCTTAAACCCTTTCTTCTTCTAACTGTACTCAGTTTCTGAATCCTAACTCACAGCTAGAGAGTTGCAGATGCTCCGTCAATAACCTCCTGCATCATACATTGTACCCTGGTGTGTAATATGTGTGTGTGTGCATCACATGTGTGCAATAGATACATATATATGCACACACATACATATATATCATACATATATACACAAGCACACACATGCATCCATATATTCAACACACACACACACACACACACACACACAGTAGCTGTTCCCTGATCTATTTACTCCCTGAATAGGCTCTGGGAGGCTATCACATGATGAGATAAACAGAAATGCCATTGAAATAACAGCATCCCTCTGGCATCAGGATACAGGCTCATGTTCTACATCCCTAGCAGCTGGGTCCTCGGGCCTAGGTGTCTACAGGCTCAGATCACTGGACCCCTCCCACCTGAAGCAGGCAACACCAGGTTCTGTGTCTGCAAGACCTCCCAGCACTCTGTCTCATCAGCTCATCATTCCCTCTACCTGCCTTTGGAGCATTACCACCCCGTAGCTTCTAGCGTCAAGACTCACCTGTGTGCCTGTGCTGAGACTGGAGCCCGCGCCTTCAGTTCCCAGCAATTGCCATGGTAGCCAGAAAGTTGACTGCTGCCCCACGGAGACCCAGGCAGTCTCTTGAAGCTTGTCCCCACAGCCAGCCAAATCCAGATGGAGTCATAGAAAGAGGCTTGTGGGGGTCACCTCGTGACTTATCTCAGGTCAAGGCCACAGGGTCACTTCTATAGGAGAAGCAGTTCAACCTGGTGAGTGAGGGGTCTGCACCTAGTTCAGCGGTCAGCCTCAGAAAGAGATCCGGAGATGTTCTGTGGAGGCTCCCGCAGCTCTGCTAGGTACTGACTTGGTGGGAGCTGCTCCAACCTCCAG
>LOEQ01002087.1:0-15303 GCA_001685075.1 Bramus lutescens | reverse complement strand
CTGGAAGAGCAGTCAGTGCTCTTAACCTCTGAGCCATCTCTCCAGCCCCCCTCCCTCCACTTCTAAAGGGAAATGTGATAAAGCCCCTCCATTGTGCTGAGCGGTAACTCAGAACTGATTTTGCTGCTTAGCTTGCTCTGGTCAGGGAGAGAAAGGACATTCCATGCATGCTTTCAGGAACAACTGAGAACCGGAAACGTGGTGTCCAGTAGACTCCACAAGCCTGACAGTAAAGACATCTCAGCACGTATCATTCCAGGAAGAGCAGAGAGGGAAAAAACAAAGGTTGAGAGAGAATTTTTAAAAAGAAGGAGTTGGAATTGGTAGCACACAACTTTAATCCCAGCACGTGGGAGAAAGAGGTAGGCAGATCTCTGAGTTCAAGGCCAGCCTGGTCTACAGAGTGAGTTCCAGGACAGACAAAGCTACACAGAAAATCTGTTGAGAAAAACAAAAATTTTTAAGGAAGAAAGGGAAAGAGTGATGACTTAGTGTCTTTCTTTTCTTTCCTGAAGCATAAGTTACAGTTGGTGCAAAATGGAAATTTTATTTATTTGGATTGTATATTTATCAAAGGAAGGCATGCAAGCATTCTGCTGAGTTTTTAAACAATAGATCTTTAAGGCTTCCATAAGCAAGAGGTCCCTAAACTCTGAACTATCACGCCAAAAACCTGTTTCCCATAGGCGTTCATTCCAGCTCTCACTCTTGCTTTTTATAGCTATCTCCTGTATTTCTAAAAAGAAAGAGAGAAAAATACAACTCAGACTGGATTTATAGTCTTTTGTCTTCTCTACATTCACAGAAACTGTTTTCAAATAGATCAGTAGGGAGGCTGGGGAGATTGCTCAGCATTTAATAGCATTTGCTGCCCTTGCAAAGGACCTGGGTTCTGCTCTTAGCTAGTACCCACATGGTGGTTCACAACTGTTTACAACCCCATGCCTAGGGAATCCGACAGCTTCTTCTGGGGCCTCTGCAGGTACCAGGCACACAAATGGTACAGATCTATACATGCCGGCTGTGTTAGTTACCCTTCTATGGACGGGATGAAACACCATGAATAAGGCAACTTATAAAAGGATGTGTTTAATTGGGCTTCAAGCTTCAGACGGTTAAAGTCCATGCTGGTGGAGCAGAGGCATGGTGGCAGGAACTGAGAGTTCACATCCCAGTCTACAAGCAGAGGGCAGAGAGAGACACTGGGAATGGTGGCAGTCTTTTGAAACCTCAAAGTGTGTCACCACGGACACACATCCTCATAATCCTTCCTAAACAGTTCCACCATCTGGGGATCAAGCATTCAAATGTATGAGCCTATGGGGGCCATTCTAATTCAAGCCTCTACAAAGGCAAGGCAGACATGCACATATAAATAAATAAATAGAAAGACAAAATCTATCAGTAGACTCTCTAAGGAGACATGAGTCCTTGAAAAGACAGTGCATTCATTCTCTTAGTTCTGGAAAGAGGGCATTTTGCCTACAGGAGATTCTTTGCACGGCTCCTTCTCTGAGGCATCCTCTGCTACATCTTGTAAAGCTGGGCCCAGAACTAACTGGTCTCCAAGCTGATGAACATCCCAGCAGGCTCTAGGCACATTGCAGAGGGCTGAAACCCCAGTATCTAGGGCTGACATTCCAAGCCCACATTGATGGCCACTCTGAGCCCTGCAGGCTTCCAGGGTCTCATCGTGCTAACATTCCAAGTCTCAGCTCAACACAGGCAATCACACAGTCTCATATTACTGAAAGAGCCTGGCATTTGTTCAAAGACCACAGAGAGGCTCCCAAGCTCCCCTCCCAGCCCTCAAGCCTTCTTTATGCTCAATCCTTTATGATGGAGAGGTGACCATGCTGCCCAGGGATGGGGGCGGGGCTGTCATTAGCTGGACAGCTGGAGAACACTGAACCTTCAAGGATACTGCAGTTTGATCCCAGCGGGGAACTCAGGAGTGGAAGAATTAGCAGAGCTGGAAAGGTCTCCTAGGTAGCTCTGGGGCTGCTCAGTTGCATGAGTCCAAAGTGTCACCGCCTTAGCATTTTCTGGAAATTGCTGGCCCCAGAGTGACGCAGAGCGTCTGCCTGTTCTTTCCTCCATATTCTTTCATCCAGCCCCACCCTCACCCTGATAGAAAGTTCCTAGCCTTCAGTACATTGCATCTTGGTCTCTCAGAATGTGAGGCTATAGCTCGAAGAGGTCATTTGTCCAGATGACCAGGCAGAGGATCTGAGGCACTGGATCTGAGACTCTGGACTCTGTCTCTTTGCTACCTGTATTAATCATCATGGTCATCGTTGTCGTCATCATCACTGTTGCGATCAAATATCTAATGAAGGGTTTCTTTGGGCTCAAGAGTCAAGGGTACAGTCCACAGAAGTGGGGAATCATGGTGGCCGGGGAGGAAGCAGCTTGTCATATTTTGTGGTGCCCAACTGTAGTAGGGAAGGGAGGCAGCTTGTCACATTGTATCCGCAGTCTGGAAGTAGAGCTAGCAATGATGAATGCCGAAGCTCTATTCCCTGTCTCCTTCTTGCTCAGCCCAGAACCCCAGCCCACGGAACGCTCCCCCCACACTTATGACGGTTCTTCCTTCTTCAGTTAACCCTGTCTAGAAACCCCTTCAAGGACACAGGCTTTCTCCTGTACGACTCTAGATGCTGTCACATTGACAACCCGAAGATGCAGAGTGGAGACCTCGGACCTGTAGAGTTGGGAATCTGTCCGGATGCTGCATTTCCCTGTCCTGCCCAGACCTGCTGAGTCAAAACCTGTCTTCAAACAAGACCCCCTGACAGACAGCTTACCCATGCTGCTGAAGGTTGATGCATTAGTTATTTTTCTCTTCTCTGTGGACAAGTAACTAACAAGAAGCAATTACTAGAGAAGGGGTTTGCTTTGCTCATGGTCTGAGAGGTTACAGTTTACCATATTGAGAGGGCCTGGTGGCAGATGACTCTGTAGTGGTCAGAGCTGGTGAGAGCTGTTCGTTCATATCTCAACGCAACAAGAGACTGAGAAAAGTTAACCAGAAACAGGATCAGGCTGTCAGCCCCAAGGCTTAGCTTCCCCCCAATACCGCCATAATCTATTTCTCCCAGACAGTCCCCACCTCTCAAAGGTTCCATAGCCTCCCGAAACCACTAGCTGGCACTGGGTATTCAATCCCTTGTGTCTGGGAGAAGGGCATTTTACATCCAAACCATAACCATTAATAACTTCACTGTACCCGAGAATAATTGATAAAGAACCCCTGGGCTCTTTGGTATCTAAATCAACTCAAGTTTCCCACGGTGTAAAAAGGATTTATGATGATTTATGGAGAGAGAGAGAGAGAGTCCGAAAGACAGACAGATGAAAGATCATCCATTCTCCAAAGCAAGAGCTCACCCTTCCAGGTAAATGGGTGTGGTGGGCACCTTCTCGGGATGTGTGGATGGTGGGAGGGATGGCACTCCAACTATCTTTCTCCCTCTCTTAATGATGCTAAGGTTTGCTTCCACTCTTGACTAATCACAGACACAGCCTTGTTGCAGGAGCTCCTTCCGCTCCTTCAGCCAATAGCCGCTGAGATACCAGNTTGGTGTTTTGTAAGTTTTACCCTTAAAATAAATACCCCTTTAATTCCCAACTGGTGTGGGATTGTTTATGACTTACGCCTCCACAGCCTCTCCATCCCTCCTCCTCCTGACCCTGAGAACATGGCCCATTGTAGAGAGGAGAAACCTTGGGAGGGTGAGAGGCTTTGCATGTGAACTCTCCAGTTAGAGGTTTATCTCAGCTTTCCATCTCCAGGGTTACAGCTGTTCAGGAAAAGGCCACAGCTCAGTGCTCCCCAGATGCCCTCCTTCTCTGCCATTCCTAGATGTGACTTGGATATACAGACATTGCTCCTTCTTCCTGCAAAAGCCCTTCTCATTCTCCTCTAGAACTGAGATGTTTCTGAGCCCCCATTTTGTACCATGTCTCTGCAAGCCAGTCTCCCCTTTCCTGAGGCAGTTTTAGGCTAAGACACGTGATTATTAACCCCCTAAAGCAGCCACCCTTATCCTGACTTCACTCTCCATCTTTCTCAATCTTCTTGACTCACTTGGTTTTCAAGGCTTGTTTCATTTAGTCACCTCAGTCTGAAATGTTCCCTCAGATTGACGTCAGTAGCCTCTTGGCAGGACTTGAAACTCATCCCGTTTCTTCCTGTTTGTTCCACTCTGTCAGGGGATGCAACCTGGTGACAGATTGCTCCTCATTGCATTTTTTTTCCCCAGGTGGTTAACAAACAGCCCCGATGCCAGTTGTAATATGAAAGTTTTACTAGAGTTAACCCTTTGGCTTCTGATATCATGAGGTCATTTTAATTGGTTGGAACTAAGGTTTGGAGAAAAGAGAGATAAATCTAAGTTTAGTCCACAAGCTTCACTTGGCCTATGAATTATTGAGAAGAATATTATTTCATTTCTAAAATATTTGGAGATTCTGTTATTGGTTTCTAATTTTTATTGTGGTCAAAATAATATATTTTGCATGCCTTCCACTCTTTTAAATTTACTGATATTTGTATTATGACCCCAGATAATGACTTAGCGATGTTTCATGTCTATTAGAAGTGGGTATGTATTCTTATGTGCAATAGGATGTCCTATAAGCCCTACTTGGGCAAACTGGGTGAGTTGTTCAAGCTTTCCATGTTCTTATAGGATTTCTCCACTGTTCTGTCAGGTATCAAGAGAGGGTGTTGAAATTTCCAACTATGATTGTGGGTTTAGCCATTTCTCCTTTTAGTTTTAATAAGTTTTGCTTTCAGCATCTTAGGATTTACTAGCTACATGACTAGGATTTTTATGTCCTCTTGACAGGTTATCCACTTCGTCACTATATAACCAAACTCTTTACTTCTAATAATATTCTTTGCTCCGAAATTCACTGGTCTGATGTTAATAGCAACCTTAATAGTAACCAGGGGCAATGGCCCCAGGCTACACACAAGACAGTGACCACAACTTCACTGAAGACAGTGACCCCAAACTAAACTCATACTTCTATGTCTTTCACTACCATGAACTTACAATCTAGAAAAAAGTCTCTTGATATTTTTATTTACTTATTTACATCTTTACATTAAAATGGATTCCTTGTAGACAACAATTTTTAACATATCTAATAATCTCTGCCTTTAAATAAATGTTTTAGACCACTTACACTTAATGTGATTATCTACATGATAGATAATTGGCTTTAATTATATACTATTTGGGTATTTGTTTTTTATTGGTGACATTTGTTCTTTTTCTGTATCTCCCCACCTCTGCTTTGTTATTTGAACATCTTAAAATTTCTGTTTTCTTTTCTTAAGTAGCTTACTAGCTATATTGATTTTTTTCCTCATGGTTGCTCTAGGATTTATATACTATATGTCTCTAACTTATCATACTCAGCCTTCAAATAATATTACACAACTGTCACATTCTGTTACTGTATATAATGTTATGTGACTACACTTGTAACATGTAACATGTAGAAGTAAAAACAAAGGGTCAAAGGGGAAATCATTTGTCCATTTTTTTCCAGACCAACACTTTCACCAAAGGTGTATGAGAAAAAGAGGTCAGAGCCTATTAGCAGCTAGGGCAGTGGCCCAAGCTACACTCAAGACAGTGACCTCAAGCTACATTCATGTTGCTGTGTCTTTTACTACCATGAACTTTCAATCTAAAACAAACAAACAAAAGTTTCAAATAAAACATTTCTTAATGTAATGGCCTAACTTGTTAATTCTACTAACCACTGACCTTTACAACAGGGGCTGTTTTATTCTCTGTATAGCAAAATGGGGAACCCACTTGACGTACTTCTGCTATTTCAGAGAAAAGTATCTGTGGGGCTGGATGTGACACTGTTTTCATGACACCCATTTTTACTGTATGTGATTGTTATACAGTGGAAACTGGCTTGAAAGCGAACCTTTTGCTTCAAAGAGCTGTCAGTATCTCTGCCAAAGAGGAGATGAGCCTTCAGGGGAAAACCAAAACTGTATTAAATCTGTGCTCACTACCGTGAGCATCATGGCTTCCCACTACTTCGGGCCTTTTCTGGGGACACTGGTGAAAATATTAAGAAACGTGACTTTGTGAAATTGTGTGATGAAAGGTGCCAACACTTAGAACATCTGCCTGATCTAGCGAACAAGTATTTTCAAAATGCCTTATACTGTAAAACCATGCAACAGTTTTTAAAATGCATTAACATTATAGAAGATAATCCAGATGTGGTGCTGGACATATGCATTTCCAGAATTTCGGAACCGAGCAGGAGAATTTAGAAAAGGGAATGGCCTGCTCTGTGTGTGTGTTTGTGTGTGAGTGTGAGTGTGTGTGTAAGACAACACAATGGATTTTTAGGGTAATGAGATTTGAAAACAAAGTTCACTGATTCAGTTTCGGCTCCCACACTGCAACCAGCCTTTAAGAAAATACCATTCCTGGGTGCTGGGGATATGGCTCAGAGGTTAAGAGCACTGACTGCTCTTCCAGAGGTCCTGAGTTCAATTCCCAGCAACCACATGGTGGTTCACAGCCACCTGTAATGAGATCTGGTGTGCTCTTCCGGTCTGCAGGCATACATGGAGGCAGAATGTTGTAACATAATAAATAAATCTTTTAAAAAAAGAAAATATCATTCTTGGGTGCTGGGGATATGGCTCAGTGGTTAAGAGCACTGGCTGCTCTTGAAAAGGATCCAGGTTTGAGTCCTAGCACCCATATGGAGGCTCACAATCATCTGTGATTCTAATTCTAGGCAATCCAGTGCCCCCTTCTGTCCTCATGGGTGCACCCATATGCATGCAGGCGAAACACCCACATACATTAAAACATAAAATAAATCTTTAAAAATAAACTACCATCCTTCAAGACCATAGAATCAAAGAACTACCCCACTGATAAATTAAAATACCTATTAAAAGCATTTCCCTGTATTCCAGCTCTGTATTTGTCTATGTGAAGTGGAATTTTCTTTAAGATCTCAATCAAAAAGACTGGAGCCCATCAGGGATCTAACTGGCTTCTGTTTAGAGGGGAGCTGAGCACGGGCATTCATTCTCTGCTTTTGGACTCCAGAGGATGTGAGCAGAGCCTCTGACTCCTCGCCATGTGTTTCCTGCCATGGCGGATTAGTCCCCAGACTCCTGAGGCACCATAACCCTCCTTCTGTAAGTAGGTTTTGCCAGGGTTTGCTATCACAGCCGCAGAATGGTAACCAACACCTGGTCTCGGGCCTATCCCATGGGGCAGCATCGCTGCCTCCTCAAGTCTCATCATTGTTAAAGCAGGAAACAGTCTGATGCCTGAGGCTGAATTTTAAAACGTGCTGCTTGCCGTTTAAGTTTTCTAACGTGTAAATATTTGTCTTCTGTGAAGTGTAAGGTTCTTGTCCTTAGAGCTCAAGAGTCCACTCAGGACTCAGGATGACAGATTTTCAGCTGTAAAAGAAAATTATACCATAAATAATGATATCCTGGCTTTATGTTATATAGAAAGTTCAAAAGATGAGAAATGATTTTTATTCTGTTTCAAAATCACATAATAATAATTCTGGTTATTTGGCTCCAGCTTTATTTTCATCTCTTCAGATTTAAGTCCCCCAAACTAAAGTGTTTGTCCCACAGGGGCCTGCTTTGCTGGGGGACATTCGCAGGAGGAAATCTTGCATGCCCCTCCGCAGCTGCGTGTTCTCGGCAACCTCCCTCAGGCTTCTGTGGAGTTTCTCCATCCCCTTCTGCTCACTCCTGACGTCTAGAGAGAAGCAGACATGCAGGCACCCGGTCAATGCTGCTTCAAGAACAGCCCTCTAGACAAAGCCCTCAGCACTTAGAATAATCAGATAATCCTGTCTCCTTTTTTTATAAACCTCCCAGTCAAGCCAGGGAAGACTTATCTCGGCATGGGTCGCGGGAAGGTCACACTTAAAAAGAGCCCTGGGTGACTGGAGAGCTGGCTCAGTCCCAAAGGGACTTACTGCTCTTGCAGAGGATCTTGCAGAGGATGCCCAGCATCCACACTGGGCAGTACACAACCTCCAGGGGAATCCCATGTCTCTGGTCACCAAGGACACCTGCACTTATGTGCCTACATGTATGTATACACGCATACACACACACACACACACACACACACACTTTAAAAAAACAGTAAAATTAATCTTTAGGGGAAAAGTCCTGGGAACCTTCTGGGTGTTCTCTTAGGCCTCCTCAGAGCCTGTGAAGGGAGACACAAGGCAGAGGACACAGTGGGACTTGCCCACATCCCCTCCAGGCAGATCTCTGTCTCTGAGACCTCCTTCTTCGCCCAACCTCTATTCCCAGTGAACTTGCCTTGCTCTTTTTTGGCATTGAAGATGTTCATTTTCTAATCTGATTCTGATTATGCTCTCATTGTGGTTAGTTTGCTATTTGTTTTGTACGTGTCTTTTGTTTAGTTTTGATTTATTTGGTGAGTTGTGTGTTTTAACGTTTTTGTTTTGAAATAGGCTGTCACTATACAAGCCCAGGCAACCCTCTGGCCTCAGACTCCCAAGTACAGGAATTGCCGGCATGTGCCATCAGGTAGGCTATGAGGGGTAATTTTGTGGCAGTTTCCCAGGCCACGGTGTCCAGACACTCATTAGATTTAGTCTGTCTGGGAGGTTCTTTTAAACTGGGGAACCTGGAGTACAGTTGCCACCTTCCCTTAATGTGTCACGCCACCAGCTGAAGACTGCCCTCCCTCTGAGTAAGAAGAGATTCTCCGATCACCCTGGCCTTCACCTGGGCCATAAGTTCATGGTTCTGCAAAGACCACCTTTGGACTCTGACCGAAGCTCTTTAGAGTCACCAGCCTGCTTTGCTCTTCTGACATGCATGACTTCCACAAGTGAACGGACCAATTCTTCAGATACAGCCCTCTCCACATCCACACACATTCTCTGTGTCCTGTGTCTTCTAGAGAACTCTGACCAACACAGTCCTCAGGGTAGAAACTTCAGATGAACCTTGGGTATGACTCTAGCCATCATTGGCTCACCATGTGTGGATAAATTTGCCTGAGCCTGGCTTGCTATAGAGTCCATGAACAGGAAGTGAGTAAAAACCCAAGGCTCTGCCTTGATGCGTGTCTGGAAGGCCTTCCTTCTCACTGCTCTACATAGTCCTACATAGTCATAATTCAAAGCCACTCACTAGAACTCAGCTAACACAGCTTCCCCAAGGTCCAGCCTCAGCTAACACAGCTTCCCTGGTGTCTAGCCTTGGCTAACACAGCTTCCCTGGCATCCAGCCTTGGCTAACACAGCTTCTCTGGTGTCCAGCCTTGGGTAACACAGCTTCCCTGGTGTCCAGCCTCGGCTAACACAGCTTTCCCAGTGTCCAGCCTTGAACTATCTCTGCTTCACAGCTATGCTAACCATCTGCTGCTAGACTGGACCCTCTCCTTCAGGTCTCAAGTGTCATTCCTCATGAATCCCCCCTTGAGCACCTTCCCGGACTATATATTCTACCACTTACTGGTTTGCTATTCCCTGTCTCTCTCTTGGGAGCCCCCGAAGGTGACTTTTCTCTATTGTTAAGTGGGGGGAAAAATCTGGGCTCTTTAGTCTTGAAGGTTCCATTCCAACAAACCAGGTAATTCTTGAATGCACAGTTTGCCACTTGATCCTCTTTATAACCTTGGCATCTGGCACAGACGTCCTTCAAGGTATGCACTTGGTATTGGTGGGGGAGGGGAAGAGGAAGAAAACGCTTCATCTAGGCAGGCAGAACGTAGATCACACTTGGGGTAGTTGTCTGCATCCAGACAGTTGGAAGACCTTCAGCAAGTATGATTTCCTTAAAGGCAATCTATGATACAGTGACTATAAAAACTCAAGTCCCCCTGAGACTTCCTCCACAAATGGCTATACACCACGCATGCTTTCCTGCATGCCTTTCTTCCTCTCCAACACCTGCTGGAGATTGCTTTTTACTGCTGTGTCCTGGGCTGAGGTGCCTCACGGCTTCCAGCAGTTGCTCCACTGTCCACTAACTGCGTGTCTCCCATAATCTGTGCTGTGCTCACAGAGGCTTGTGTTGTCTTGCCTTGGGATACCACAGATGCTGCTGCTCTCATAACTTTGTCTGTGCCATTTTATGCACACACGGGGCTGCTGAGAGGGCAAAATCCTAGATTCCCAGGATGCTGAGCCTCAAGACTGGGGAATTTTGGCTAGAAATTTCTCAATTACTTTTCTCCCCACTTGGCCACCATCTCATTTATACAAGGCAAACAATGAAGCTCTGGGCAGGGAAGGTAGGCACAGCCACATTCCCAGGAGAATCTTTTTCCTCTATCACTAGGAGATGGAATCTTTTCTAAGGCAGCATCCTGGAAAAAAGGCTATAGAGACTGAGGGGGAGCTTGTGGGTTACTGTTTGCCAATGGCCAGCTATAGAAACATGGGAGTAAGCATGGCCTAGGCTGTCTCTTTTCTCTGCATCTAAAAGATGGAGCAGTGGCTAGTATCTCTAAGGACTGGGGAGACTTACACAAGATGGCACCCACTGAGTCCGAGCACTTGCCTCTGTTGGGTCCTCAGCAGAGCAGGACAGTTAAAACCAGCATCTGCAGAACTTGTTCTGGTAATCCCAACCTTGATGTCTGTGCTTTTACATTTTTATTATTTATTTTCATTTGTATGTGTGTTTTGCCTTCATACTTGTGTGTGCATCATATGTGTGCAGTACCCACAGGGGTCAAAAGATGGCCTCAGATCTCCTGGGACTAGAGATACAGAGAGTTGTGAGTCACCATGTGGGTGTGGCGAGTTGAACCCAAGTCCTCTGGAAAAGCAGTCAGTGCTCTTAACTGCTGAACTATTTCTCCAGTCCCACCCACTTTGGTATCTTTGAATTCAACCAGGGCAACTGCACAACTGCCCTCCATTCAAACGTTTTTCTACTTACCTACAAGCTCCTTGTAGAGACCATCTCCCTGGGGGGCAGCAAGGGTCAGCATGGTAGTGATGCTTCCCTTGACCCTCTCAGTGATTCCATGCTACATGACAAGAACATCAAATCGTTAGGATGGAACAGCCTAAGGGAAAGCGAGTTATAAAGAATGAACCTCACTGGACCGCCCCCCCCAAGCTGGAGATGACCCCAGAGGGCTATCAGTGGAAGGCATTCTCATCAGCTGGCTCCTTCCTGCCTCTACAGCTCCCTCCCTGCCTATGCGATTGCCCCATGCAGCGCACCTTGTTAGATAGGACCCACTCTTCTTCCCAAAGGCCTGAGGAATGTCTTCCTGCTGTTCTCAACCCTCTGAGCACTTAAAACCACTGTCTGCCCTCCTCTGTTTTTTATCTCCTGTGGCAAATGCCAAGACTCCTTCCTTCAGCCTGGTGATGCTAGCCTTGAAACCAAATCTCCTCACTTTCTAGCCTTGTACTTCTTCAATGTCAAAACAAGGGACCCTACCTTGAGCTAGTAAATTAAGCTCACTGGGCCCTAGCATTCTTGTCTATAAGATGAGGGAGAGCTATAGTTTTCTAAACCAGATATAGTTACCTCACTATGGTAACAGCAAATCAGCAAGCTCCATGTGGTATTTTGAGTGAAAATGGCTCCCATAGGCTCATAGTGAGTGGCACTGTTAGGAGGTGTGGCCCTGTTGGAGGAAGTATGCCACTGGTGGTGGGCTTTAAGGTTTAATAATGCTCAAGCCAGGCCCAGTGTCACTCTTCCTACTGCCTGAGGATCAAGATGTAGAACTCTCAGCTACCTCTCCAGCACCATGTCTTCCTGCCATGATAATGGACTAAATCTCTGAGCTGTAAACCAGGCCCCATTAAATGTTTTCCTTTATAAGAGTTGCTGTGGTCACAGTGTCTCCTCACAACAATACAACCCTAACGAAGACACTGTACAACTGATCAGTTTAGCAGAGACTGATCAATACGTTCAGTAGACTAGTCTCTGCTCTTCAGCTTACAATAACATTATAAAGGGATCCAGTTATTTTTATTTTTAGCTAGTTAGCTAGCTAGCTAGTCTATAGAGGGAGGTGGCACACGCAGCAGCACACAGAAGACTGCTTGTGGGAGTCGGTTCTCTCCTTTCACTATGTAGGTCCTGGGGATTGATACATCTCATCAGCCCAGAGGTCAGTTTAAAAACAGGAATATTTCTCACATTAAATATGTATAAAACAAAATTCCTTCCACTTGGTAGAACAAAAATATTTAAATAATTAAAAGTTGACTAATATTCTTTTTTATTTTTCTTTTCTTGGTTTTTCAGGACAGGGTTTCTCTGTTTAGTCCTTGCTATCCTGGAACTCACTTTATAGACCAGGCTGGCCTCGAACTCACAGAGATCTGCCTGCCTCTGCCTCCTGAGTGCTGGGATTAAAGGTATGTGCCATCACCACTCAGCAAAAGTTGACATTCTTGATTTTGAAAAAGGTCAGAGGATGGAGCACAAGATGATCTTACCCATTCTTATCTATCTACATGTCTATGATTTAAGCTATATATGCACATGGTCAGTGTATTAGTCCCTTTTCAGTAGCATGTTTCATTGAGTAGCTTAATGATACCATTTCTACATACTCGGTGGAGATCAGCTCTATAGTGTTTGGTCAGTTTCCCACATATGTTTCTGGTCTGTGGTACCATGCTGAGTGGAATCAAACAGCTGGTAATAAACAAGACAGCTCTCACCTAGGCCAAGGGACGTTCCCTGCTTTATACAACAGAGACTGGGTTTTCTGAAACAAACGGAGGAAGTTGGGAAGAAGCAGGACAGACAGTCTCAGGGAGGTTAGCGAAGAGCTGGCCTGATGCTGCCACAAGGTAGCTTCCTCTGGTGGGTGGGATGGAGGTCAGCCAAGCCTGAACTGGGACAAAAGACTTTGGAGCCTCATAGCCAGGGAGGGGCTAACGAGACCAATATGAAGGTTTTCTGTCATTGGGAAGGAGAAGGCAGCAAGCTAAGAAACCCAGAGACAAGACATGTATATCTGACACATAGAGATGACAGGATATTTAGGTCCAAGAGGACTCTTAGGAACCATATCAGAAACAGATGGACTAAAACTGAATCTGAGCCAGGTCCTTCTACTCACTGACCTACAGATATATTCTGATATTTTCTTACAAAAATTGTACGGAGCTAAGCCATCTTCCTTACTAAAAAAATATTATAGTTTTCCGATTATGCTACTGTTGGATACTGGCACCATGCTACCTGGTCCTGAACTTTCTACTTAGCTCTGCCTCCTGGTAGCTGTGACCTCTTGGCTCATCTCTTCTGCCTGGGTTTGTTAATACATAGAAGGGACACAGCGATAGTACCACCTCACAGACTTGCCAGGGATTCAGTGAGGGAATGCACGCCAAGACACAAGCACCCACCTAACTATTACGGCCCCTATCCTATGGATGAGTTTGCAGAGAGGTGTGACAAGGGACAGAGCCGAAGGGGTTGTGTTTCTAAAGTCACAGCCCCATGAGATTGTCAACAGTAGTGCTTGGTGGCAGGGAAGAAAGGATGCTGAGCACTGTGGGCACTATCTAGGCCCAGGGCAGAAGGCATTCGGCTTTAGTTGGCCCAAGTATCTACCATTTCTCCTGTACCCACTCCCCATTTACACTCCCTGGGACTGAGGCAGAGTACCTTCAGTTGTTGAAACTGGTGCCACATCCTCTCTTGAGCCCTCTCAAACATGCCCTCGGCTACCTGCCGCTCCACTCCTCTTCGGATGGCATCCTTCATTCTCTCACAGGCTTTCCTGCCAGCGATCTGAGCTGCCTCTGACCAAGAAAAAAAGATAGCCACAGTCACATGATATCAGGGACTTGCTGAGAAATCTGTGGCATCAGAAAAAAAAAACAGGCATGCAAGCAAGCAAACAGAAAGCACACACACACACACACACCACACACACACACACACATTATATAAAAAAACACCATCCAAGATTTATATTATCATTCAGAAAATCTAATGACTGAGTTAAGTGTGTTACACAATCACTTCCTAAAACAAACTCAAGAAGGGGCCTGAGAGTTGACCCACAAGCATTTAAAGAAGGTACAAGTGAACACTGCATCCTAAGCTACAGGCCAAGGGCTCAGGCAACTTGTAGACAGAGAGGCCCCTCGGTTCCTTTCCCTGTATCCTGTGACTGTCTCAGCATGTAGGCTGAGAGCAGTACAAGAACTCAGATTGGAGGGATGGGTTCTTAGAAAGCTGCCAGCAGAGCAGGAAGTTGATAGGAAATGGGATCCCAGAAAACCAGGAAGAGGAAGTGCCTCCCTGGGAGCCACCTTCATAGCAGGGCTTCAGGTCGTTTTGAATGGAGCTGGTGACAGACTCATAGATCTTCCTCTTCCTCCGGAGGATGTGGCCCTCCAGGCCTCCCAGGATGGCACTTATCTGAGAAAGCATGTTAACAGAAGGCCGTTTGGGATGGTTCTTCCGACAAAGGCAGTCAGCTGTGCCTATGTGTGTGCCACCCCACCCTCCTGCCTTCTGTTAGGACTGGCTGTTGTGCTGACCAATATTGTCACCTTGACAGGATCTAGAATAACCAGGGAAACAAGCTTTTGCAGAGCTCTGTAAGGATTTTATAGATGAGGTTAACTGATCCATAGAAATCATACATCAAATGTGGGTAGCATCACTCCATCCAATGAGGTCATGGACCAAAAGAAGAAAGCAAGGCCCATATTCATCACTCACTGCTTCCTGAATGTGGGTGTCATGTGAGTAGCTGCCACCATGATTTACCCTCAGTGGTGGACTCTACTCACAAACTGTGAGCCAAAATAAACCCTTCCTTCCTTAATTTGCTTTTGTCTGGATTTTATTGGAAAAGTAACTAACGCAGTTGTCTGCACGCCATCCCGAAAGCTCAGCTGCAGGCTCCCCATGGGCAAGGACTCTATCCAGAGTGTCATTATCCCCTAAAGGAGCTCCTGCATAGTACCTGGTATAAATCATACTCTACAAATGTGTACCAAGTAGAGCACAGACTCAGGGAAGGTCTTTGAGAGACTAGGGGCACTGGCATAAATCCTAGCATTGCCATGTGATTCGAGTCAGGCCTGGAGGAAAGTGAGTCACACACAAGAGCCTGGAGTTGTCAATTCTAGCAAATGACCTGAAATAATGATGATGATAATAATAGTGATAATAACAACAATAATGATGATGATATTGATAATAACAACAATAATGATGATGATGATGATAGTGATAATAACAACAATAATGATGATGATGATGATGATGATGAT
>LOEQ01002086.1:324528-340658 GCA_001685075.1 Bramus lutescens | reverse complement strand
ATTCTACATATATATATATATATATAATTTCTGTGAATCAGCTTCAAGGAGCACAGGGCATAGCCTGGATTGGGACAGACTCACAGGCAGTGGGTTATCAGCACTGTCCCCATGGTCCTTATACTTGCTCTTTTGTCTGTCCAGTGCATCTCAGTGGCTGTTGCACAGATGAAGGCATCCAAAGACTTGGCTGAATTTAAAACCTCATGAGACCATTTCTCTAACTTCTGAGTACTTTATGTACAGATCTGCCTTAGTGTCTTGTCATGAACTTATATGGAAGGGCATCATTGGGAAAATTAGAGTTCACTATTACACTCTGAGTCCCATAAGCCCTTTGGAGATGTTGTTTGCTTTATTGTCTTGTTTCCCTCTTTAAAGATGGAGTTTTTCTATCAGACCTTTACTGGGTTCCCACTGTGCATCAGGCACTGGGAGAGGAAGATGAATTCCATGCCCCCTCCACAGCAGCACAGATGAGCCAGTCATCCTGTCAACCGCTGATTATCCCATGGTGCAGTTAGCCACATCATGGGGTAGCAACCCCACCTCAGGCACACAGGTGGGTGATTCTCTCCTGGTGGCCTAACAGGCAAAGCAGAGAGAGGATTTCTAATGAAATGAGCCAGTAGGTGATATTTCATCAATCTGTGCGAGCAAGGCTGGTGTGTTGGAGACACAATGTAAGGATGATATGCAGAGAACGGACTCACAACAGCATAAATATCACCCTCGGCTTTCTTCCTTTGCCTAGAAGAGTCTCCCCCAACTCACTTCCCCTACCCAATCTCCTTGTCCCTTCCTTTATCTGACTGATATCAAATAATTAGCAATAGGTCTTTCAGCTCAAGCCTATTTCCTCAAGAATTCTTCCATGGCCACTCACCTAGGATAGATATATCCCTTCTATGCTCTTGCACCCACAGCTGCTACATCTGTAGGACTTATTGTGATGTACAATGAATGGATATAACCTAAGTAACCACCAATGGATGAATAAGCAAAATATGCATATTGTGTGTGCATATGGACATACACATAGGTACACAGAATCAAATACAGCTTTAGAAAGGGAAATGTGGCACATCCTTCAATGGGATGAACCTTGAAAACATTTTGCTAGTTACATAAGGCAGTCAGTAAAGGACAGATGTTGTATGGTTCATCTTATGTGAGTCCCAGCGTTGTCAAATTCATAGAGGCAGAAAGTACAGTAAATGGTGAAAGATGGGCATGGAAGCAGAGTGACAGGTTAGTGTCTAGTGGGCACGTGGTTTCAGTTTGGGAAGCTGGCAGTGTTCTATGTGGGGGTGGGGCTGATGTTTGCACACAGTATGAATGTATCTGAGGCCACTGAACTAAGTATCTAAAATAGTAGAAATTATATTTCGTGTTGCATAGATATGTCACAGTTGGATGCTGCATGGCAGTATCTCTTTCTGCAATGTCAGTTTGCTGCACGGCAGTGTCTGTGCAGTGTTGTGCTATGTACCTTACAGGAAGAAAGTGCTTCCTTAAGGAAAACTGTTGGTGATGCGCGTGAATGCAAAAGTTGTCCCCTCGTCACCTTTGCCACGTCAGTGATGTAGCCTTATTTACAGGTAAAGAAATTCAAGCTTAGAGACGACCTTGCAGAACCCACCTGGGTGATACATGTTCAAGTCGGGATTGAAAGCCAGGTGGTGTCAGCTCCAATCCAAAAACATTCTTTTCATTGCTCGAGCCTTTATTTGCCGTCAGTTTCTATACGCAGTTAGCGGGCGCCAGCAGCGACAGAGGCACACGGGTGCACATGAAAGGCCACATCTTACACTGAGGATGAGTTTAGTAGCCTGCTGAGAGTGGAAAGGAGAGGTGACAGAAGCCAGCCAGGAAGCTTCTTGAGACAGGCACCTCCCTTTGCCCTTCATTCTTTCTACTTTCTTTCCATGTAGCCAAACAAAATGGAATGAGGAGATTGATTGAGCCCTCATCTGTTCCCCAAGGGCTATGTGGAGTCCCCCATCTCTTAGGTAATTTAACCTAGAGGGGGTTTTGCTGTAGGCAACAGCCCACATGGCTGAGGATTGATGCAATGATTTAATAGGCCTCTTCCTGTGCTAATCGCTGGTCTTCCTTGTGGGAACCCCCTTCCCTAGCTGCATTAAAGACTCCATTAATTTGTTTGTGTATAAATTCAAGCTGCTTGGGTTCTGTTGCACTTCAGAGAGGAGAGAGGTCCTCGCTCAAGAATCTTTGGCTTGTACCGCTCATCAGGACTGGCCAATAAGAAAGATGTATTATACATTTTATTACCTTGTCTGCAGAGCACATGTGATGACACTAAAGTACATTCGTGTACAGTATGAATAACTCTCAGAGTAATTGATAAAGCTGCCTATAATAAGGGTAGCTAGAATGGCCTTCCTAGAAGCTGAGGGCTCTAAGTGCTTGGGGCAGGGAGGGGTACCAAATAAATCCAGTCCTTCAGAAATCACTGGCCCTTTAAAAAAAAAATTACCAGGGTCTGTAGATCTACCTGCCTTTCACTTCCAAGTGTAATTATTTTATGTTGCAATGCATGTTATTGGACACATTCAAATCAAGTCATATAAAAAATAGCATAAATCTCACATTATTTGAATAAAGCACATTTCAGGGCTGGAAGAGGTTTGAAACAGAGAGAGGCTGCCCCTACAGTCAAATATTTGAGGAAGAAGAAGATACTTCGAGAGATGTAGACCCTATGAAGACAGGCAGCAGGCCAGCAGCCTGTTGGCCTCAGTTTACATATCAAAAGCAGTGTCCGCTCTCTAGTGAATTCTAGGGGAACTGCGGCTAGCTGTATGATAACCTTAAATTACAACAGAAACCAACACACTTTCTGAGCACCCACCATGTTTCCATGTGTTTTGTTCTCTAAAGAGCCTTAGGGAGCAGGTCCACATACACTATCAGGTGATCTGGAAATGATTTAAAACCCCAAGACCAGCTGGACAGTGGTGGGGCACACGCCTTTAATCCCAACAGGCAGAGGCAAGAATATCTCTGTGAGTTCAAGGCTATCCTGTTCTACAGAGTGAGTTCCAAGACAGCCAGGGATATACACAGAGAAACCCTATCTTGAAAATCAAAAAACAAACGAACAAAAATAAGGCTATTGAGAAAAGTAGACAGGTCAAACATGCCTGGAATATTCCTGGTGCACAGTGGGGTATTTAAAAGTATTTAAAAGACTCTGACAATAGCCAGGTGTCTAGGAGATGCTGAGGCTTTGAGTGTAAGGAAAATGGAGAAGTGGGAAGAGAAGAACTCATATGAAGTTTGTTTGAAAAACATCATAATCAGTGCTATTTGTAAGCTACTATAAAAAAAAAAAAACCAAAACAAAAAACCGTCCCTCGCCTGGAGAGAAGGCTTGGCAGTTAAGAGTGCTTGTGCTCTCACAAAGGACTGGTGTTTGGGGTTTGGCTGTGCACACCCCACATCAAGCAGTTCAGAACTGCCTGTGTAACTCCAGCTCCAAGGGATCTGATACCCTCTTCTTGCTTTCGAGGCCCCCCTCCGCATAACACATACAGAAACATATCAATACATGTTAGTGTTTTAAAATCCTGCTGTCTGGGTCTTGGGGTGTAGTTCAGTGGTGATCCCTTCTCGTCCCTACAAAGTAAATAAATATGAAAGAAGTCAAAATATTTTTTAAAATCTTGTCATTTTTGCAAGTGTTTTATAAGTAGGGCAGGAAAGGTGAAGGATTGCAATGTCTTAGAAATATGTTCAGTGTGGCGGTGCAAGTGAAACTGAGCTCAAGAGACCAGTACCCACCGCCAGTAAAGGGTGAGTAGAGAAATATGCTACAATTGTTAGGATGGTAGTCACCATGTTTCCTACGGGAATGGCCAGGGGAGGCCCCTTCTTTGTCCTCGTCAATGCAGATGGCAACTGTGTAAATGTGGCATTAAAAAAAAAGAACAAGAAAAACACCTACTTTTCACTGCAAAATGTCTAGCTTTCTCGGCCAAAAGAGTCTTCTCATCTATTTTGTTTCTTAATTGGAGAGAGAATAGGGCAGAAACAGACACCAAAGCCAGGAGTCACTGGGCTCTTTTCTGTAGGTACAAATTAGATCTGTGTGGCTGCTTCTACCCCTCATTTGGCTGCCTGTTGACTGGTGTTTGTGCGGTGCTAGAATGAAGTAACTCAGACTTCTATTCAAGATAAATGCTAGTTCTGTTTTTTGCAGAAAGATGTAAGTCTGAATGTAGAAAGGATTCTCTCCATGGCGCCCCTGTTAATTCGTAGCAGTCTGAGAGCCATAAAAAGCCACCTAATTACTTCTTTCTCCCCACTGTATATTTCAAGGATGGCAGGTATCCCAATAGGTTCAAGAGAGATCTGATGTTAAAGCCATTGGACTATAATCTTCTCTTTTCCCCGCCATCTTGTAGCCGTTAACTTTGTGCGCAATAGAGAACATTTGTCCTTACAACTGCTGCCTTTGTCCTTGGGTTGCTTCTATGCATCTGTGAACTGGGGAGACACTAAATGTTCCTCTTTGCTCTGCTGCCTTCCATCTGGCCACTTGTAAAATGGGAGCAGTCGGTCATGCAAGCTGGTTACAGTTTGGAGAATACGGTAATCCCTTCTGAAGGAGTTGGCCATTCCTGTTTGCAGTGTGATTAAGCAACCATGTGAGTGTCCCAGCCTACCTCGGGAGGGAATCTGTGGGAAAATACCCCTACCCCAGACTGGGAATCTGCTGAGCTTGGCAAACACCAGCCACACTTGTCATGGGTGTGTTTGCAGTTCATTGTATCTCAATGTGGGCAGGAACTTGGACTTGAGATATGGAGGAGCAAGAGCGAATGCAGTCACTTGCCTCCTGGTCTCATGCGGTCCCATCACTAACTTGGTACCCGGGGGTCCTTTGAAGAAAGTGTGCAGTGCAACCCAGCTTAAGATGGTTTCTAGCCACTTGTCTAGTTCTTTGAGAAGCACCCCAGGCCCTTACCCACAAAGAAAGGCCAGATTTGCCTCAAGTCAGAGGCTGCTAACATTTATGCATCCAGCTCCCAGAAGCCCTGGAGCTCTCATGGTTCTTCCTCCTTCGCCTTCTCCCATTGAACATGCCCTCCTCCTTTTCTGGATGCATAGGAAACCTCGGGAAATTCCTGAACAGTACCATCCTGTAGAGTAGTCACCAGCCACATGCAGTTATTACCTACTTAGATCTAAATGATTTAGAATGAAATAAAAATCTGTAAACTCAGTGTCTTAGTCTTGCCAGGAATGTTTTGAGCACCGTGCAGTGTCGGTAGCTATCACATTAGAGTAGATACAGAACTTTTCCCTTGTAATACTAAGTTCTATTGTCTCAGGCTGCTGTAAAGTGTGCCTTAATCTTTGTACTGTGTGGGGAAATATGCCTATTGTATCCAAGTTCCTAGCCTGTGCTAAGCACGTAGAAAGACTTCATGATCCCCGAAACAGCTTTGAAATTAGGTGTGATTTAATACCTGAGAAACCCAAGGCTTGGTGGTATTAAGCAACTGATCCAAAGAGGCATGGCTTGGGAGCAGGAGTGCTTGGTCTGTCCGTGCTGAGGCTAACTCGGTGTTGATCATAGGTATCTTTGCATTTCCGAGTGTAGTCAGCTCAGTGTTTCTGATTGACATCTTTTGTGAGCCTATGAAATATGCGTGGGGCTGCAGAATTGGACTGGGTACTAGAGTGTGGGAGGATACTGATAGCTATCTATTTCACACACTTTTTTTTAAATTAAGTTTGTGCTTCACACTGGGTTGGATATGCCCTTTTGAATTCTCCTAATCATCACATAGTATAAATACCATTATTATGTGTTCTATCATATTTTTTTTCAAAAAAAAGAAAGAAAAAAAATAGCAGGTAAAGCTAATCAACAGAGTGATTAGCAAGTGGCAACGTGGTGTGGAAATTCAGAGGCTGAACTGAGAAGCCGGAGTCAAGACACTTGGTCTTGTTACCCCAACCGACTACAATCCTGTGTTAGCCTCAGTCTCCAAAGCTGTGTTCTCAGCTTCTCCACATAGAGGACCCACATAAATCCTCACCTTGCATGGAGAAGGTAAAGAGAGGAGGATATCAAGAGGATTGGTTGTCTCGGAGTATGGAACTCATGTGGTCCCTAGAGGAGCAGGGTTTGAGTCAAGGCCCGCTCTTTCCCTCCACCGCGAAGAGCCAATCAATGCAGCAAATACACCTGATTGACTTCCTGTCACAGCCCCCATTTCACAACAATGGACAGCATCTTATGCAATCTGAAAACTGATTACAGGTCGACGATCCTGATTTGCTTGCCTTTATAAAAAAAAAAAAGCATAAGCGGAATAAGAGTAAACGCTTTCCTACTTGATTCCAATTCATTTCGGAAGAGGTGCCTCTCCCATGCCGATTCTAAGTGAGTTTGTTAAATTATAGTAACTGAACTTGAAGATACAGCAAAGAAAAAAATAATGCCGTCTGTATTCCATTTTCATTTATTAAGAATGCTGAACAAAGGATGAAAAGATGAGCCATGATCAGAATGCTTATTCTGTTTTCCGACGTGGCAGCAGTGAGTCACCAACAGATGAATTTCACTGTGAAACTGATGTATTTTAAATCCCAAAGTGGAGGAATTGGGGAGAAGAGATGAGAACCCTGTGAGTGGACCTCACTTCCCTATTCCCATTATGGTGGGAGTAAGAGAATGGGAGTTTAAACAAGGATCGCCAAGGCAGAGAGTCCAGGTCAGTTTCCATAGAAACTGTGTCTTGCAATGACTTTGAGACATCACCAAAAGCAGCAGGAAGTGTTCAGCCTAGAGTTGAATTCACCCTAGGAGAGAATACATTTGAATTCTTCGGCCATCCTCCCTGTCTTTGTATTTGCAACAAAGGGTAGAGACCTTGCAAAGAGAACTCTGCACTCAAGGCTCCATTGTAGCAGGCAGATCTGAGGGGAGGCTTTCACAGCAGACCTGTTGATTTGCATCCTAACAAAGTATACTAGCTCATAGTTCAGTATATCATATTATCTGTTCCTGCAAAAGTGAAAGGTAAAAATAGCATGTACATTTTGAAGTGATTTTTTTAAACTAAAAGAATAACAGCTCACCATATGCAAATTAATTACAATGAGCATCTAATTCTCATGTCCACAAATATGAACATATTACAACATGCTCACCCCTGCTCATTTACATATGATCTGTGGTCGGCCTTTTCCACGGAGGAAGTGTGGAAGCTGAAGATATTTGCCATCTAGCCCTTCACAGAAAACGTTTGCCACCCCATCCCAAATTTTTAAACTTAATATTACTTGTTTGTGCCTCAGAGTCCTCATCTGAGAAAGATAAAATGATAGTCCCACCCCATGGCAAATGTGCAGATTAAATATGATAGTAAAAGAACTCCCCACAATTTCTATACACAACAGACCCCAAATAAATGGTAATATATGACCACACGATTTTGGTCAAGTTAGTAAAATGTCGGGCTTCAGTTTCCTCATCTCTGTAACGTGGATAGTACCAGCCTTCGAGCAGTTTTTAAGACACCGTGGGATAAACTGCAAGCAACAATAATAGCCTGTGTCTATTTAGCACTTCCTTTACAAGTGGAAAACCAACACAAAGAATCATGAAATGACTTACTGAACCTGCTCAAGTAGTTAGTGACAGCTGGTACCTGGAACACACCATCCTCTCAGTCTGTAGTTAGGTCTAAATGACGATCACCTAACCTCAGTGCCCACCATGTGACACATCTGCCATCATTCCCTTCCTTCTGCTTACCCCATAGTGGTAGAGTCTTCATGCCCGTGGTTATCACTGCCACCTCTCTGCCTTGTTGTATAACTCGTGTTTCATGTTTGTATCAATTTAAAGTGGTACTGCTATTGACAAGGTCTTTTTGTCATCATTGCTAGACTGTGACTCCTTTGAACTTGGAAATGATAAAAACCTTTTATTCTTTTTACCCCCCATTGTCTAGCATGCTCCGTGGCCATCAGTGGTGGTGAGTTAGTGTTTACTAATGCATTGATGAATGAATGAACACGAAAATGAGATTTCTGATAATTTTTCTGTATATCTTCTTACATGGGTCCTACTGGTCTCTGAGTGACGGGCCTGGTTGTAAGACATTTGGTGTGTAGCTGCTCAGAGTTTAGTGAGCCTGTATTACACCTGGTCCTTTGCGTTTCTAAGACTTGAGATGGCACAATGGCCTCCGAGTTGAAAGAGACCTGGCCTGCTTTGCTGTGAGCCTCTGCTGGACCGTCTCATCCAGAGATGCTCTTTCACTCTCCAGCGTTCAGAGGGTTTTCATTCACAAGACTGCAAGGTCAGGAATTGTCCCACTATTCCATCTGGGTGGTGATTCACCTGCTGTGCTAGAGCAAAAAGCCTCCAGAGGCTGATTGGAGGTTGCAGTCAGCCACCTTACTGAGTGTTGACATAGTCCGACTTGGTCTGGAGAGTCACAGTGGAGGTGACAGCAATGCTCAGTCTGCAGCGTTTCCTTGACTCTCATTCTGCGCACAGGTCCCTGAAGGGATTTGACACACTTAGCCTCTTAGATTAGATGCAAACTTTTCAACAGGCAGAAAGGAATCCTGAAATTAGATGGATAATTTTTCTTTCCACCTTATACCCCAGAGTAAAAGAAAGTATGACAGCAATAATTTCATAATGACATTGCAGACTTTTATGTTAGACACTTTTAATGTGTCTATAAGTGTTTAATGAGTATTATTCTTCTTATTTGGCAAGCATTGAAACTGAGATTTCTGAGATGGAAGCTATATATATTGAGTGTTTCAGAGCCTGCCTGACTCAGAGTTTAAGATCTTGGATTTCTGGGCACCTACTTCAGTCTTACTACAAATTAACTTTATATGCAGGGAAGAGGTTATGTAGTCTTTTCTCTACTCAACAATTCTTTACTGATCACCCAAAATAAGCACAGAGGAATTATCAGGGAGGGGACAAAAAGGACAAGGTCACAACCCTTATTACCCTCTATCTCAATGGTAGGATCAGGCAACAGCAATGCAAACATATGAATAAAGTAATATCTGGTGGGTTCAGACAGCATGTCTCTAAGAGAATACAAACTGAGACTTAAATTCTAGGAAAATTGAATATTAAGGGAAGAGTATCAGACAGCTGTCGCCTGGTGCTTGTGATCCTGAGTGGAAATAGATGGAGAGGTGGTCCTCTCTGTCAGAGGGTGTGGCCTGCCCCATGACTAGGACCATGCCTTCAGGTCAAGAGGGACTCGGGGACCAGGTGGGTCGCCCTTTCCTCTCATCAATAGCTCTGATTCTGCTCCTGTTTGACGTATAATACACTCATCCTCAAGGCCTGGCTTTGACGTTTCCCTCGCTAGAAACCCTCCCCTGATTCTGAGTGAGCAGTCCTCCCTTCCCCCAGCCCTTACCTGCACTTTTCATTTTATTCTTATCTAATTCTTCTGTTTCTGCTCATTTATCAAGATTCCTGAGTACAGTGTAGTAATCAAGACAACAATGCTTGGGTTAGGCAGGCTCTGGACCAAGGCCCAGCTTTCCACTGTGATGGTAGACAAGTTGATCTGTTTAGGTATCTCCTATGTCACCTGTAACCAGGTATAATTATAGTGCCTATAGCCTGAGGATATCCTGAAATTGACCCATGACATAGAACACTTAGTTAATATTAAACACTCAGTGACTATAAGTAAGTGCTATAGGTATGGTGACTATATGCCTCATAGAAAATTGTTCACTCCCCTTTCTTAGGCTGAGGGTTTATGAGCCAAAACTATGTATTACGTACCCAGTTTCTGACTACAGTTGGTCCCAAATAAGTATTTTGAATAAATGAATGAAATTTTCTTTTTCCCTAGCAATATAATAAATACTATCATTTATATTGTTTTGGAACTGGATAAGGGTTTTACTGTCACTAAAAATTCTATGTATTTGAATCAATGAGATGATGAGGCCAACAGCAATTAAGAGTTACACCTGAGGATATAAAAGCTTGTTCAGGGTAAGCATGAAAAATGGGGCCTGGTCACTTCAGAATGGCTATCGAGGCAGAAGATGGCAAGTGCCAGCTCTGCATGTCAGAGAGATCCACTCCCCGTGATGGATCAGAACGTTCTGTGTGGTTAGAATACTCGAGTTCCTCGAGCATATGGAATTGGTGGCAGGGACAGATGTCACGCATCTTTCCATCCCTAGCTGAGGGCAGACAATGGGACAGAGCAGATGTTCTCTGCACATGTGATGAACGAGTGGACACATGTGGCCTCTTACTGATGGCTCATTAACCTAATGTGCCTCACGTGCAAATGGATGGCGAGGATGATACAGCTCTGTGTCCTGTGTCACGGAGAGTCTTTTGTTATCTCAGGCCTAACTGTCAGTGTGGCCTAGGAGGTAATCTGCATTGATCCATCCATGATTTGAAGACTTGTGAGCACATAAATGACACCTGGGGTTATTGACTTTGGCAAAGCAAACTGTGTTTATAGATCGTTTAATGGCCTGAGATTCATGTAATCATGCAGGAAATGCTTAGAAACACCTACTATGTGCCCGGTACTTTTTCCCTATCTTTATCCTGAATGCCGAAAAATAATAATGTCTTCTCCATATAGCTGGAGAGAGGACTGAACTCTGCACATGGGTCAGAGAGAGGGCATATCTCAACATGTGGTGATTGCTGAGCATCTTAGTATTTATAAAAATAGATGTACGCGTGAGGTCGTGGTAATGGCCGCAAAGATGTAGAGGACTCAGGAGCATCCCAGCCTTACTCTGAGTTCTCACCTCACCATGCTATGTGAAACTCATATGCAGTTTTCCATCGAAATCAGGTTGCCGGAAAAGCCCAGCCATACTGAAGATATCTGTACCCTGGGTTATCAAAAGAAGAGGTTGATGAAAAGACCTGATGTGTGCGGAAAATACAGCATTGTTTCCAATAAGCATGTTAGCGTGGAGGAAGATTTGGAAACTTCTGTCCTCATTGGTCACCAGATACAAAGCATGTTGGAAACCTATCATGAGTGATAGGATAGGAGTGTGTGAGAGCATCTGGGTTCAGAAGTGGGGGGCCTTGGCTGTTGACCCTCAGATGAGAGATCTGGGGCTGACTGCCTGCTACTCAGAAGAAGACTCCCCAAAAGCAGTAGGAAAAGTCAGAATGGGAAGCAAATGTCAGTTCATCTGATAGAGTGACATCCACGTGGGCAGTAGAGACCACATCCCAGGGGCACACACAAGGAAGGGTAAAAGTTACCAAACCAGACAACAAGATTGCCACAGGTATTGTTCAAAATGACATGAAGGGCAAACTGTAGAAGATTTCGTGTTATTGTCCCATGCTGGGTATGACCATGACTAGTTGGGCCAGAGTGGGGTGTGACACCATGCAGAAGCCAAACAGGAGTCATCTCAGACAGTCATTGGGGAAGGCAGCACTGTGTATCACATAGCTGTCTCGTTGACTCCTGGAGACACTGAAGATGGTGAGATCATCCTACTCTACCCAGCTAGTGAGGACCACGTGTCAGGTCCTGACCAGTCAGAACCAAGTGACTTGACTGCATTGAACTCTCTCTTGGGTCAACATATATTTATACATATACACTATATTAATGTCGTTCATGCCACATGCTGTGGACTTGCGTGCAGCCTTGAGAAAGACCTTGTCCCGAGCAGCTGGCACATCCAGTAATGGAGACAGGACACTCAATGAATAGTTAGAAGAGTGTGGGGATGGGAGCCACAGAGAGCATCACTGTGATAAGGAGTGGGGAGCTTCTCCTCTGACTGATGGTGACATGTTAGGCTGGGGAGGAGCTGCTGTTTGGAGAGCAGGGACTGAGGCTTTCCTGAGCGCGAGCAGATAAAGATGTGGCCAATAACTATATCCAGGGTGACGGCCTTGTAAGAATCCATTCACCTTAGTCTCCTCTCCTTACTGAATTTTACAAAGAGCTGGACCTTCCGCAAAGTCTTCTGCCCACTTTAAAATAAGATGTTGAGTTGGAGTACTTTGCTTTGTTTTTGTCCCGTAGCCTTGTTCAGGGAACAATCCGCACATGAGGTTCCAAACCATGAGGATGAAAAGGTCTATTCAGAGTAGACCGTGAGTGGTAGACAGAAAACCATCTCCCAGAGCCTTGCCACAGTACCCCAGCCCAGTGTCCTTCTTCCCTGTGCTCTCTGAGCTGAGTATGGTCCTTCCATCAAAGATAAGCAGCAGATGGTTAGGGTCCAGCAGCTCAGGCAAGGGGCAGAGCTTGGCTTCCGCCCCAGACTGATTTCCTACATGGAATGGACTGCCCTGCGACTGCTCCTTCTGGGCCCATCCGGTGGTTTGCATAGAGTTGGGCATTTGTGTTCTTACCTAAGCTTAAATGGCCACCGTGGGAACTGTCCTCTTGGCTTCCCCCGTCTAAAATACACTTTGCCCCGGGTAGTGGTCCTCACTTCTGGTCTGGACTCATGCAAGCTGTGCCAGGTTCTCCCTGGGAGAGTGCTTGGTGTACTGTGTTCTGAGCAGGGTCTTGTGGTTCTTCCTCATTCACTACAGCACATCTCAAGGGCTGATTCTGTATTTATGCTCCTAAAATCTAGCAACAGGGTCATGCAGAGATTGGTTACTCATGTGTATTACTTCAAAATGACCAATAGATTGATCTTGGCTAACAATGTGAAGAAAATCACTTTATATTTCTTGGCCTCGGTGACCTCATCTCCAAATCAGACATAATTCTTCCAATCTTATATGAGCCTGGCTGGCCAGCCAGCCCCATACAGCTAGAACCCTGCTTCCCCGAGATCTGAATAAAATTAGTCTCTGACAGCCTCCTGCTATCTCCTACCTTCCATCTGGCTTTATTTATTTTTTCCAGTGTACATATTTACATATTTATCTGGTTTTTCCCTCTCTATCTTCTCTGTGAGTCTTGAGGACAAGAATGGAATCTTTTTTTTTTTTTAAGATAGGGTTTCTCTGAGCGACAGTCCTGACTGTCCTGTAGACCAGGCTGGCCTCAAGCTGATAGAGATCCACCTGCCTCTGCCTTCTGAGTGCTGGGTTTAAAGGTGTGCATCAACACTGCCCAGCTAAGAATAGGATCTTACCTTAATTTCTCCCTTGCCTAACACCTGGAAAAAGCTCAGAAAAAATGAAGAGTGAGTACATGTCACGCTTTTATCTCTTTGCCAAATTTGTGTCTTTAAATGGACCTCCTTTTCTATCACTGAACCAAAGGAAGAGCATTCTGTATTTCTCACACTGTTTGCTCTCTGAAGAATTTTACTGTATGAGTGTAAATTTAAATTTTTGTGATTTTCAATCCTGCCTGGCTGCCCCTAGACAAGACAGGAAGAGGAGGCCCCGCCCTACCAACTGGAGCCCTCTGGGGCTGATCCAGACCCATGTACATCAAAGATAGCTTGTGCTGGCTGTTTTTAAAAGAGCTGCATGCCCTGCCAAACTCAGCGAATGACCTGAAATTTATGATGAAGCTTTTAAATTGGGCAAATAGAACGCTCGCTCCTCCTACCCCCTGTGTAGAATGGTTTTAATGAGCCTGTGCCTTGTGAAGATTAAAGGAACTAAAATCCTCCCCCCCTGCATACCCGCCCCAAATTCTCAGTGTAGAGAAAATACTGGGGTTCGGGGAGGTGTTGTCAGAGGAATAACTGCACAGGAAGAAAGATTTCAAGACATCAAATAAATATCAAATAGCAGGAGTTCTCCGTGCCATTTAAGATCTTGTTTCTGTTGGAGTAAAGGTTAACCCAATGTGAATACTGCTTCCTAAGAAAAGGGGAAAGAAACGAGTAGAATGTAGTTCCTGCTGGGGCTTCAGAGAGGATGACATTCCAGCAAGACAGGTGCTCCTCTCTGCAGTGGACATGATCAGGATCCAGAGGATCATGAGCTGAAGAAATCTGCCAGCCTGGGGACACCAGAAAGACAGCATCCAGCCCGGATGCAACTGTGTACTCTTTCCCTAAGCCAGTGGAAAAGAGGATCAGGAATAGCATCCGTGCCTGCTTTGCTCCAGCCCCATGGATGCCCTAGAAGGAAATGACATCACTCGTAAAATTAGAACATGAAAATCAAAATGGAAAAAAAATTAAAGGAGAAAAAAAACTTTAGGGAAAATCAAAGTAGCACAGTGGAATCATGCTGAGTGTTGGAGGCTGTCTCCACACAGACTATTTAATTGGCGTTGTATTTTGAGGGTTAGATTAGAAGAAGAAGAAAAAAAAGACAGTGTTCAACCTGATTTACATGAAAATGAGAAGAAGGGAAAAGTGGGATATTAAAATGTGTGAGTTGAATCCTTAGATCTCTGAATTGTGAGTGGCACATGGTAGAACTTTTAAATTGGCTACATTGCTTTAATTGAAATATAGAATTGTAATAACACAATGTGACAGGTGCCTATAAGAGGGGTTGGGTAAGGGAGGAGGATGGGAGCTGCCCCCTCCTCTTCTTGGAGGAGCAGAAACAGAGACGGAGAACATATACAAAGATATACATTCACACAGGCACACACACACACACCACGTACACGGAGGCATACACATGAAAGAGCTTTGTTCTTTTATAGGCTCTTTGAGGCTTGCTTTATTGAAAAGGACTTTTTTTTTCTCATTCGCTTCAGGTCCAATTAATCCACCCCATTCCACCCCAATTCCCAGTATGATCTTGCCATGGGGATATTTTGCATCAATTAGGGTATTGTTGTGCATTGAGTGGAAGGAAAGGAATGTGTGGAAAACATCCAGTTGTTTTTTTTTTTTTTCACAAAGACCCCAAACCTGTAGATGCTCTGTCATGGGTTAGTTGGTTCCTGAGTGTCCTCTGTGACTCTGCCTGGCTGTGATTTCTTTCAAATGTGAACAAATGTAGTGTATTCAAGGGCATTTGACCCAAAGGCCAGATGGGTAAAGGGCTTAGGATTAAGGAATGATTGTTTTGAGGGTCAAAAAGGAGCCTAGGACCAGAGGTGTTCTCATTGACCAACCTCCCAAAGTCTCAATCCATACCTGTTGGCAGAACTCACTCCCTGGTAGATGTTTTATAACATTGATCATGGCCTCATAATATCAGATCTCCTCTTCCCAAAACCTCGCCCTAATGTCACCATGTCTGTGTAGTTCAAAGTCTGGATTCAACCATACACAACCTTACAGATGTGTGGGGCAGGCAATGTGTGAACGCTGTTCTTCTCACATGAGCTATCACACAAAGTCTGGACCTGAGAAAGAGCTTACCATATACAGACAGCTTTCTCTATCATAAGGTGTAGCTTCAGATAATAGACCATCATTTAAAGTAATTGATGCCCTTCTAGCCCCATTTCCTGCTCTTCATGTTAAAAAAAAAACTCACTTCAATGTTAAAAATAGGTTAAATTTCATTTCGAATTAAAATTGCCCAGTCTAGGCTATGGCGGTATTCCTCCTTAGATGACTTGTGATGAAGGACTATTTGTTGTTTTTTCTGTCTATTGCTGTCCAGGTCCTTGTGTGCAATGGTGCATACTTCAACTTCAACCATATATAGGACTCACTATGTGAATATGGCAAGTGGCCAGGCCCAACTATGTCTCTAATGAAACAGGCCTGTGAGGAGCATCCTTGCTGTTGCAGCAAAGCGTCAGGATTCTCAGTGACACTATACTGAGATTATTAGATCAGTAGCTGGTTGCAGAGTAGTACTGCAAGGCATAAAACCTGTGTTGAGGACATCATTGGCGTCTTACGCCAAGGCCAAGGCTCTTCCACAGACATTTGTCTCTGACCACCTATCCTTCTGCACAGACCAGATACTTGATATCGTTTGAAATTTCCCCATAGCCCTATGGGTTTGAACACTTGATCATCTAGCTACTGACACGGTTTGGGAAGGTGGTAGAACGCTTAAGATCTGGTACCTCACTGAAAGGAGAGGGTCAATAAAGGTAGGCTTTGGAGGTCTTATGATCTACACTACTTCCTGTTCACGCTCTGCTTTCCCACTTCTTTTTTTTAATTGTTTTTCTCCGCTCCCCTCTCCCATGGTCCCCATGCTCCTAATTTACTCAGGAGATCTTGTCTTTTTC
>LOEQ01002086.1:295145-315047 GCA_001685075.1 Bramus lutescens | reverse complement strand
ACTGTGTGGCTGTTGGGGTTGGATAGTAGCCAGTGACTCTCAGCCTGGGATTATTGTATGTCACTGATTGAGAGTCTGTGCCAACTCAGGCTCGTATGTAGCTTAAGTGAAAGATGAATCTTTCCTGTAACATCCCCTGCCAGTTAATAGTCAGCCTTACCTCTTGGAATATATAAAGCCATAGGTCTTAAGGGTACAGGCCGTTAGCAGTGTGTTTGCACTTAATTTCCATAGTGGAAAGGAATTGTTTAATTATTCTTTGCCTTTATTCATCTACCTATGGCCAACATTTTTCTAGCATCTGCTCAATGCCAGACAGTGGTCAAATTGTTGAAAAACGACCCCACTGCCCCTGTCTTCATGGGACCCAGACTTAGCTGGACATATACAGACAAAATGACACCACATTGTAATAGGAGAGTCAGAGGAGGGAAATGGGGACCAGAGACAGAGACACTGATACAAGTTTGGGTTCCTTATTAGATGAATGATACTTTTATTTATTGAACAAATGGACAGTGATCAGCTAATATGGATCAGGTGCTATAAGTAGAGTAGCTGAGCAAGACTAACAGACAGCAAACAAAGACAAACAACCAAGTGCATTCAGAGACTCCTGAAACTTATGACGTCACTAAAGAGGTCACATTCCAGGTGGAAGGGAGGGACCTCAGTTTTGGAGATAGGAAAGGAGCCTGTGAGATGCAACCTGTGAAGGCCAGTTTATCAGCCTCCATGGGCTCTGGTGTGGAGACCTGGTCTGAAGGGAGGCAGAGACAGACAGGCTTCATTTTTATGTCAAATGTTGCCAGGATACTCAACTTTTCTATTGCTGGATTTAATTTTTCTTCACGTACTCTTGCTTGCAGCAGGGAGTTTAAATATATCTCTTCCAGAAGAGGTATCTATTATTGGACTTGAGTGTTTTTATTTTAGGCATTTCTGAGAGCAGTGTTCTGAGAACAGACAAGGAAGAAGAACGAATAAGCCTTTAAGCAAAGAGGTTGTCGATAGAAAATTGATGGACTTTCTGGATCTGCAAGAACTCTGAGCCCCAGAATCCAAAAAGGCCTGGTAGAAGTCCTAGGGCCCTTTTTTTTTTTATATACCTGCTGGCTGATCGTATGCCAAGATCAGCCTCGTGGCTTCCACATCCTTGCCGTCACCTGCTGGTGTGAGTAACATGAGTCCTGCTGGCTTGTTAGGCTCTGGTGACATAATGCCCGCATCTTGTGAGCACGGCGACTGGGAAGAAGAAAGCATTCAGGGAACACCATCGGCTGTCAGCTGTCATGGGGGACCACTCTCACTCTTGGCTTCATCTTCCTTATGGCCATCATCGGTGGATTTATTTTGTGAGGAGCATTATTCTTCCCTGTGGAAGCAATACATTTTCTGGGGCTTAGCTCTTACTGATATGACACATTACAGGTAGCTTATTGTCCCCAGCATGTCAGATTGTAGAGCCTCCACCTGGCGTTTGCAGCTCTCTCTCATTTGTGTCTAAAGAATGTTTCCCCTTCTTATTACTGCCTACCTCCACCAGGCACCAGAATTCCTCCTCCCACTCCACCTCTGTGCTTTCATACATGCTGATTCCCATCCGTTGTAGAATGCCCCGCTATGTGGGGTAATAAAACATGTTGAGTCTCTCCTCTGCATCCACTATTAAGGCAGACACTTATAGAGTTGATCACAATCTTCACCCATAAGAACAACCAAGACCCAAGAATTTTATTCCAGACAACTAGGACGGATAGGGGACGGCTGTGGACATCTATGTGACTTCTCAGAATATTCTAGGATGGGCCTCAGGACTATTCCCTCCACCTCTCAGACAAAGGGTGAAGAGCCATAGCCTCAGGGGCCATCAGCCACGATAACCAAACCAGGAAGACAAACCTTTCAGATGAGGTAGGAAGGCACACCTGCTACAAATCTCTGGCAATGCATGAGGCCCTGCCCCATGGTAATGAGGGTGGAGGTAGTGTCCCATCACTGTGAAGAGGCCACGCGGCCTTTCTGGGGCAACATCTACTCTCACTGGAATTCTGGTCTTGGTGAACATTCAGGGTGAGTGCATTGTGAGACTAGAGTTTCCTCAGAGCCTACCAGGTCAGTTCAGCCTGAGGGAGAGGCTGAATTTCAGCAGATAGGGACATTGTAGGTCAGGACTGCAAAGCTATGGCCAAAAGAAGAGCTTTGAATAGGAAGTCACCGGTTGGTTAGGAGAGTCAAGGTGAGTGAGGCGGCAGAGCATGCATAACTCAGAACAGACTGAGACGGAGGCTGTGTGTGCTCAATGCCAGAATGTATTCATTAATGTTTCTGTCAGCTTGATACAAGCTAGGGCTAGGATCAATTCAGAAGAGGGAACCTCAGCTGAGAAGATGTTTCCATCAGACTGCCGTATAGGCAAAACTCTAGGGCCATTTTCTCCATTAATGATTGACGTTGGAGGGCCCAGCCCACTTCGGGAAATATCACCCCTGGGCAGGTGATCCTGAGTATACGAAAGCAGGCTGAGCAAGCCAGTAAACAGCATTCCTCCATGGTCTCTCCTTCAGTTCCTCCATCCAGTTGCCTGACAATTTTCTGTTGGCTTCCCTTAGGTGATGGACTGACCTGTAAGCAGGTGAACCCTTTCCTCCCCAAATTGATTTTGGTCATGGTGTCTTTAGAACAGAAATAGAAAGCAAACTAAGATACAAGGCAAAAGATGCTGGCTTTTCTGCGGGGAAGCAGCTTTGGCAAGAGACCTTCACCAGCAGCTAAGTCTTGGAATCCAAACCTGTAGACCGCTGTGGTCTGACTACCTAGATCAGCCTCCAGATTTGCCTCTTATCGTATGGTTGTGTCCTGGGAAAGAGAGACAGGAGCAAGCACTCAGCAGTGTGATCCTGTAAGGAGGGGCCATGACGTTAGCTAACCACAGGAGAAACTCCCTGATGTCCACTCGAGATAATCTAGGAGTCACAAACCACCATCAACCCAAACGCCTTCTCCTTAGGAAGTACATCTGTTCTGTTTACTAACCCACAGCTTCTGACAACATGCCTGGGAAAGCCTGTGGCCAGAAGGTGTGGGTTCTTCAACAGAATAGCCTTAGGTTGGAGGAGAAGGTTGGAATTTTGGATGCAGTAATGTTGGGACTGGGAAATGCCACCTGTAAATTACCACTACCATGTATTTTTTTTTAAGTTTTGTTACAAGATAGTGAACTTCTATATGACATTTTCATACCCCACACTTTGCTTTGGTTAACCTTGTCACCTCTTCTTCCTCAGTACCCCCTCACTGCTGAATTATTTGCTACTAATAGATTCAAGAAGCAGGAGTCATTGCCTTCAATCCTAACCCCACCCGTCTTAAGCGGAATTCTAATCCGATCATCATACAGGTGGCCCTAGTTAAACTAAATAGGTCACACACAAAAACTAAAAACCCTGTGAATCTGGGAATAGGACAGCTGGATATGGGAGGGGTGATAGGCATGGTGAGGGGGATGAGAGAAGGTGCTGGGGAGGAACAAAGTCAGAATACACTATATACATGTATGAAGCTGTCAAAGAACAAAATTAATGAGAGAGAAAACGTGTTCTGCCATCAAGTCTCTGAGCTCTGGAGATGGGCGAGGAGAAGGTGATTTTAGGAACCAGTTCTCCTTGTACATTCTATAAACCAAAAATGGAGTTTGTGTTTTGATATCAGAATGGCTGAGATTTGGGAATTGGGAGATGGTTAAAGTCCCTGCTGTACAAACAAGAGGACCTAGTCAGTTTCCCAGTACCCACATAACAAGTTACTGTACTCTTTATGTACATGTGCAAGCATGGCTGTGTGCATCTATAATCCTAGCATTGAAAAGGAGGAGAGGAGACAGGAAGATCCCTGGAGCTTGTTGGCCAGGTAGCCCCCCTGAACTCCTGAGCTTTGGGTTCAGTGATAGGACCGTTCTCAAAAACAAAGGTAGAGCGCAGTTAAGGAAGGACCCAACATTAGCTCCACACACATGTACCTTCACAGTGCAGAGAGAGAAAAAGACAGAGAGGGAGAGAGACAGAGAGAGAGAGAGAGAGAGACAGAGAGAGAGAGAGAGNAGAAGAAGGAGGAGGAGGAGGAAGAGGAGGAGGAGGAGGAGGAGGAGGAAGAGGAGAAAAGGCTTGTACATTGCAACCGCAGTTCTTGAGTTCCTGCACTCCCTAGCAGCTGACACATTGACCCTCTTCTAGGTACACAGTCAGCTTGTTGAATTCAGGATCTTGATGGCCCATTTTGGCTTTCCTGAAATGGGTGACCCTAGGCACCCACATGGTAGGTAGTCCTACCGTTCATTTGCAGGCTGTGACTTGCTTACCCCAACAATTTATCACAAACTTATTCTGAGTCTAGTAATATGGTTTTACATATAACATCACGTTTTTAATATAGATTTCTTAATTATGAATTTTAGTAAGCATAAAAAGTAATGGATTTCATTGTGACATTTTCATACACGCTTCCCAGTTTCGGGGAGAAGAATCGAACTGTACTAATGTCACTTTCACTGTGCGTGGGCACACTACACGGGCCGTATTTATCATTCCAGTTCTTTAGACTGTGAAGCTGAGGCTCTGATGCCTAGCAATGCAGGTTCCCACAAGCAGGTTGTCATGAGGAAATGGCTTTGGAGACTAGGGCGAATTGTAGCTATTGGCCTGGAGCTGGAGTCCCTGGCTGTTCCAATTATATGCACATGATTTGTGGGGTGGAAGATTTCAAGGCTGAGAAAGTTCAGGGTGACACTCAGAGCAAGTGAGTGTCTCTCTATGCTCTGTGAGGAACCCAGAGTCAGCCAAGGTGGTACCTTGATGACAGAGATAAAGGCAACAAGGAGCCGCTCACCCCTGCTAGAAGTTCTACCTGACCCGAGAGCGCCTTTGTGATTCATCTCGGGATGCAGAACCTACTCTGGCTTGGAACAACACTTGGCCCTATGCTGGAAGAGTCACCATGGAAGGTCAAGTTTACCTGACCCTTTCCAGTAGCCCCTGAGGACTTTGGCTTGCTCGGCCCTCTCTCCCATGAGCTGCAAGATTGAAGCTGCCCTTCTTAGCCACTCTCAACCATTCTTAGTTTGTGTCTGGGGATGCTTGTTAACTTTTAACTTTTGGTTTTTGTTTTTTGAGGATGAGAAAGCAAACTGTAACAGTTTTCCAATGTTTCTCCCATTTGAAGCAGGAATTTGGAACTTCCCCTTAGCACCGTCCCATCACAGACACTTCATGTGGGTTCTTTTCTAACCCCATAGCTTCTCTGGGACTCCTTGGAATAAATGAATCTTGATCATGCTGGGTCCCCTCAAGCCCATGAAGATGGGAGGTGCAGGGACCATGCCAATTTCAGCACTGCATCTATAGGGTCTTTGGGGGAGTGAATGATGTTGAATCAACATGAATCTATATGGTAGACAGATACATACCTAAAGGGTAGGCATCGAGGTATATTTCCTCATGTTGAGTCAAGACAGAGAGACTCAGCCCATCCTTTGATGTTTGTAATCATGGACCAAAGGCAGAGGAAAGCAAGCAGGAGTCTCAGTAATTCAGTTCAGAGAGTCAGACCACCTGGATTCTAAACTAAACTCCTCCATTTCCCATTACTATAGGTCTAGCAGCAAGATTCCTCTCAACTGAAGGAGGATTTCCCACAGTAGGGAGAAAAAAAATACCAAAGAATATTCTGAAATAAATTAAAAGCAAAAGTCCAACATATCATATTTCCAGGTCCCAGGAATTATCTTAAGCTTAGGTACTAATTCTATTAGCATTCATAACACGGACCCGTGGGGGCAGGTATAGCTCTGTGCACAGTTAAAAAGCTGTATAAACTAGACCATAGAGCATGTACAAAACTGGTAAAGGATGGAGCCAGGATCCAGTGTCCATATTCTTGGCCTTTACTCTCACCATCTTACCAAAGGAACACAATCTCAAGGCCTGTGAAATCAGAAGAACTTGAGCACACTGATTTCCAGTCTGCAGCTTCCTACATGTGAGTTTGGGCCAACTACTTATCCTCTCTGAACTAAATAAGTACTTGTTTTAACATGGGACCATAAAATGAGATAATAAATTAGAACTTTAAGATGCAATAATCATTTTTCCCATATAAATGTGGAATGCTTTTAACTATTAGTAAGTAGCCAAAGAGCCATGAATGATCCAGGGAGACATTTGCCTTCTATGCTGTCAGAAAAGGGTAGGATAGGTAAGTGGGTAGCTGGACACTGACATGCTTTATCAGTAACTTAGAAGACCTATTCCAATTAGGATATATTAACAAAGGACATGGGTAAGAAGCAGTTCATTATCATGCTGGTGAACTTGGGACTGGGGAGTGGACTGGGAACTTTTGAGCCAGCTGAACTTGGGTCTGCAAATCCACCTCTCAGAGAGATCTTCCTGCCAAGAAAGCAGTGATTGGCTCATGGTGAGAATTAAATCTGATCTGGAAGAAAAGCATCAGGCAGGTGGGACATTCTTCCTAGCTGCCTGTCCCTCACCCCCCACCCCCAACACAGCCCCTTCCAGACTCCTGCTGTACCCAGGTGATGGGAAACTGCCAGATGCTCCCCTCTGGGAATTGATTTCCTCAAGTAGGATGAGGTTGTTCTGAATAAACAGCCATATTTTCATCCTTGTGTTTACCTGCTTACAGGTGCAAGGAGAGGGAGCCTCCTCTTCAGCAGGGGTCTTTGTTCTGCAGCAATTAAAGGCGCCTTGCTAATCCTTCTGCCTCCCAGATGCTCTGAGAATATTTTTAACTTCTCTCTTTTATATGCCTCACTTCGAAGATGTCTTATTTTTCATTTCAAAACTCGACAGCTCTTCTCACTTTGTTCCCCATCCCCTTCTGATACACAAAGGGAGAGTGAGTTCTAGCAATCAAGCCAAGTTCTGCCTCTGTTCAGTCTAGCCAGAGCTGCACGGATTTCTTCTGTCCCTATCCCCACAGGATGGCCCAGCTCAGGGTGTTAGCCATGCTGTAAAGACTCGTGTGCTTCATGTGATAGAATGCTCAGTTTCATTTTGTTCACAATAAGCTTCAGGTGCCTCATGTTCTGCTGTGGACGTCAAACTGACAGTCATGGGACAGACTAGGACCAAAACGAACCTATGTGGATAGGAAAATAGGGGCAAACATTGCCAACACAGAGCCATCAAGTCCACGAGAGTTATTACTTTACCATTACCAAGATAGCCACTAAGACTGGGCGAGGGGGGGTGCGCATGGGAGGCCATGGCAGAGCTCTGTGAGTTCGAGGCCAGCCTGGTTCACAAAACGAGTTCCAGAATAGTCAGGACTGTTACACAGAAAAACAATGTCTTGAAAAACAAAACAAAAACGAAAAAAAAAAAACAAAAAAAGATAGCCACAAGGTAAGGCAATCATTTGCATAAGCAGAGAAGTAATGACCTCTTGGGATCTGCTTTAAATAACTTTGAAATGACTTAACCTTTATTATGCATTTCTTGTATTCTGGGGTGACCGGCTAAGTGTGTCTTAAGTATGAGTTCATGTGGTTCTTATAACTACTCTGCGGTGGGGACAGTTATTCCTACCATGTGGTGAGAAAGCAGACTTCGCTGTCAGTGTCCAGCCCAGAGGTCCACAGCTGCCTCTGGAGTCTGCACTGTTAGCCAGACTGCCTTAGAGTCGAGGGTGATTGTAGGTTAAGTAATTCATAAATTGAGTTTAAAGCCTAAAGCTGCAGATAGAGATAATGAAGACTAGACATAGCAGCCAAGAAAAGCCCCGTCCTGTGTTAGTTTAAATATCTAAACAGATTTAACTTTTAAACTACGGGCAGAGAAAAGAGCTACGCTTCATCCATACCTGTGCACAGGAGGACTAATGGGATTAATGAAACAGTTAAGAGAATAAAAAAAAAAACTGCAAAAGACTCAATGTGGGGCTGATCCATGTGTAACCTACCTGGGTTTACACACAATGATGGCCACTCTGACTCTCCCTAAGAGGCTGGAGACAGTTGCCCTCTCCATAGGTCATAGCTGGAATAAAGATTTTTCAGGCAGGCCTCTTAGGGAGATAGGCTAGGGTCATCCTGGGAAGATAGCCTTGACCCTAGGGAAACTATACCAATATTTATTCACGTCTTTATGAACCAAGGCTTCTGGAAGGGGGCTTAGAAGGGAAGGGCTTAGAGACAGAGTAGGGTGGACAGAGTTGGCGGCCACAGTGGCCTTCATTGTCTTGTCCTGACACTGCCGCTCCCTGGGCCTCCGTATGTTGGCCCCAGCCTCCCTCTCTCTGTCTTTTATCTCATAGTGGTGAGTGGCTCTGTAAGGAACACATGGATGACCTCACACTGATGCGCACTTACCAGTCACCCTGGGACCCCTCAGAAGTCCCCAGAGCCAGCTGTAGTCTACCTTGCCTTTGGCTGGCGCTTACCGTGCTCTGAAGAGGTTGTCTGTCTTTTCCTTGCACCTCATCTTTTGTTTATTGACCTAAATATGTCTTCCCAGCAGCCCTTACTAGTGAGGACAGCTACCCAGATTTAAGTCCCATGGGGCTGGTCTCAGCATCTCCAGGTCTCTTAAGAACCTGCTAGACTCTACTATAGCTATCCAGACCATTCCCCAGACTATGGGCGCCTGGAGGGTGAGGCTGCCTTTATTCACAGATTTCCTATGTCCTGTGCTTCTGTGGCATCCTATTCCTGGGGCCACCTAGTGATTGGGAGGACAGGCCAGTTAGCTCTGTGTCCAGTGCTGTTTCTGGTGTGTCGGGTGTCACTCAAACTCTTATACCTTCTAAGCACCCAGGCTTCAAGGTTATCCCCCAAGATAACTTGACCCGATCTGCCACTTCCCCACCTCACTTAGTGGGAAAGAAACTGGAGACGCAAGCCAATCCAAAACCACCAGCACTTCCCACACCTTGTTCCAATTTCACCATAAGGTAACATAAAGCCATCTAATAATATGAGGTCAGGAATCACACATAATTATGTTTACCATGTTTCAGTAAGACAAATCTCGGTCACCTGTTCTAGGAGACTTTGGATCTCTGTGGTCACAGGTTGAGGCCTGGCTAGCAGGAATTAGTAGGTCACAAAAAGCGGTGTTCATCTTCCCTTAACATGCACATTCTTAGAGTGTCCCCAAACCAGAGTCTGTCTCCACACCCAGGGCCTGAGAGTGGTGGCCAAGCTCATCTGCGCTCTAGCTGGAGCTTTAGACAAACTGCTTCAGTACGGGGAACCCTGGGAAGTGACTGTCATCCTGGTGGCACCCCAAGAGTCACAGCAGGATCAGTTTACCTGGAGCTGGGCTGACCACTTCCCCAATCCTAGGTTTCATCCTGGCCTGAAACTCCCACATCCCCTGGCCCTTACTTCCGTTGTCAGTGTGGTAGTTTGGTTGTAACTAGCCCCCATAATCTCACAGGGAATGGCTTTGTTAGACGGTGTGGCTTTGTTGGAGAGGGCATGGCCTTGTTGGAGGACGTGTGTCACTGTAGGAGCGGGCTTTGGGGTTTCCTATGCTCAGGATACTACCCAATGTCAGTCAACTTCCTGCTGTCTACAAGATGGAACACTCTCAACCCCAACACCACATCTGCCTGCATGCTGCCATGCTCCCCATCATGATGCTAATGGACTGAAATTCTGAAACTGTAAGCAAGCCACCAGAATTAATATTTTCTTTATAAGAGTTGCCATGGTCTGAACTTGCCCTTTGGAGCCCATTCACTATGATACTATGATGGGATACCTTGCTCAGCCTTGATACCAGGACNTGTTCCTGCCTCAACTTGGTATACAAGACTTTGTTGACTCTCCAAGAGAGGCCTTATCCCCTCTGAGGAGTTGAGGAGTGGATGGGGTTTGGGGTAGGGTAGGAGGCAAGAGGGGGAGAGAGGGGGAACTGGGGTTAGTATGTAAAATTAAAAATTTTTTTCATAAATGAATTCACACACACACACACACACACACACAAAGAGTTGCCATGGTGGTCAAGGTGTCTCTTCAATAAAATCCCTGAGGCAGACACATTGAAAGATTGCCACCTTGCTCTCATATTCCTTGGCCACAGACTGTCGCAGCTTTCTGTCCGGTGTGTTTTATAGTTACATGACTCTAATGTTTTCATTCTGGCTAGAACATCATGAGACCTAACTCCTCCATAGTTTCTAACTTTTACCTGCTAAGCTCCTACTGTCTTATCACTTCAGGCCTCTACTCCTACCCTGTCATTACCTCTATTATGATACAAACCCATTGTTTGTGTACTCATCAATAAATTATTACTAACAACACACACACACACATTTCAGACATTGTGCTAGGTGCTGGGGGTACCATAGGGAGAGAGAAAGAACAATGAAAGTACTTCACTGGTCCCTTGGTTTCTGTGATCTAAATGAAGACTCAGATATTAGCCAGGGAAGCAGATGCACGAAGGTAGAATTATAAACTGTGGTGTTCCTTAGAAGCCAGGGGAGGGGATCCGGTGACAGCATCAACTTCCCTGTCTCTGCAGTGGAGAATGAGCTGCAAAAGGGCAGGCATCTTGTCAGCCCAACCTCTGCATCCCCAGCCCCGCTCCCTCCACAGTCCCGAGGGTCATTTACTGGGCTCAAGCCAGATGTCTACTTAGGATGACCAGGCCAGTTCAAAGTGGCCTTTGCTGCAGAAGGTCCTCTTCTATCTACCTTCACTTGGGCACTGCTGCTTTTGGGTCAGGCACAGAAGTGAGGATGTGGGAAGAAGTGGAGGGAGGGATAAGACAAGATAGACAATGGAACAGAGGCATTTGACCTGCTGTGAGCAAAGGAACATGAAGCCTGCCATCACACTGCCCTCCATCCCCAGCCTGTTCTTCACTATTGATGGAAAAATGATTAGGCAAGTTATTTAACCACCCTGAGTCACAATCCTCTCTTCTCAAATAGGAAAAGGATGCAGGGAATGTCGGAATGTGTGAATGTGTGAACTGATAGCCATTTTTACCTCTGAAATCCTAAGGTGGCTTGAAGATGGCGGTGGGATTGTCCCCAATGCCTTTCCAGAGAAGAAGGGGGAAGTTTTGTGCTAATTTCTTTTACTGACAGTTCATTTTCCAAGGCAACAGCCTAACAAATCATGGGGCCAATTAGTAAGAGAAACAATTGATCCTTGTGCTCTGTGAGCTCAGCCCACCGCCTCGGTGGTTTGCGGCATATTTGGGGAATGCAGCACAGCACTAAATGGGAACTAATTGGACAGATGCAGTTGTAAATTGCATGCCACTGCACTACACTACAAGCTTCCTAGGGCAGCAGCATGGTCTGACAGCAGCAGGAAGCCTGTTACCAGGCTCACCACTCTGCACTGCAAGCCAGCCCAGCTGGAGTCCCAATCCTGCCTCCTTGTCTTTCTGAGGGGAACACGGAAGCTCACCAAGGGAACAGAGGCTAGACATGATACCAAAGCATCTATTCAGTGTTGGTTCCCTTAGCCCTGGCCTCAACCCCCTGTGGTCCTGGCAGCCTTCTTAAATAAAGAGTCCTAGAATACAGTCTAGATGTCAATGATTTCAGGACAGTGCATCCAAGTTCTGGCACACTGGGCAATGGAAACAACCAGAGTATTGTCTCCTGTGCCAGAGTCTTGGAGTTCTTGGCCAGTGCCTACAGGATGATTCTTTCTTTACTGTGAAGGGTCCCCAGTTCACATGGCTTGCTTACCTCCTTTGATACCTGTTGGGTTGAAGACACACCCGCATGATTTCTGCTGTGATTTTGTGTGGAGTTCTCTATATGTGTGTCTTTCTCCAGTCTCCCCCTTGTATAAAGATACCTGGTGTTCCATTAGAGTCTCACCCTGCTCCGATATGGCTTCCTCTTTCTGTATATGTAACAGATATTCCAAAATTAGGCCACACCCCAAAGTGCTGAGGCTCAGGACGTCAGTTTATGCACTATGGAGGGAGGGCAAGGCATAGTTCAGCATGTCATTTCCAGAACAGAATTGTTGAGCTGGGCGGCAACTGCTGATTATTAGGCATGCTGTGTAAAGGCAGAACACCTAAAGTTTGCATGATTTTATTTAATTATCTACTCCATTTAGAGGCTGGGCAGTTTGTCCTCTATGACAAAAAGCAGCTCATGACAGACTTAACATTTCAGATTCTGATGTGCTTGCTTCTGAGCGACGTCATACCTTGCCTCAGCACCCTGGTGTGTCACTTCTGTGAGTCTTAAGAGTCCTCTTTTGGCCCTAACATCATCAGCTCGCCACATCACCTCCCCACTTTGTAAATGAAGGCCTTGGCCTCCCCATATTCTCCATTCTAGCCCTCCCTCCAAAGGGCTCCACTATAATCAATTCACATTCTTGTAAGTTTCTGTCTGCATGCCACACTTTCTTGTGACCACAGCAAAGGTTAATTTCAAATTGGTAACAACATAAAAAGCAATTTTCCATTAAATATAATGACCCCATTCCCGTAGTGACTTGTGGCAAAACATGCTGTTTCGTTTCATTCGCCCACATTCATTTACCTACTTGCTATAATAATTTTTATACCGTGAGTTAAAATGTTGAAATCATCAGTTATATTACTAAATACCTTCATCAGCTATTAGGATTCCTCGTGCAGAAAGAAGCAGAAATAAAAATAAGAGTTTTAGAGAAACAGAAATAGAGACTATCGAAGAGCATTAGGAGCTATTTAGGGAGCACAGAAAGAACCGGGCCTTAGAACCAGCCATGTCTGGGAGCAACCCATATTCTATCAGCCGTGTGACCCAAGAGAACCCATTCTGCTGATGGATTTACACCAACCTGACACATGCTTAGACATGCCTGAGAAGAGGGAACCTCTACTGAGGAACTGCCTCCAACAGACTGTACTGTAGGAATTTTCTTGATGGTTAATTGATGGAGGGGGACCCAGCCCACTATGGGTAGAGTCATCTCTAGGCAAACGGACCTGGGCTGTAAAAGAAAGGTAGCTGAGCTAGCCAGAAGAAGCAAGCCAGTATCCCTTAGTGATGGACTGTAAAGTGCAGATGAAGATGAACTAATAATCCCTTTCCTCCCCAAGCTGCTTTGGGTCATAGTGTTTATCACAGCAGGAGAGATGCAGACTAGGACAGTTGCTTACCTCCTCTGTGTCACAGTTGTTCAAACAATGAAAGTAGGGGAAATTGCCTGTGAGGTTATTGCATGGCTGAGATGATGAGGGTTGCATAGATAGAGTACCTAGTACCTAGCACCATGCTAGAAGGTAATATGGACTCTCTGCATAGTATCATTTGTATAAAAAATATAAAGTCTGGGAAAAGAAAAAATACAAAGTCTGAATCCTTATACATACTGAGAACTTCCAAGTGTCTCTCTCTCCCTCTCTTTTCCTCTCTCTCCCTCTCTCTTCTCTCTTCTCTTTCTCTCTGTCTCTGTCTCTCTGTCTGTCTCTCTCTCTCTCACACACACACACCACCAGTTATTCGAGTGTAAATTATTCCCGTGCCCATGCAACCTGAGCATTTCAAAATGCTCTTACAAAATGAAAGGCCCTGGCTGATATCCTGCTATCACACCTGGGACAGGAGCACAGGAAAGTGGCTGCTGCCATGCTCGGCAGTTCTCAGCACAGTATGTCTTTAAAGTCCNNNCCCCCCCACCACACCCTTGTATTTAGGGGCAGCAGTTGCTCTGTTGAACAGGACAAAGGCGTTTTCTCTAACTTACTTTCAGTGAAATTACAGGCCCTAGTTTCTCCGGTTCTTGGGAAAGAGCCCTACCCCCTCCATCTCTGATCTCCCCATCACTTGATAAATGAAGACATCAAGAGAGAGCAAGGAAGAGGAAGGGAACGTACTGCGATCTGTTTGTTCCCAACTTATTATCATGAACGTTCAACTACACAGAAAACCTTTTGTTTCTCTATCTCCACGTGGGCTAAGGGATCAGTAACTAAACAGATAATAGCTGTGTCAAGAGGGCTCAGAAGTGCGGGGGTTTCATTGCTTCCAGGCCCCTTTGAGCAAACAGTGCTAGAAACCTATTTTTTAATCATAACCCGTTATCAATATTTCCATTTCAAATTTAACACTATAGAATTTCTTTTTAGTTTTTACAATTATCCTTGTCTCATCTGTCTCCCATGGACCATCTTGCTTACTAATGACTATATTTGTGTACTTGCTTTATTCTAATATATAAGCAAAGCTATCACCAAAATTACAATTCCAATATGAATCACTTCTCTAATGAGCCAGGCACACACTGGGGTTGTCCTAAGTTTGTTTCCTCTTGTGACAGGAATAATGATGGTGGCTGATATCAGAAATCCCTGGGTTTCAAGCACTAGAAAACTTGACTCAAATAAACCAATTTCACAAAGTCTTAGTGACCTAAGGAAATTACTGATATCGTTAATTGAAAATTAGACGATTAGATTCCCAGAAACGCTGGGGTCCAGGTTCTTAGATCCCATAATAAGGTCAGATCTCTTCTTTTCTGTGACTTGATCTCCCATTCTCTTTGCTTTTGTGCCTTACCTGGTTAGCGCCATGGCAGCCTCTTTGAGTGAGCTCTAGGTTCCAGCATAGCAGCAATGTAGCTGATCTATAATATAGAGTATAATATAGAGACATTGGATTGAGAATTAACTCATTTGCCTCTGGGAGAAAAAAAAAACAAAAACTAAGTGCCTTCCATCATCCAGAAATGCTGGACACCTAAAATGGTCTGCCTCCCCGCACCATGAGGAAATGAGTCTTCTGGCTGTACAGACAAAAGAGCTGGGGCCCCATATGAAAACATGACTTTCTCAAGGTCACAAAGCCATGGAAGAATTAAAATCCCTCCATTACATGGCATGCCTGATGTTTCCTGTGCTGCAGCTCCAGTGCCTGTGGAATGTAAACGTGAGAGCCAAGTCACCAGGACATCTAGGCCAGCCCCCCAACTGCCATGATGCTCTGGTCACCCTTGCTCATGTGCCCTGGATTTTGAGTGAACCCCAATGTTAGGAAGCTACTGTTCAGGCCGGTTTCTCTGGTTGAGGTTTTACTTCTCTCGAACAGCAATCAGCTTCCATGACACTTTAGTGATTGCTAAGTGATTAGGCACACCTGTTTCTCCTTTGCCTGTGAAATGCATCTTAGGCCAAATCACAGGTCTGGGACGCTTTCTGCTAGTTGACTGACTCATCTCCCTGTTTTAAGCAGGGTCTTTGAAACATCTTTCCAGATCTGTATGTTTATGCCATACGACTAGAGAGCTGTAAAGAAACTGTTAGAGCTGTTGTCAGGTTATGAAATCTACAAAAGAATTAAAGAAACGCTGAGGGCTAAGAAGGACACGCGCGTGTACTGAGTCCAAGCACCTCATTTTAACTGCCAAGGTAAATGAAGGTTTAGGGCAACAGATAAAGAGTTCGTGGGGCTAGAGAGTGGTCCAGGACAGGCTTGGACCCCAAATCTTGCTGACTGATTCATTGCAAATTTCCCCTTTTAAATAGATACAGACAGATACATAGAGGGAGAGCGGAGTCTTGCAGTTGCCAGCAGCTATGGGAGAAGGCGACGGGCTGTTTATTTATACAGAATGTCAGTTTGGGAAGATTAAAATTTTGTGCAGGTGGATGATTGCAGAACAATGTGAATATGCTAAATGCCACAGACTTGCATACTTAAACTGCCAAATTGTATGTTATGAATATTTTTTAAAGTATAAATGTACTGAATCCTGACTCCATATCAGGGACTATATTTGATCAACAGAGGGAGGAGACAGGACATCGTCACCTTCCAGGAGCTGGCTCTCATGGGGAGAGATACTGATTAACACAGCCTCATCCACAGAGTGACAAACTGTGCAGTTTCATGCCCAGCCACCCCAGTGAAAGGCAGAACAGCTGAGAGGGTTTGGGCTTCTTTAGGGATGTCCCAGGAGCTTCGAGAAGCTGTATCTGTATTAAGTTCTGGACAGGGTGGGGGAAGATGCAGAGTGGGGGTGCTTTCTATGCACACGGAGCATGCTTGAAGGGGTCTCTGATTAATTCCAGTGCCAGAAAAAGAGCCACATGGCATTAATTGGGGGGACTATGGTGACAGAACCCAGGGATACCCCAGAACACACAGGTTGGGGTGTGCAGGCCCCGCTGGGCTTTCAGTCTTTATCCCAAAGGCAGTGGGAAGCCTTTGATGTGTTTCAAGTACTGGAAAGTCTTGAGGGAATTCACCACTGTAGGAAGACAAGGCCTGCATGGCCGAGAGATGAGCCAGTCTGGTGTCTGCCACGTAGACAATGGTGTTGCTTAGTATGTGAGGAGAGACTGAGCTACTCTCCTAATCTATGTATGATACAATAGCTGCGTGCCCCGGATAACTTATTTTGTTATGATAAGAAGGGAGAAGGAGGCAGCCTGAAAGGCCACAAGGGAGTGGAAAGAAGATGGCGTGTGCATTAAGTTTGTGATAGAAAATAAAATATTTCATATTTTTCTTCCATACATAAAAATATTTATTGTACCAACAATTAGTGTAAATAAAGAGTCATATCTTAAAGTTCAGTAGTAATTCCGCCAAGAGACAGCGTTCTTTAGATTGTCAATTAGATAATCAATAGACTTCCAAAGTTCCCGTACAGTATAAATAAGCATCCTTGTCTTTCTTCGGAAACATGGTCATTCTGAACATACTATTTTGAATATGCTTTTTCAAACTCAACAGGATGCTGCTCTTACATTTCCATAGCAAACAAAAATACTTACTTCTATGGATGGTTTTTGCCATACTGCTTACTATTTCACTATATAGAAACATGATTTTTTTTTCCCCTTCTAGTCAGTGAGTACTTACAGCTTTGGATATTTCTAATTTCTCACTGTTCTTTGGCACTGTAGGGAGTATCTCATATCCAAGTCTTTGTCCGCAGGTTGCATTATTTCTGGATAATTAATTCTCTATGAGGGGAATCATAGGGTCATTTTGTGCATGATTTTTAAGGCTCCGAAACACAGTCAACCAGCTCTCCAGAGCAGTTGCATTTCCACGGATAACAAGAAAGCAGCCCTCCTCCCCAGGTCCCCTGCACCGCGCTAAGCACTTTATCTGCTAACTTATTAATCTCCTCAAAGCAAGAGAGAGATGCTGCCATTATCCCTGTGCTGCGCCCACACGCTTGCAGCGACGTGTGTGCCCCCACAGCCTCTAGACTCTATGTGTCATAGTTATCCTTCCCTCCACTGTGAAGGGAAGAGAGCCTGCCACATCTATCGGGCATTTTAGATGGCTCAGTTTGCTGTTTCCAGAAACATTTGGGGCTCCGTGTCCTTCTTCGTCGTCTACAACAATTAGAGAGGGGGCATCTGAGAAAGTAAGTCAGAGTGATGCTTCAATGCTGCCCCCTGGCAGATGGTAGACTAGCTGTGCTCTGAACTGTGCTCTCCCTGGCTCGAGAGTACTCGCCTTCTCCCACTTATCACATGACCTCCCCAACTAGAGACCATGCGATCTGTGTGCTTGGTATTGTCCTTGACAGAAACCTGATGCAAGATTTCAGGGTGCCAACCAGGGAGCAGTTCCCCCCGACCTGCTCCATTTAGCACTTGATGATGGGGTGCCCAGGAGGCTGATGCGGAGGTTGCCTCCCAGCCTTGTTGGCACTGCATCATGGTGAATGCATCCAAAAATATGTTAGAAAAGAGAAAGGCTTTTATAATGAATCCAGGCCTCCCTTTGTCTTGTGAGGGTCTAACAACTGTAATTGTTTATCATGTGAAACAGCGTGTTGTTGTTCATGGATCTATTTTTATTCTGTGTCTATCTACTTATCTGCTATTTTGTTGTATTTTGTTTTTTTGTTAGCATACTTGAATCCTGGTTGGGTATTTTTCCCATGAACAGTATTGCCTCAGGGATGAGAGAGACAGAGAGGGAGAGACAGAGAGAGAGAGAGACGGGGGGCACATTACACACAATGATTCTACAAAAGCTAAATGGTAGAATTTATTCCTTAAAAATAGCTAATGGGAAAGACTTTAGCAGATAACTTTCTAATCCATACTGTATTTAATTGGCTGTATTGAACCATAGTACAAATTAAGTCTTCTCTGTAATTTATTCTGTCAGACAGTAGCCCCCCCCAAACAATTTGATACTTCATTTAAACATTGTTAAATGGCTCATGGAAATGCAAAGAAAAAGATCTAATGATGCTAAGAATCCCTCTGTTCACAGAATGAATCCTGTGTGGAATGTTGTGAATGAACCCAATTCATCCATTTGCTGAGCATGGATAGAGTACCTACCTTGAGCAGTGCACATCAAGATGGCTCGGCCCACTCTTCCTCCCCTTCGGTGCTCATTGGGTATCAATTACTGCACCAGGAAAAGCTCTTTGGGAACTGAAGAGAACCCACCATGGACTGTTTCCTGCAGATTTAACATTCCCAAAGCAGAGAGGAAAGGAGAACCTGTGCTTAGGAACTAGGTGCTTTCTGTAACATAACCTTTGCCCTACTCTTCTGGGAACTTCCCATTTATACTTCCAGACTTAGATTGAGTCCATGGCCTCTCTTGTCAAGTCTTCCCCATGCCCCTTCCCTGGTTGTGCTCCCAGCCTGTACAACACACGTTTTATGTAAGTCTTGCCATGCTATATATTTTAGGTTTTGTCACATGCTTGTTTTATGAGACCACAAGGTTCTTGAGGAAAGGATGATGTTTTCATCATTTGTTTAGCACGAGACCCAGATCATAGCAAACCCTCAATACATAAGCGATGTAACTAACTGGATGAATAGACAGATTTTGGGCAAAACAAATCAAAGAATCTTACTTGAAAGGGCTAATGTGATGCTATGGGGTATAAGGAGGGAATTAGTAAAAAAGGAAGGAGTCAGGGAAGGTTGCTTCATGAGCAAGATACTGCAACAAGACTTTGAACACGGGTGCGGTGCGGTAGTTCTGTGAATAGTGTGGTTGTGTGGAAAGCACAGGGGAGAGGACGGCAAGAGTGATCCACAGAGAAAACCACACGAGCAGTGGTACAGAGGTGGGTAGGTCCAAACTCCAAAAGGAAGGAAAGAACTCCTTGGGTTGTTTGTAGGCCAAGGCACCTAAAACTCATTTGGAAGATGGGATCAGACTGAACTGAGGGTATTGGTATGTGGATGGTCCATGGTATAGGGAGAGGTTGTAGAATAAGGGGTCCTGAAAGCCCTGCTTTCAAGACCAACAACTACTTTTATAGTAAGAGTAAGTCCTTCTGAGGCACAGTTTTCAGTGAGAAATACAGCCAAGGCTTGAATAGCATGTGCCTTCCTCCCATCCTCACCCTCCCATTCAGGTGGCATCGCCTCTAGCTGGTCAACCTCTGCAGCCTCTGTAACAATCTACCATGGCCCAGAATTCCCCACAGAAACACATGCTGTGGGTGAAGCTATCTTTTTCAGCCATGACCAATGGTAGCCTCTCTTCGCCATTTTGGTGTTGGCTCTGCAGATACCACACAAAGAAAAGTCCGACAGCGTGAACTGGAAATTATTCCTAAGAACTAGAAGCAAACTTCCAGGTCATGCTTCCTTGATTGTTTTCCCTGTGACCCCTGTAATTCACCTCTATGTGCTGTGATTTATTTCCCTCTCTTGCCAGAATTACAGACAACCTCCATTCCTTCCTCCTCTCTGGTTCCTTATTTCACTTGCTTTCTCCTCCCTCTTCGTGAGTCTTGGCTTTTGCTTGTTGAACTAGAGAACCAAGGAAAGAGAAAAGAGACCTAGCTTCTAGGCAACCCTGTTCTTCTCAGTGCTTTGCACCCCTGGGAAAGAAAGACAAGTCTACAGATAGTAGTGCCTAGGACAGTACAGTCTCAGATCTCTGGTCTCTTCATAAAAA
>LOEQ01002086.1:268057-295092 GCA_001685075.1 Bramus lutescens | reverse complement strand
AGTGCCTTTGATGTGTTGTGCAATAAAAGCTCTACTTGAAGACCAAGGTCAGTTTCTAGGTCCAGTGCTCTGAGTTGCTGAAATGAACGTGATAGCACAACTGTAGAATTAACTAAGTACTCCCGTGCATGTATTTCCCCGTTTCTATATTGTGTCTGCAATAGTGGAAGGTTGGGGAAAGTGGAGACATTTCCCCTCGCTGACAGTTAGCTTTCAAGTGAATGAGACCCTTGGAGAGCATTGCCTTTTAACATGTCATAAATTAACTACGGAAAAAGATCATGTTACAGATATCTTTACGTGTGTGCACACACACTCACACAGTTAACAGTTTGCAAGGCAGTATTAGGTATCATCAAGCATTAAGAATGTTTTGATTTTAAAATACTTAATGAGGATTTGTAGATAAATTAAAACATCTCCATCTGCTGTCTTCATGGTAGGTGATATTTTACCATTGCACAGTCATCTCTAAATCTAATTCCACCAGGAAGACTTCTAATCGCTGTTTAATTTTAGAGCAATATTCTGCTTGGCAATCAATAAGGCAGTGTCGTCAAACTTGGATTTAATAGGAGACATGGATTGCATCCTCTACAGGGTGCACGGAGAGAAATACTTTTGGGCAAAGGAGAGAAGGGTGTCTTTGTCTCCCATTTTCCCCTGCCACATACCATTGTAGCTCACAAAAGCTTATAAATCAATGCCCCGTGTTGCGTGAATATAAATCTCATCAATTTTACATCATTAACACCATGAAAAAGCTACCGCTCTCAGAGCAATTTTCCTCTGCTAGCTAAATCTGTCCTTTTGATGAAACAAAACAAGCAGATTCCGATTGTTTTGCTAACAAACCCTTCCTCCACCAACTTTAATCATGCCAAAATCCACTCCGAGTACAAAGTTGTCATATTGCCAGTTGAGGGACTAAGGGTGTGAGGCAGTGATACCAGTCTGCTACGCAGGGGGCAACGGGCCACTAGAAAGAGGATGAGGCTGAGGGGCGAGCCCTGAGGGTCATCAGAGAGGCAAGCATTGCTTATATCTTGGCAGATGAAGGCGAAGCAGAACATTCTAGAACAGCAGATGATTCTCATGGCCAGAAGCCTGGTTAAACAAGAGGCCAGGGATTGATATTTTGTAAGGTCAGTGATCTCTAGAACAAAGGTCATGGCCATCATGAGAACCAGAGGCCCAGTGAGCCAGACGATCCTAGGGGCTTCTAAGGTATAGGAAACCTAGATGAGAACCTTGGAGAATGTCTCCCCTCATGGTTGGGGAGAGTTTTGTAGCAGCACTGCCTGTGCTTCCTGTATTTCTCCCTCCTTCCTGGTGGTCAAGAACAGGAAAGATTTTGTACACCACCAATCTCATTCATGTTTCTTCTTGGGCTATTTGAACCATAACCGCTTGTTCAAATGTAAGCTAGGGAATCTAACAGCAATAAGCAGGTGTAATTATAAATAAACAGTTGCATGTACAGAAATATATAAATTTATTGAGAATAATTGTGAGCTTATAACTTTTAACAAGAAGCCCACCGCCAGCATCTCTTTAAAAAGAGAGGGGATATCAAAGCATTTCCACTAAAGTCAGGAATGAGACAAGACTGTCTACCCTCCCCATATTTGTTCAATACAGTACTTGAAGTCCTGTTAGATTTTTGAAATTTGCCTTTTCATTGCCTTTGCTGATCCCTGTAGAGCCAGGACTTTTGAATTAGGAGCCTTTGGTCTGGTTTTCCTAGGGAGATAAACTGTGGCGCAGAGATGTAGGTGGGTGGTTTGCATTAGTACAATGGCTAGAACTCAGGCTTCTTGATGCAGGAAAAAGGCTCTTCATTAGGATTCTGGACTGACCACCAGCATCTTTTTGGTTCTGCAAGCCTTTATAGAGTACTAATTAAGATGATATATGGGATTATTGTAGGAAAATAACCATAAAGTTCTCCATCACCTAATAGGATGGGAAACTTTCATTTTGTGGCAGTTTGGATACCAAAAACAGAAAGGCCTATTTCAAATTATGGAGCATCATCCAGATTGCTTCAATTCAACAAAGTGGGTGGAGCTGATGTTAGATGGCAGAGGTTAGGAAAAGAGTCTAGTGTGGGGAACAAGGCCAGGAGTCAGGAAACTTAGCAGAGCAAACCTGTGAACATCTGCATGTAAGGAATCCATCAAGCATTTTAAGGGAACTTTCCTGCAGTGAGAGGGAAGGCTAGCCCCGTTTGAGGGCTGCTTAGCAGACATGGTGCCATCTCATGTGGTCATCAAAGAAGCTTTTCAAGAAGATAATGAGACCAGACGTTGCAGACAGAGGGATTCAACCAATGAAAAGGATGTGTGTGTGTGTGTGTGTGTGTGTGTGTGTGTGTGTGTCCTCCTCAACCCACAATGGTGACTTTGAAAAAGAATAGAGGAGGTCTTTCATCCCTCGACATAGCTTTTCGCCAGCTGCTGGGAAAACTCAGTAACCCTGCAGAACTAGAGTACTGTGAAGTTCACAGCACCCCCTGGAGTTGTTCAAGGGGCAGTCTTTCCCACTGCATGCAAATGCCTGGCTACAAAAGTGTGTTCATTATCAAGACAACTTGGACTAAGCTGTGCTGCGAAGGTTGCGAGCAGAAAGAAGCACATGGGATGAGTCAGACTCCGAAGCTTCGGCGGGTGGTGGGAAGCCACCTTTGTAGATGCTCACTCCCATCTGAGCAGTCCGGGTAGATCTCTGGTCACAGCACTGCGACCATGAAGGAAGACCTCCCTTTCTCAAGGGCAGGCATAGCTCTTTTTCCTTCCATCTGTACCAAACAGCTTTCCCAAAGCCCCTTGGGCCTTTCGCACATGGCAGAAACATCTCTCTTATTCATCAACAGCTCGAGGGGTGTGTTCCCTGAAACATGCTCTTCCTTTGTGTATCCCCAGGCCCTTCAGCATCACCATGCTGTTCATGAAATTTCCTACATTGCGAAGGACATCACGGATCACCGGGCTTTTGGATATGTTTGTGGGAAGGAAGGGAATCACAGATTTGTGGCCATCAAAACAGCCCAGGCAGTAAGTATTCCTGTCTAATATGGGTGTTTTCCTTGTAACTGTGCAGGACAGAGCTAACACTGTTGACTTTCCAAAGCCCAGTCTGGGCAAATGACGTGCCACCCAGCAGCAGAATCCTACCTAGGAAAGATAAACAGCCTTGAAGCAAAGAATCGTGGTCATATCCATTCATTTTTGTTTTGTTTTTTATCCTAATGGGTATGTCCTAATGACTAATTATTTTCCCTTTCTGATTAAGCTAGATAGAGACACGTATACAAATAAGTTTTCTTGTGTTCATAGCCTCATTTAAAAGGAAAATAAGAGAAAACAAATAGCTGTTTTGCATATGGCCTGCCCTAATTTTATTGTATTTGGAATCCCTAATAAATAAAAAGAAATGCATTTTATGCTTATGATTATTATGAATTTGCAAATATAATTAGTTGAAGAAATGAACTTTAGCCTAGAAGCAATTTGCTAAACCAATATAAACAAGGTAGAATTAATTAAGAACAGAGTGCTTTCAGTTTAATAGAAAAAGGAAGGGCTGAGGGTTGGAGCCACAAACAAAAATTAGTAGCTGCAGTTCTTTATTAATCTGTCTCCCCACCTTTCACTCCAGGCTGAACCTGTTATTCTGGACTTGAGAGATCTCTTTCAACTCATTTATGAACTGAAGCAAAGAGAAGAGTTGGAAAAAAAGGCCCAAAAGGATAAGCAGTGTGAGCAGGCTGTGTACCAGGTATGCCAAGGAGTTCCTCCCTGTGCTGCAGAAGACAGGGCCCGCAATAAACAGATGGGAAGCTGACAAGTCAGGCTGTCTCCTGCTGCTGAGCAGAAATAAACAGAGATGAAAGGTTCCTGTGTAGGTTACAGGCATCCAAACTAAGCCATTAGAAGTGATCCTTCATTTTTTCCTGACACTTGAGATAGATTAGAGAAAGGGGAACCTTTAATCCACAGGAAGATTTCAGAGGAGGAAGACTAAAGGCCCATAGCAGCTTTGGTTGCTTTGCTGTTGTGAAAGCAGGGAGTGGGTGGGGAGGGAGCTGCAGGATTCGGGGTTTCTTTGTGTATTTCCTGCGTTAATGGCCTCCTAGCCTGTCCTAATCAATGCTGCCTTCTCCACTGTGCTGTATTATCTGAAGATAATCTCACATCTCTTCCTTTGTGTCCTTTGCCTTCACCCTCCCTCCCCTCACTGGGATAGACAATTTTGGAAGAGGATGTTGAAGATCCCGTGTACCAGGTAATTTCTGAACCACGTCAAGGTTTTGCATGAAGTTGTGTCCGTGGTAAGGCTGTTTTGACTGACAGTTGAGGAATCTGTTGAATGCAGAAGGACTGAGGTGATTTCCAAAGGTCAGGGGCTGCCAGCCTGTGCAGAGAGAGAATTTCCACACAGAGAGAGGTTTAGCCAGCACTACTAACAGATGATCTGGAAATCCACTTTCTTCTTCATGCCCCTGCCTCAGATGCTTCCATGATCTGGAAAAGTTTGATCCCAAAAACAAATGTTTCTCAGGAGTGTCTTGACTGTTCTGACTTGAGACATGATGGTTAATGAAGAGGACTCTAGGAGCTAAGAATTAGGGTTAAGGGATGACATTTGGGCGGCATTTGAACACAGCCCTAAATAATGGCTTATGAGCTTTAGCAGGGATGTAAGACGATCTCTGGAGCCCTGGCAATGCAGGGTAGCCCTCTGATTATTTTGTTCATGGCACAGAGCTGTCATGAAGTGGGAGAGAGAATCCCAAGACATCTCTGTCCAGGGCTTTCTCTGCACTCTCTCCATGGTCTACAGCACAGGGGTGGGTAATGAACTCTCTTGGGGTCAAATCCAAAGTCCGTGCAAACAAGGAAAGGAAGAAGTGGCTTTTCCCCCTCCTGTGCTTATTTCTAAGGAGGAAAAAGTAGACCAAAAAGCATACTCACTTCTTTAACATAAAAGCAAACCTCCAGCTTTTATTTCTAACCAGGATTCATAGGTGTGGTTTTTGTCTGTGTCACAGAACCACTGCCTGTATGGGCATACCTGTATCATATCATATCATATGCTATGGCTATGATAAGAGTGAAATGATAAATAGATACTTGCTTAGATACATAGGCAGATAGGTGTCAAAGTATCTCACAGATCTATGGTAGACACAAGTCAGAACTGCATCACTGTGAACACACCCTTGCTTTTGAGGGATGCAGAGGAAGAACTTGCTTACAGCAGGAGCTTCAACCCCTGATTAATAAGCTCATAGAGGATGAGAGTGGTGGCCTTTGGAAAATGTCCCAGCCCCTCAAGTCTGGAATGTGCTCATAGAAATGTTAATGTTCAGTATTTTAAACCAATAAGATTCTGTTGGGGCTTCTGGGCTCTTAGGTATTGGCCCAGGACCTTAGTAAGGCAATGGGGCTGTAAAGTGAAGTTTGCAAGGCTGCATCCCCATGACAACCATAGCATCATTCTGCTCAGCTGTCACACAGGCCAAACCCCACTGAATGAACATTTTGCCTCTCTGCAAAGACTTGCAGTGGCTGAGTGTACTCACCACAGCCAGCAAAGGTCTACAGGTTTCCTTAGCAAGGCCCATGTTATCCCAGTAACCCACATCATTTCTGGTGTTTCCTCTTGTGCCTGCTTCTGTAATACTTGCTGTGGTTTGCATCTGAATTCCAAATGCTTTTTTCCTCTTTCTTATTTTGTTTCCTTCTGCCTTTTCCTCTCTGGCTGCTCCTGCAATAGTACATAGTGTTTGAGGCCGGACATGAGCCAATCCGTGATCCTGAAACAGAAGAAAACATTTACCAGGTATAAGATCCTTGCTTCTTCCTATGCCCCCTCCACTAGCAAATGCTAGCATACTGATAGGTTCAAGAAGCCAGGGTCTTTTGGTCAGCCAGGATGGTGTGATACCCTTGAGTACACTGACTTCTGGTTCCCAGCGATTTTCTGGCAGTTTCCATGCCTCCATGTTGAAATCTTTAATGGCCAGTTGGGTACAGTAATTTAATCTGGAATGGATAATTGGGTGTTTTAAGTAGCGTACAACCCAAGCATTCTATTGTACTGAGATAATGCCCCAGAGAATTGCAATCCACCAAGTAGAAGGGTCTTTCACTCCTCAAAGCAACGGATGCATCCAGTTCAGTTAAAAACCCAACTTCCCTTCTATAAGTAAGGGACAGATCTGAAAATGCTGCATGAAAGCAGCATTGGGAGTATGAACCGAATAAAAGAAAGTAAAGCTGAAGGCTTTATGCTTCCTGAAGGAGAGGCAAGTTAATATTCATAACTGAGAAGAACACTTAAAACATTTTTGAACTCATTCAACTCTTACAAATATGTGATAAAATAGGTATTTTAATTCTGGGTTTTTTTGGGGGGTGTTATTAGCAGATTCCCCGTAATGGCACAGCTCCTTAGAACCAAGGCAGAAAACCAGACACAAGTGAAGACCAAGCCCCAGCCTCCTCAGGAATGCCATTAAAGTGTTTGGGTCTTGGGTCACAGTAGCATGGTCTAGTAGCACATCAAGTAAATATGATAATTTTTCACTAAAGAGAACCCAAGTCTTCATCTAAAGCATAAACACTATGGGAGAAGGAGCGATGTGGTGTATTTATTTAATCAGGGGTTTTAATTTTCTTAGTTGTGTGTTCTATTATTCAGCCTTGGGCATGTGCTAATTGTGAAATCAAAATAAAACGTATTTTTAATTTCTCTCAAATGGGTAGAATTCTAAATGAGCAAGCCCAATGCTGTTTCTCCCAACAGCTCAGTTTAAGTGGGTCTTGTAGACCATCCTTTTATCTATGCGCGCCTGGTCCACCCAGACCCTTCCCACTGGGCCTCTACCAGGACAAGCTGGAGCAGGGAGGGCTTCAAAGATTCGAGCACCTGCTGAGAATGCAAGGTGTGGCTTAGTCTTCACCTACAGAAGCTTCACAGTTGTCCCCAATGTCAGATCTACAGCCCTGTACCATCCTGCAGTGTCTGAGCATTGAGGCCAAAGAGTCATTAACTTGCCATTCCAGGGAGAGGGAGAACCTTCACTGTAGCAACTAGGGACAGCAAAGTGCCTGCAAGTGCCAGAAAGAGCTGCTGGGGGGTCCAGTTTGGCCCTTCTCACCAAATACCTTTGGGTCATGGTTGGAGAGCAAGGCCCTTGCTGTTTCTCAGACTCCATTTCTCCAGTTATAAAGTTGGGGGGGGGCATTCCCATCCGTGTGACACTGAAACAAACTTGTATGGGGTATAGAATGGGGCAGCATCCTGGGGTACGGATATCCATGTGGATCCAGACCTCAGTCCAAGTACCTGCTCCAGCTGTTGATTTAAATTGTAAATGTCCTTCCTGTCTCTGGGCACCAGTTTATCCACCTGTAAAATGAGTAAATAAGATTCATAGATCTCCGTGGGTAGGGTCTTTCCTGCTGTCTGCAACACACACCTTGCAAGAAATAAAACTGGGTTTCTTTGCGGAATCATGCTAGCTTGCTTTATAGGCAGCAAGGCCCTTAGCAAAGGGATCCACATGTACCCACGGATGTCCCCTCACGTGGGGGTGTACATGAAACACCTTTCATCTCTCACAAGACCCCCTATGGCTTTAGTCATTTTCCCACCTCACAGACAAGGAGAGGGAGGCTTGTGGGAACTAGGGTCTTGTTGGGGTCCCAGAGCCTGTGAGATAGAATCTCTAAGGCAGGTGTCTTTGTCTGATCTCTGTAAAAGTCCCTCAGTCCTATAGCTCTTTCCAGCTCAATGTTATGTGGCGCTGGGTTCCCCAGTTATATTATGCATCTTAAGTCACTATCAGAAAGATCGTGCTTGTTGTAATAGCACTGGCCTCCTGATCTCCCCATCTGTTCATCATTAACAGGAAGGCATCGTTTACGAGAATAAATACTTTATCCCATCTATTGGGAAGGCTGTGGCCATGTTCCTCTCCTGTAGTGCAGGTCCACCTGGGCTCAGTGCACTTAACAGGAGACGAGCCCTTGGCCTATAGATTATGAGGCTAAAAAGGCGCTGCCATTAGACGGCCTGTCCTTTTTGGGGGTGGGGGGAGGCAAATTCTACATAGCTGATCCTGCTGCATACATCGCACTGTTCCTACTACCTCAAGTCAAGGTGGCCTTATTTTATTCCAGCCCCTGTTTCTAGAAGACACACAAAGCTGAGGCTTGGCATCCTGTTATTATTTTATGCCTTTGGATGATGTACATTACTTTTGCCATTCAGCTTCCCAGGCTGTGAACTGGGTGGCGTTAGTCCAGTGCGGACTCCAGTGAAGCTATGATGCCTTGGTATACCTGGTCCACAGAAGCTTCTGTGTAGACATCCCCTCCTTTTACTTAAGCATCATTGGCATCATTGGGTACCACTTTTGATCATGCTGTCCTCACAGCTCGTTTTGTTGGAGAGCCCCATAGAAAGCTGCAGCCTTGCTTTGCTGCTTGTACCCAGCATGAGGATGAAGAGGCTCTGACACTGAGACATCTTTCTGAGGAGTTACGTCCCCACAGCCATGTGAATATTCTTAATTGTCCCTTGTGTCATGAGCCTCAGAAAACATGATCGGTTCCCTTTAACACAACACAGGGCATTTTTCTACATGACTTAATGGTGACCTTTCTGTCACTTGGTGAGCTGAGAGGAAAAGCTCCCGAGGCTGTCGTTTTCAGCATAGGGACTCCAAGCGCCAGTATCAGGGACTATAATTCCAGTCTTGACCTAGAGTACCTTAACCAGGTATTACCCTGCTTTCCAAGTAGATGTTTTTCAAATTCAGTTCTTCAGAACTCACTGTTAATTTCCCCCACGTGTTAAGTATCAGTTTGAAATGGGAAAGCTGATCCTGTGTCACCCGCCACCACACTGCTAGCACAGATGTGCCCTCTGTGTGTACCACTTCAGGTGTAGCTTTTAGAGTCACTTAACACCTATTTGACCCATTCATTCAGAAGTCTTTGGGCACCTAAGTATCTTCTGGGCACCTAGGAAAATAACAGTGACCTCTGCAAAGACCCTGTCCTTGTTCATAAATAATCCCTTAGATGTTCATGTAAACATGAGGCTCAAAAATTAAGAAAGCTGAGGCTCAAAATGCAGCATGACTCCCCTAAGTCATGCAGCCTCTAGGCAGTAAGGATGAGGAGCCAAGTCCTCACCTTCCCCTTCATCCAGAAGTTTCAGCACTCTGCATCACGGGGTACTGCAGTGGTCCCTGTAGTTGAAACAGACAGTCTGTGCAAACATGACAGAGCCACGGACCTTAGTCCTCACCTGGGAATGGTTGATGAGACATGACTTTGTTTAACATTTGTGTGCCCTGTCTAGAGCAAGCTTACAGAGCTGTGACACTCCAGACCCACAGGCAGCATGTGCTGTCTGTCATACCTCCCATGAACAGAAAGTTCCTTTTCTTGCTCTGCATTCGTAGCTGGTGTATAGTTCCATCTCTCCCAACCCAAGGAGCTCTGCTGACTCCGGGCCGTATCTGCCATTCTCACTGTCCAGAAGACACAATTCCTGGCATATAGCAGGCACTTGGGAACTTTTCATCTTATGTAAAAGGATGCACCTGAGATGGGTAACGAAACAAACAAATGAAACTCTCCAAGCCGGGTCCATAGAGGCAGGCAGGAGTCGTGAGAACATGTCCTAGCTCAGATAAATCTTAAAGTACAAACAAGCAGATTGATATCTCACCCATGGGAGAGCCAAGTAGAAAAGCGTTTTCAATTATGCTCAGTTTGGGTTTCTCCATCGCATGGCTTGTTCTCCATTTGCAGGGATAATTGAGAAGCAGCCGCGGTTCAGCTGTGCTAAGTGCCCGTAGTGAGCAGTGAATTACAGGCAGCAGAACACTCTTCCTTCCACTCCACTCTGCTCCTAAAGTACAGGGTGAGCTGGTGAAAACAAGAGTGAGGGCTGGTAATTTATTGGCCCTCGTTAACAAGGACTCTGTAGACACTCAGGGAGGATTCCTTCTAAATGGCGCTCCGTTATCAGGCCCAAAGAAATGACATTCTTCACTGAATACCTGCAAACCGGGGTTCTGGAAGGGCATCCTCCACCTGGCCTTGCTCAGTCACAGTTCTGTTTTCTGCAAAGATGCACATGAGCCTCTGGGAATGCAGGGTTTTGTTGTTGTTGTTGTTGTTTGACTTTTTAAGGATGCACCTGAAGCAGCCACCCGAACAGTATAGCAATAAACAGCAAATGACCTGGGCTGCAGCGCCTAGCTGTCCCACTCCTGACTGCTGGGCCCTCTCCAGGCCTGATCTTCCTTCTCTACATCACAGGGATGGATGGCTGTAGTTCTAAAAGACTTGTCCTGGTTATTCCATCACTATTTATGATAATAGAATGTTTACAATCCTGCCTGCTCATGGGACATGCCCAGTGCCATATTAACTCATTATATTAAGAATAAAAGTCTTATCTTGATACCTAAAAAGATTTGGGGAAGTCCATGACTTCCATCCCTGAGCCTCACTTTCTATAGATTGAAGGTAGGGTTGGTATCGGGAGTTTAAGTTAAATGAGGGTAAAAATAAGAGAATTCAAAAGGTCGGTTGAGGTTCTTACTCTCATGGATAAGGAGAGCTGGCTGGTCCATGCTTGGCAGGCGCTTCTCTTCTTCAGTTTTCCCCCACACTGAAAGATTTAGCCAGCGGGTATTCATAGGGGGCCTTCTGGTTGTGATACACTCTATCTATTCCTGAGAAGCATCCAGCCTGCTGGAGAGTCAGCCTACTGTCAGGACATTATAAATCTGCTGCTGTTTGGTCTCTGCAGTGGAGAGCAAAGCTGTGGCGGTCTGGGGGAGGAGCAGTTAGTGAGTGCTTCCAATCTGGAATGTTTCAGTGAGGGGCCCTTGATTGACACATTAGAAAAGTATTCGACACTATTAATATCACAAAATGTGTTCATATACATATGTATATGATGTATGTGTGACAAAGGAAATCATCCCCCTGGCATATTGCAGAATTGTGAGGCATATCTCCTATCCAGTTCCTCACTTCCTGTCTTACTGTCACCTGAGTGAGATGCATTGCTGATCAGACCCATTGAGAGCAGCAGAGCCAGGGGGACTTGATGGCCTGCTCAGGCTGTTGCACATGACAAGTAGCCCCAATAGACCAGAAGCATGAGCAGGGGAAGGAAGAGAAAGGAGATTTAGAGGGATGGCAGATCAATCAGGGACTTCCGGATCCTGGTGTCTTACTTCCCCTATCATGTGGACCCTTTCTGTGATTATCAGGAGGGGACTGATAGGTACGAGGCACTTAACTTTTGATAATACGTAGATTGTCTCACAGAGACATGTATGCTCATACACAAACTGTTTCTAGTTACTTCAAGGGAAATCATAACACCTAGACTCCCCTTATGATTAGCCAAATGAAGTTGGATTTTGTTGTTTTGTTTCTGCCATATGATATTTGCGGTCTCCACAGCTGTTCTTTGACTCTGAGAAAGGCTCAAGAGCATATATTTGTTTTAAGATGATACCCATGTCCTCATTGATTTTCCCATGGGAAGGAACCTGGCTTAAAGCCTTCGTGGCTAAAACCACCCCTTGAGTGATGGACCTGTCTTAGGCCCTGTCTCACTTGCAGATACATCTGACTACTCTGGTCTTTGAAAGTGGAACAGCAAGCCAGGCAGTGGTGGCACACACCTTTAATCCCAGCACTCAGGAGGCAGAGACTGAGTTCAAGGCCAACCTGGTCTTTAGAGCTACAGCCAGGGCTACACAGGAAGAAGAAAGAAGGAAGGAAGGAAAGAAAGAAGGTGGAACACTACTGTTTTGACTGTTGGATTTGATTTCTCTCTAGGTTCCCACCAGCCAAAAGAAGGAAGGTGTTTATGATGTGCCAAAAAGTCAACCTGTAAATGTAAGTACATCGGCCTCAGTGGCCAGATTTGTGCAGAGGCTGCGACTGGTGGGAAACTCTTTTTCTGCTCCTAGAGTCACACGTGGTTTCTCATGGGTATAGGGACCTAAGGGAAGAATGGTACAGATGACTAAGGACCAATCACAACAAAGGTCTGTTCTGTGAATGAATGGATGGGGTTGTATAATACAAATAGGTCTGCCTGGGGGACTCAAGATCCCAGTTGTTCCAGGACATAGGTCTCCAACCAGAACTTTAGAAAGTACATGGTCAAATATAGGACACTGTCGTTTTCTTCTACCCATCCCATCTGAAAGTGGTTAAGAAGTTCCAGAGGAACAATGGAAGGGCTGGCTGGTCAGTACCATGGAGGTGTGTAAGGACTCATCCATCTCATTAGCAAGCACGTAAAGAAAAGGCCATGTGTCGCATGCTCGCAGAGAAACTAGCAGGTGGGTGTGCCACAGCCAGGACAATGATGCCCAGTGCATCTGGACTCAGGAATCTGAGCCGGAAAGGAAAACACCCCTACCCTGGCACTGACAGCAACCTCTTATTCTAATGTCAGCAACACTGAGGGCCAGCCTGCTCTTCAGGTTTCGATTGGTCCAGCCCCCATTACACAGTTTCCCTCAGTTCAATTTGTGCCCAGATTGACTCACTTGCCCCTGACAGGTTTAGATACGCGAGGAAATATGCTCTATTTGCTGCCCTAGTTTTTCTGATTTTATTAGCCATTCTGGTCACACCCTCTCCATGCTTAATAGCTCCAAGGGGAAAAAACCTAAGCCTCTTAGGCTGGCAGACAGGCCATCTAAGGGCTCCATCAGCTCACAGGTCCATTGCTCCCCTTCTGTCCCAGCCCTCTGAACCCTCCCCTCCCCCTGCTCTGTCTGCTGCCTGCTATCCCTACATCCAGTTATCGAGGAGACTTTTGGGGTTTCTGCTCTGAAAGTCAGTCACAGATCACCCCTATTTTGGTGGCCCTGTGACAATTATTCCCCTACGAACAGCACATCTTTCCCCATCACCTCCATGAGTCTCCTGAGGTCCTTGTATTACCAAAAATGAGCCCTGGTAGCTGAAAACAGGCAGGAAACAGCAAATTTAGGGATATTTAATGGATAGACAATTGACCAGCCCCTGAAGGAGGATAGGGGTTCTTCCCCTTAAAGGGGATTCCCTATTTCTCAGAACCCCAAAAGGTCACTGCCTAAAGATACTAGAAGTCTTGCTTGGTGGATGCCTGACTGTATGAATGGATTACATTAACTGCTCACTCAGTGTTCCTTAAGACCTACTCAGTGTGGTAGCAAGTTTCCATGCTTCCAAAGGCCTGAGAGAAACAGGAGGCGTGAGGCTCAGGCTTACAGACATGAGCACAGGTAGATCTGGCTACTGCTCCTGCCCACCCCTATGAGCTTTGGTGGTGTTTCTCTATCCCTTGGTCCAAGGTTTGCCTTCTACCCAAAGAAGTTAGTGACTGAGAAAATATAGAATATATGTTGGAAAGTTCCTCTGAGTTATCCCAGCCTCATAGGACTGCATGAATTCCTCTGTGTCCCTCTCTGCACTGCTGTCTCAGTGCCCTAGATTCTTCAGCTTGAAGCCCTGCCCCTCTGCCAACGCACATGCCACAGGGCATCTCTCTGCTGTGAGGCTCCGTCCCTCATCTCACCTTGGCTGTCCCATTTGTCTCCTGTCCTCATTGTGAAAGAAAAAGGAAGCGGAGAAAGGGAATCCTGCTCGTACATGTTAGGTAGCTGCCGGGGAGCAGTGGGGCCCCTACACAGTTCCCACAGATAGGCAAACTGCCCAGTAGCCTGTCACTCTTAAGTTCCTCACTGGTTTCCTCTGGCTTGGGTCCAGAGCTACACAGAGCCCAGGTGAAAGAATCAACCTGGGGTTTTCCTTTGGGAAATCAACCATCATCCACAAAGGACTAGCCTAATCCTCAAGTGTAAGGCTTGGGTGTACTTGTCACCAGTGGGCACTCGCTGAGAGTCTCTGGGTAGCCCTTTGTCTCTCAAAGGCTCTGTATCTGTTAAAAGCAGGTACTGCCTGCCTTTTATCTTAGGAAGACTGAGAGAAGCATCTTGGGAAAGTCCGTAGCAGAGGATATAAATTTGATGAAATGAGGATATTCCTGGGTGTTGCTGTAACAAGCGATGCTTGAGCTGGCAGCTTTGACTGATCTGGGATGGTCAGCTTCTCAAAATGAGTATGCACCTCCTTTGGGAAGCCTGCTTTACCCCAAACGGGTCAGCGTACCTTTCTGCGGACTTTTGTCCTTCCCTTTGCAATGATAATTGGTGAATGTTATTTTCCTCTTAATATGTCTACATGAACCATTGATTTTGTGTTCCCCAAAAGTGTTCAGTGAAATCATAGCTCTTGAAGTCCACCTCTGTGCCTAAAGTTTAGCTGTCTCTGAGCACAGAGCTACTGTCCCAGTGTCATGAGACAGAGCTGGCTTTGAGTTCTGGCTTCATTACTGGCTTTGTGACCTTGAATGATTCCTTTTCTCTGTTTAGTTTTTAGTTGCATTGTGCTTGTAATGGTGATAGAGAACCATGACCACCAGATTCTAAGAGTTTATATTAGCCACTCAGTATATGGTATCTATTGGTAGAGCCAAATAAATTTGCTTGAAATTACTTAACCAGGTGTGGTCACTCCCTTACTGTGTGTCTGTCGAGGACAGAAAGCATGCCCTACGTGTGACCTGATTACTAGAGAGCATTGGCACAGAATGGCTGCACTGAAAGTGCATTATTGAGAGTGAGTAAACAGAACTGAAAACGAATGACGTGTAAAGAATAAATGTCTTTGGATCCAAAGCTCATGTCTGAAGTTCTTTTTCCTGCTGGAGCTCCATGTTGCACGGAGACAGTGTTTGCTGTCATAGCTGCCCCTGGCCCAGCCCCCCTTTGCACTCTGCCTTCAACAGTGCGTGCCCTATTCCGCCTCCAACCTTCATAAATATGCATGGTTTTCTTCATAGCTTGGATCACCAAGCTGACAGATGGCCTCCTGAACACACACATGGAAACGCGTGCGTGCACACATACACACACACACCTGCATCACTCTCCTCCCACATCAGCAGCTCTGCAGCAGTCAAAGCCAAAGGCATTTTTGCTGACTTGGCAAAGTTATTTGGGGGTTTTGTTTTGTGTTCTGCTGCCTCGGAATGGGACCAGAGCTGGAGCCCCATGGAAACTGGTTAGCATCATGACGGTGCTTAACGTTTCTGGAGAGAGACCGGTACCCGATAACATAGTGAGGACATGGTCTGACAGAATTAAGAATCTGCATAGGCTTTTTTTCCCAGAAACCCTTGGAGCCATTTATATATCACAAAGAAGTCCAGACAAAGGATGAGGGTTCATCGATTTTACTACATACTCACCTGAAGACCACTATATTTCTTGTATTTTAAGACCATATCAATATATCTCTTACCTAGCAATAGATCATCTAAAATTAAGGATAATAATTACATGGTTTAATTTGAAGCCACATTTAGGTGAAGACTTTTCTTCAAAAAATTAGAAGTGTCTGGTAATATATAGGCTATGAACAAGATAAAAGGAGACAAGCAGACCCCAGCCAGTCATTTACCTGCCTTCTCAATAGAACAAAGAAAGCTAGCGTACATTTCCAAGCTGGGGTTTCAAGGAGCACTGACCAATGAGATTCCAAAAATTAAAACATCGACGTTTTCAGGTGTTTAATGCATTTAAAAATATGCTACAAATGTTAACATGTATTTGTATATGAGTATGCAAGAGAAATATATTTTGAGTTATGAATATATAATGCATAAATTGAGTAGGTTTCAATTTTCTTTGACCTAAATACTCTTTTTAATGCAACCCCAAATACGTCTCAAGTAGAGAGTCACTCCATTAAGGACCTAACGGGGACAGGGGTATGGAAGACAACCCAGGCATGTGTAGTACTAATACAAAACAATCTAATCCCAAAACTCAGGTTGAACAGCAGTGTTGTTCTTTACTGCTTACAGGCCCATGAGCTGTCCATGTGGTTCTGCTGCTGTCTGCCTTTCCCAGAGTTGTTTGACTGATGTGTCTCTGGTTACCTGTAGGTCTGGAGGCAGTCGCGCCCATCCCTGCTGAGCCGGCTCACACATAGGGGATGTGGTTAGCTGTGGTCTAAGGTAGCTTCAGGAAAGGCCGAAGCACCCTCTTCCATGGAGTATCTCCTCCTTCAGCAGGTTTGTCAGGTCGTAGTCGCCTTGTGGTGGCACGGGTTCCAGCGTGTGTGTGGAGACACCCAGACCCTCTGAGACTAGGAGTAATTCAAGTCTGTCCTGGAATCAGGTTTAGAAAACAAACTCTACACCTTGGTAGAAATTGTAGTTTTTCCGCAAAGGCTGGCGAATATATGGAGAGTGTAGGGGAGTGTCTCTCGTGCAAAATGTTTATCGCTGTCAGCATATGAAATCACTCCTGAATGATAATAATCAAGTTGAAATATGCTTGCTTCTTTGCTACCGCTTCCTTTTCATGTTGCCTTGCTTGTATTTCACTGTCATCTACGGTGGTTTCTGATGGGCTCACTCTGTAGGACAGCCCATTGGGCACCCTGGCTTCCCGACCCCAGAGCCCTCAGCCATTGATCTCCTGCTTCTGGAGATGCCTTGCTGATCAGGCTCTCAGGTGTCCTCCTCTCACCACAAGCCTCTCCTTCCTCTCCTCACACCTCCCGACTCTTGCTAAAAAACACTCCGTCCAACAGTCAAGATTCAGTTGAAAATATTTTCTCTGCATCTTTCTCAGAATCCCTACGGAACTTGCAGTTGTGAATTCATTTCTGTGCAACTTCTAATGATGTTTTATCATTGGCAGAGAGCGGGATTCTCCAGTGACTGGAAGTGTGGGCTTTGTGATCAGAGGCGCTTGGATTTGAGTTCAGCCTCACCACTCCCTAGCTTTGTGACTTGGGCTGCTGTATTAACTTTTCTAAGTCTCTGTTTGTTCATCTGAAAACGGAACTAAAGCTGGTGTCTGCCTTAGCGGGTTTTGAGGGAGGCTGGCGCAAGCTAGTCTCAATCGGCATGCAGCATAGTGCTGAGCCCGCTGAGGATTCGGAAGTTGCAGGCTGTCATTCCATTTCTTTTACCTAATTATCTGTGAACTGCCAGGGGACAGGCCTCCTGTCTCTGAAGGAACACTTCCTGGGGTTTCTGGTCTCCTTGAGATGTTGATGGTAAATTATCTTTTCCTAACAAGACACATTCACACCAGTCAAGTTCTGTGGGTCTTGTCCGTGATGCGAGCCCTCCTCTGCTGTCCCAGAACCCCAGCAAGCAGCTCATCATCGCACATCAGCGGAAGTGGCCTTAACGGCAGAACCCATCTGATGGATCAGGGATTTCAGAGTTTGCGGACAGAAATTAGAATTTAGTGTTTCTTAACGTTCACCCTCTGTCTCACCTTGCTGAGGACCCAGCTATGGGCAGAAAGCTGGCTGCCTCCTTCGCTTTCCTTCCTCCTGTTCTGTTGCCTGTGATTCCAGTCCTGTCCCCCCTCCCCCACTTCACAAATCCACCCAGCCCCTTCTTGCCCTGTGGTCTATTGGATTTGTTGCCTTTCTGTGCTTGCTTTACCATTAGCCTGGGATGTCCTCTTCTGGCAGATTTCTCCTTAGGGTCATCCTACACCCCCCTCCACATTTCCTGGGGACTCTAAGCCAAGATAATCATTAATCCCACCCTCACCTAGCAATATACATTTTTGCCTCTTTTCCTGGTCATGACAACAGGAAGCTTTTCACAGGGGATAATCTCTTTTATAATCTTAAATACCCAGGTATATTTTTATGGAAAGGTCTGACAAAGCCAAGGGCATGCCTACTTTGTTATGGGAAGTTAGCTGGATAGACAGAAGGTTTTAGGAAGGAAAATGTAATGAGCAAAGCTCTGCGGATGAGCAGGATTAGAGCAAACCCTGGGCACAATGCCAGCCCCTTGGAGACCAAATGGATTGCAAGGTATTTTTGACTCCTGAGCCCATATTGACCTCACTTAGAGCCACTCTAAGCTGATGAACTCATCATCAGCACCCTTACTGAACAGAGATGAACTTTAGATATTCTTTGTATCTGCCAGTTCATAATTCTGGACATTTTCGAGCCAAATATCCTAGCACTGGGGGTGACTATCAGGGATGTACATTCCTGAGTGGGGACACCGGCTGCCAAGGATGGCATTACTGCAGTCATTACTGAGAGCTTTTTCACTGTATTAGCCTTTGAGAATGGTTCTGGTCCCACTGTGGGGTTGCCAGGGAGAGAAGAGTACTCAGGCTGTGAGTGCCCATTTCAGACGCTGTGAGCGAGCGGGATGAGACGTCCCTTCCATTCTATCAGAATCCACTCCCCCTGCCCAGCCTTCAGAATCAGCTTCAGTGAGTCTTAAAAGTTTGGCATAGCGGCAAATAAGCAGATGGTCAAATTGATACCTTACGTTGGACATTAATGGCATTGAAATGAAACATGGATTCAGTACCGAAGAAACACCAGATGCCTCCCACAGTTCTCCCTGACTTTGGTTGAGATCTTTCTCAGTTTCTTCAACTTTCTGAGGCTGTTTCTCCTCCTCTGCATAATGAATACACTGACCATTCTCTTCTGACACCCGGGGGCCCTCGGGAAGTTCAGTGTGTATGAAATCAGTCTTCGAGGAAGATGAAGGCTTTTTGTAGGAGAAATGAGTACCAAGGTGGGTACTGGTAGCAGTAGCTGGGGATAGACCTGGTGTCTTCCAGGTTCTTGGCATCTAACTCAAGAATTAAATAATGGTTTACATAGTTTGCGAAGGTGGCAGGGAATCCTCATTCAGATGTAGCAACAGCACAGATTAGTAAAAAAAAATAAACAGTCAAGACTGACAGTGGACAATGAGGGACAACACAGGGGCCCTGATTTTTGTGTGGAGCCTCCTTTTATGAGGTACATAAAAGAAAGAGTTTGGTCACTAAGAGATGTGGTTTGTGGGTGATCTATTTAGATTGCAGGTTCAGTGATATAACTATTTCCTCTCCAGGCCAAGTCCCTTCCCATGATGCATCTGATTTTAATTATATGCACATTCAATTGTACATAGGCATAAAATGATAAATAGGAGCAGTTTCACTTTGAGGACATAGTTTGCCTTATTGTACACTTGCACAAAACCAGTTCGGCCCAGATCGGCCTCCCACCTACCTTTTATACCAAGACATAACCTGAGTAAGACTGAATGAGATCTCAGTTTGATGAGCATTCAGAGAAGTCGACTCATTCCATTGTTCAGAGAGGGGTATGTGGGGCAGCATGATGCAGGGCTTGGGGGCCTAGGTTTCTAACAGGCTGCTGGATGCATTGTTTGGAGCGAGGTGTGTACATAATATATGTGGGTAAGAGTCTCAGGCTGCTAAGTGCATTAGTACAAAAAGGGTTGTGTGCATGGCCCAAACCAGATAGAGTCCCATGTTGCTAAGCTACCCCTGATGCTTGCTGTTTCAGATGGTCTTTGTTGCCTCTATTTTATGACTAAGAGACAAGCACAAGTAAAATTAACAGAGAGGGCAAATCAGGGCTCATGACAAGAAGGAGCTCTCAGACCATTAAACTGGTATCCAGAAAGCCAGGCGGCTTCACTGAGTGAAGAGTCTCTTCTCCTAAGAATATTCAAGCAACATAAATGGTTCCTAGTTATTTCTGTGTTGAGAAGGGAACTGGCCTAGTGGGGTCTCAAAACGGCTCACCTATTCACGTTCCATTTGCCACCGTGTCCGTCGAAAGTTGGCAGTGTTTGTCCTTTAAGCTTCTCCTAACGCCTCAGCTGCCAAATCAGATACGAGAGGCCCCATTCTGGCCTTTTTTTCTTTTAATCTCCCTGACTCTCAGTGGCCCCCTTGGAACACACAGCATTGAGTAATAGGTTTGTCCTGTGAAGTTAGTGTTTTGGGTGTGGAGCAGTTTATCTGGTGTTAATCAAGCCAGCTCCCTGAGCATGCTTCCAGCATGGAACAGGTATCTAGAAAATATATTCCTTCTTCATTTCTTTCAGGAAAGCTTGAGATGAGGGCAGTAGATCTAGCTGTGTGCCCTGAAAAGGAGCCACACTAGAAGAAAGTGATAAAAAAAAATCCCAGTGATGGGTTTTGACATTCACCCTACATGTCAGTGCCTTCCTTGGTTGTATAGTGCCAGGCACTAACCATATGTACTAGGAATTTAAGGCTAATTTAGCTGTAGGAAAAGGAGCTAGAATTTACAGAGCATCTGTTATATACTACAGGCAGCCTGGGCTCTGGATTCCATTTGTCTTTCTCCCTTATCACAACCCTAGGAGGAACATGTACTTGACACCCACAGAAAAGGGGACTTGTGGGGCCCATTGCTCACACACACGAAACTGGTAAATAGCAAAGCCAAGAACCAAACCCTAGATTGTGTGACTCAGACATCCACACTATTTTTATTGAAACATACTGTGGGTTTTTTTTTGGCTTTATCATTTTTCTAGATGAGATCTCATGTAGCCCAAGACTCAAGAACTACCTGAGTCCAAAGAGGACTTTGAACTGCAGATCTCGCTGCTGCTGTTTCTGAAGTGTGGGGATAAGGGTTCTGTGTGCTACCACCCAGTTTATAGGGTGCTGGTGCCCAAACTCAAGGCCTCCAACGTGATAGGCTAACTCTCTACCCACTTAGCTCCTCCTCTGATCTCTGGCTCCTCCCTTTTACCCTGGTGTGAATCAGTACCCAGGCCTCAGATCCTGTCCCCTAATGTCCTAGTCTCTAGTGTATTTATGAACAGCCATCTTCCCTCCTGGAGCCCAGCATTCCTGACTGGCTTCAAACACCCCTCTCCTCATTTAGACTGTGTTTCAAATGAGCAGGTCTTGTTCCCTCCTGTGCCTTCACTCTGCCAAGCACACTGCTCCGGTCCCTGGTGTTAAAGAAACATCTGTAGACACCAAAGAACTCCTCTTACTGCAAGTAGCCCCACTTCTGAGGATCAGAAAAATCTTCATTTTGCCAGCCTTGCCTCTCCTCCACATGCCGCACATTTCTGTATGAGGCCCCTGTGCCCCAGCAGCCAGCGTTTGTCTGATTCTCCCTGCTCAAGTTTTAATTCCGCTTCTCAGCTACAAATGTAGGAAGAGTCAATCCATTTAAGTGAAGAATTGCAAGAATTCTCTCGACAACTATTTGCTCTTTTTCCCCTGCAACTCCCATCTTTTATGGCAAATAAATTTTCATTCACAATTCGGCAGTTGGTTTTTCCTTTAGTTGGAAATCTGGATCAAGATGTTGCATAATTGGATTAAATCTAGTCTGAACATTTGTCAGCCTCACTTCCTCATTAAGCACCACATTGTACAGAAATTATAATTATTGCAAGGCACTTAACAGAGATGTCACACAGGAGGAGGACCCACCGGAAGGGAAGGGAGTCTGAACCCAGGCATTTACAGAGAGGATGGGGAAGGTGGCAGCATCTAATGTTCTTTATGTGGACTTCCTTTTACTTTTGCTCAGGAAAGTTGTCCTGAAATAGAATCCTGAATCCCCACGGTGTGAGAGCAACAAGGAACATTAGAAAGACTTCTGATTTAACCTCACCCAACATACAAGTCCCTTCTAAACAATTGCGATAGGTGTGGGAGAAAATACCCTTTGGCTTTGAATTGTAGACCCTGCTAAGAGACTTTCTGACTTTTCTAATCCCAAAGCCTAGAACTCCAACTGATTTCAAGACTTCCTTGATGAGCTCTATTATAATAACCTCATTCATTCACTCCTCCAGTAAGCAAATATTTACTGTGACCTCCCTACCTTTGAGACAATATTTTGTTTCCTATCAATACATAGATAGAAAAGATAGGTAACTGAAGAATCTTAATGGTTCCCATAGGCTAAGCATAGAAAACACTGATTAATATAAATAGCCAATGCTAGGAGAAGCTGTGTACAGGAAGCCACGGGAGTATGGTGGAAGGCAGAAAGCGTTGCTCGAAGGCAAGACCTCAGCCAGGGCTGGCAGTGGCGGTAGGATCCTGTAGACCATAGGAATTTGTCCCTGGAGAAAGAGGAACAGATATTAGAGGGAACTGAGTACTTAAGAGTACTGAAGTGGAGAAAAGTCTGGCATATTCCCAGAGACTGATGGGTCACCTCAAGTGGCCAGGCCACAGGATGTTTTCATGGGAGCAAAGGACAGGGATGCTGGAGGAAGCTTGTTCCAACAAGCAAGGGCACTGAATAAGAAGAGGAATTGGGATGTATCAAGAAGACTCTGGTGCTTGCTGGTCACTGTTCGAGCTGCTTCTTAGCAGTACTACTCTGGTGGCCTGCGGCAGGTGGTTTACCAGGTGGGGAGACCATTAGTGTGCTGATAGAATTATCTAAGTACATCCATCAGGAGACTCAGAAAACATGCCAGGTGGTTTAACAGAGGGACTTCATTGTGGGGCGCTAGTTACAAGTTACTAAAAGAGCAGAAAAGTCTTAACGAGGCAATTGGATAACCCAGATTAGTAAAAGAGCCAGGGCAAAGGAAGAGGTAGTCTTAGAAGAGCTCAGGATCTGCGGCTACACACAGAAAGAGTGAGGAGCTATCTGTGGAGGCTAAAACCACACTAGAGACCTGGAGACTCTGCCACACTCCCAGTCACGCCAGAGACACCTGGGCAGTGTGAGGTCTCCAACCACTGCCTCCTGCTGAGTAACCTAAGTGGAAACCTATGGGCAAGGAACGGGCCAGGGATGTTTACAGATTCCCCCAACACACACACAAACACACACACAGAGAGGGGGGGAGGGGGGGATGGAGGGAGTTTCCCCACAATATAGTATAGAATAGAGAAAGGGCAAGACTGATTCCTGATTCTTAGGTAGAGAGGTCAAAGTATAGACAAGAAGTAAGTCCCTCTGTGGATTCCATTTAGAAACAAATGGTTTCCCATGTAAAGGAAAGAGCCAAATGGGTCTGATGGAGTAGTGGGTAGATCCAGAAAATCATGCAGATGTGTGAGTGGAACACATCAAAGCCTAAGCTACACTCGGGACAGTGAACACTGGAAGATGGAGTAACGCGGTAAAAGGGACCATGTACCCAATCTCCATCACTCCCTTTGGGCTCTCTCATTTCTGTGCACCCAGCTTTGTGTGTCCAAATCTAAGAACATTCATGCCTCAACATTACCGCTGGCTGACTTCCTGTTCTAGCCAAAGACAGCAGCAGCCCCTTTCCTCTTCCTCTGAGATTCCAGTTTGAGTTGTATAAAGTTACTAATTTGAGTGAATTCTCACTCTTTCTCCCAAGGTAGAAAAACGGGGTGAGTTAGTGGAGAGTTGAATCCAACAGAACTGTAAGCAGCTAGCTCACTTATCAAGGCACTCCTGAATCTCGGTTTCCACAGATGGCCATGGAGAAAGGGGTGAGGGTTGCCTACAGAACTGTCTGGCATCATTGGAAAACCGCATCTATATCAAAACAATGACCACTCAATTCTTCTGCTTAAACACCTGCCTCTGGATCCCAGAGGAGTGTTATTCAGACTTTTTGTAACACCCAGGAGCCTTTACTGGTATGAGACATGCTGGGCAAGCTACTAGGGATGCAGACCAAAGCGGAAATACGGCTAAAGCTGAGGTGGACCCTCAAGCCTTTCTTCCCAGGGGTACATCTTCTGAAGGATAAGAAGATTCTAAATGATGGCTGGAGAAAAGTCTGGATGCCATTGTCCGGCGGAGTCTGCTAGTTAATTCTGTGCATGGAAGTTGGGAGGCAGAGGCAGAGGCCCTTCAGAGAATGTCCCATCTTGAACTTGGATTTGCATAACATGGAGTTGGGAGTAAACCAGAACCTTCTGTTTCTCAGCTCTAGTACTCTCAGGAAATTGCTTGGTTTTCTAGTGACCAGTTGGCACAGCGTGGAGAGCCATTTCCTCGTGTCGTTGCAGAGGCTAAGTAAGAGTAACGTTGCGTCATAGACTAGATAGAACTGGCAGGAGACAGAGGGATTCAGGTGAGTGTGAGCTTTGCAGCCCTGCTCTCTGGGCGTGAAATCTGTATTCCTTGGTTACCAGCTGTGCCCTCTGGGACTTCCCTTTGCCTCAGTGTACCCACCTGCTACATGTGGGTAATGGCTGTGTCCCCCTGACTCAGAGAGGCTTTTGAGTTTTAAATAAATAATTCATATAAGAGATTTATAACAGCACCTGGTACATAGTAAGCGCTCAGTAAACATTGGTCATCGTTGTGATTGTCAGCCGTCATGTAGACTCTACTAAGTAAGACGTGAGCCAGAGTGACAGCTGCCACAGTTGCTAGGCTGCTATCCGTCTGCTAGAGGAGTGAGATGGTGTGGAAATCCCCACGCCAACCATCATGTCTCCAGTCAGCTTTAACTGACAACCCAGGATGGTGTTGACCCTCCAGTGGCACCACAGTGCTGAGGCTGTATGGCATCCCCTTGAGTGGTCAGAACCGAGCACCAGAGACAAGGTGGCCTTAGCAATAGAAGCAACCGTTCACAGCCCATACAGGCTGCATAGTCCCACATCAGGGTAAAAATTGTCCTTGAATTGTAGACGCATCCTACCATGGCCTGTGCGAGTGGCTAGGGAAGATGGGGGGGGGAGGTTAGAGCGGGAGGAGACTGCCACACTGAAAAGTAAGACTTCAGCCCATTTGTTGAGGGAGGAAGGGACACAGTCAGTCCTTCCTTCCAAGCATATTAGTTTCTTTTTGTTTGCCGTGATAAAAGTAGCTTGCAGAATAGTTTGTTTTGGTTAATGCATCCAGAGGCATAAGACTCTGTCATGGTTAAGAGGCATAGCCAGCAAGTTACAGGCATGCCGGCCAGAGCAGGAAGCTGCAAGTGGACTCACAGATCCTCCACCAGCATGATGCACAAAAAGCAAACTGGAAATAGAGTGAAGCCATATCATTTCAAAACCTACCACCAGTGGCATACTTCTCCAGCAAAGCTCTGCTCCCAAACTTACCCACAACAGCACCCCCAAGTAGGTACCAACTTCTCAAATACCAGAATCCTGGGATGCTATCACAGCAGGGATGATGAGCAAGCGTCAGTAACAAATATTGAGCACCCCACTGTTCTAGGCACTATACATTGTTATTGCAAAATTGTCCCAAAGTGCTCTAACAGCAGATGTCCCAGTGGGGTGCTGAGGAACCAGAGCATTAAATCACTAAGTCCAACCAGATGAAGCAGAGCTAAGATGTCTCCTTCATCCACCTCTTTGACCCTTAAGCTAAGGTGACCTAGTTTATCCTCCAAACTGGTCTACTTCCAAATGAAAGGGGAGGAGGGCCGCTATTAACAATTTTACCAGCCTAACAGGCATAAATAAGGTCTGCCTTGCTGGGGATGCCCTTCCCCAAACTGGTGCATTTTTCTGCTGAATATGTAACCACTAGAAGCAGAACGCTTGAGATCCCAAAGCTGGGGGCTTTGGACCAGCTCTCTCTCTCTCTGCTTTTTGTGGGTAGCACTTCCCCGTGCAGAAGGAAGGACAGTGGGCTCTTCCAGGCACAGGTGCTGTGCACGGCTGCTCCTTCTGCAGCATCCGTCAAGTGACTGGGAGATCCGGTGCGTGGGGTATCTGTTAACTGCTGCTGCTGCTGCTGCTGTGAAGCCGTCATTATTCCTCTAATACAGATCATTAACATTCAGAGAATCTTAACTACAGCATCTTAACGAGCAAAGCTGTAATATACAGCTTCCCCATAAATATCCATCGGTACTGACGTGCCTTCGCTCTCCATACACTAATTCGGCTGCTCTGGATAAATCATCCTGTTGGGCTTCTTTCTTTCTCCCTAACTGCCGTTATTAGTGGTTACAGAAGAGTAATGAACAAACTCTAGTCAAAGAAGAAGAAAAAAAGAACAAGAGCTAAATGAAGGATCACGAGGCATGAGAGTGTATATAACAGTGACAGTCCCCACTGAAGGAAGCACGAGGCTCATTTTCGGTAGCAGCTCAGAGAGGAAACAAGAAGCCAGCATTTGCTGACTCCATGCCAGGGTCAGGGCTGTGCTCACGACTTCATGGCTCCCCTTGTGATTCCAAAGACTGCACGGCAGGTCGATCCTGTGTGACTTGTAAAACCAATGTTTCCTGCCCTGGCCCTGTAGATAGGATAGAGCGTGTGTGTTTCGATGAGACTTCCAAAGACTTCCATGAGTTTATGTGCTTAATTAACATGGCAACTATTGTTTTGTGCCTGGTATGCATAAAAAGATTGAAAGCAAGGTGCTAACAGAAGAAGGAAACAAAGCCGGTCTCTGGAAGGACTCCTGTGATGGGGACATTCTTGCTCACGTTTTATGACGCTTACTTCCTCCAGTTCTGCTTATACCTCTTGTCGGTTTATCCTCGTTTTCACCCATATGAGTTAGCAGCGTCTCCAGCCTTCTCGCTCACAGTATTCCTCTTTCCTACCCTGTACACTGTCAGCCCACGGTTCGGGATTTCTACCTCCTTCTCCTGTGTACTGTACAGTCTCTTTGCCTTGTCGCCTTGGCTGTTACCATGTTGTTCTCTGTACCCCCACCCAGGTGTCCTGGTCCTCTGCCTTAAGCACCTCTGGCGAGCTGACACATGTTAGCTGGCCACACTCGCCACAGAGGACCAGGCTGTCCTGTCCTGGGGCGGGCTCTTAAACTGCCCTCCTGCCTCTTCCTTCTAGAACCTTACACTCACCTTGGTCTTATGACATAGGTCATCTTTTACCTTTGCCATCTAAACTATAGTCTGATCCTTAAGTCTGCACATTCCAAAGCTAGCCCACTTTGGTAAAAATATGTATTCTGCCCTCTTCTTGCTGTGTGACATGGGGCAAGTTAATAGGCTTTTAATGCTTCAGTTTCTGCCTCTGGAAATGAGGGTGGGAATAATGCCCACATCAGTTGTGATAATTAAATTAGTTACCACATGAAAGTACTTAGAATATTGCTGGCTGCACATAGAGGAAACCTAAGTATCAGGTGGAATTGCCATTGAGAGGAGTGTGTGTGTGTGTGTGTGTGTGT
>LOEQ01002086.1:225481-252002 GCA_001685075.1 Bramus lutescens | reverse complement strand
GGGCGGGGGTAAGATAACGCCTCTGTCCCCAGCCCACAGCCTGTGAAGCACATAAGTGACTTAGACTGTGTCTGGTTGTCATCCCCACTCATCCGCCTATGTGAATGCCAGCAGAACAGGTCTCACGTGTCTATTCCCTTGCCCCTCTCTGTCTGGCAGACTCCTGCAACCCCAGGTGATGCCTTCCTCCCATCGTCATCCCAGACGCTTCCGGGGAGTGCAGATGTGTTTGGCTCTGTGTCTTTTGGCACTGCTGCTGTACCCTCAGGTAAGCCCACCCCTCCTCCCTCCTACTTCCTGTGGGCCTCACTCTGACAACTCACAGAACCAGCCCCGAACACTGTTAGGACGCCTGAGTCAGGTTCTCACCTGTGGCTCATCAGGAGACCTGAGGCAGCTGTATCGGTGGGCAAGTGGTCGAACACAAAGCTGTGGGTACTGATGCCACCTGGAAAATTCCAGACTCAGGGTTGTTTGAGAAATAACGCATCGTGCACACAGACGTAGAAATCAGGTCCATTTCCTCCTGATCACTACAGCCAGAGGCAGGGAAGATGGTGCCAAGGAGAGAGGAATCAGACCTCTTCAGTCCTTGCTGGGCTCAAGGAAAGAGAGGTCCCCCACCCACATGGAGAGCCAGGTAGGACAACAGTGAATTGCTAGTGGCTAATTGAGAGGAGAATGTTGTTTTTAGAGAGTCAGAAAGTATCTCTTTATTTTCCAAGTATCCTTTAACATGTGTCGACTGTATTTACAACAGGGTAAAAATGCCTATGGCCACAGTACTGCAGGTAAGTTACGGATGGGTAGCATTCCAGGGGTTATACTTTGTGTCCGTGATATCTGCCACTCCAGGTTGCCAGGCCATTCCACTTGGAAAGGGCCACTGACAGGAGAGTCTAGTTCTTTTAACTGTCTGGGAGCCTAGAGGAATATTGCCTCTCCTTCTACCTACATACACTGAGTTGGAGACTCACTATTTTTTTTTTGGCATTATTTTTATAAACAGCAAATGAGAGTTTGAATATTTTAGACTACAAATCTGCTTGTGCTTTTTATGTAAATAATTAATTTTAATTATATAGTGTTAGAAGCAAATTCTCGCTACTAAATATAAACCTTGCTGTTATTGTATGTAAATTAAAAATTCATAGGCTGTGCTGGAATACAGCTCCTCCTCTTGAGTCTAAGATCATCACAGACTTTTAGAAGCTGTAAAGTTGGTAGTGACTGGCCCTTGTCTGATAGCTTACTTAGTATCTACAGGCAGCCTAGACACGTGTTCATTTCCAAACTCCTCAGTTGAATTGTTTTAGTTATTTCTGAAATGGGATAGTGGTGATGACTTATTTTCTGAGTATAAAATGGACATTAAAATGGTAAAATAGAATGTGGCATTTAAAATATGAATAAAAATATCTATGAGGAATGTGCCTGGGCTTGAACCTTACCGTCACATACCCATGTTTTGTCCCTATCGCTCTGTCTATAAAGACCAGTGATAACAATGCTAGACCCCATACTCACTGATCTTCACATGTGCTTTCTCTGCAAGCATTCACTGAGTGCCCACTACATGCTAGCTCCTGTTCCAGGTGCTTGGGGTACATCAGTAAACATAGAGGGCTTCCCTCTAGCTGTGGGCATATAGCGTAGTGTAAATCAGTTGTGCAGTGCTTTAGAATATGAGAGGTATGGGGATGAAAAGATGCAAAAGGCAGAGACTGAACACCAGAATTCTGGACAAAAAGAGTATGGTCAGAAGGCTGTCTTACGGGCAGCACCAAGTGGGTAAAGGGCCAAGGAAGCCAATAGGCTTCTTGGTTAAGGGTGTTCCAGGCAGGAGAAAGAAGTTTGACCCCTTCTACTTGCACCCTCGTCTCTGTCAAGAACAAACGGTACTAGATATGACTTCATGTCTCCCCCTGCACTCATATTTGACTACAAATGCCCTGGAGACCTTTGTTAGACACAACACTACTCTGCTTTATCCTGGGTCAGCTTCAAGAGTGTAGTCTCCTCCTACTTAACCAGCTATGTTTCAAGCTATCTGTTTTTGTGGAGCTGTCCCTTCGGATTATTGAAAAACCTGAACAGCCTTCAGAACATCATTCTAAAATTGATTTGCATTAGTATATTTTTGCTTTCTGTCTTTCCATAAAATATACTTGAGGCAGTCCTTGGGTGGCGATCATGGGAGCCTTTCCCTCTTCACCTGGTGTTCCAATGTCACCAGCTGTTGTGCCTCCGTCCACCTTGCACAGATTATCTGTCTAGCCAGCAATAGGGAGAGAAGGCCAAGAAGGGGACCAGTCCCACAAAGCATAGCTGCCGCTGAGGACCCCAGAATCTCCTGGCCGGTCTTGAATCCTAGCTTTAAGATGTTGGGGCAGATAATCTGTCAGAGGCAAAATTTCATCTTCGTACCTGCATTGAAAAGCAAGACCTTGTGTCAGTATCATGAGAACTGAATGAAATAACTAAGCCCTTTGGAAAATGCTGGTGTATTGTAGGCACTCAATGTGGAAAAGGCTGTTATTATTGTATCATAGCTCTGATTACAGAACTCAAATGACAAGTGCCTCGTCCTACCCAATCTTTGTATTTTCCTTTATCTTCTTGGAACTTTTTAAATGCATATAATAAAGTTTAGGTCTTTAATCTTTTGGCTCTTCATGGCAGAGGTAGCCTGTGTGGATTGGAGAATGCAGGCTCTGCCACCAACCAAGTGCAGATGACCCAGCCCAATCTCTGCTGAGCCTAGGCCCTTACGGTTGAAAATGAGGGATGGTGATTTGCCCTCCCAGAGCTGTGCTGTAAGTGGTGTCTTCTAGAAAACCTTTGTAATGTTGCACAGAAATATGCTCTAACGAAGAACTCTGTGGATGCTATGTGCTTCTTATCGGGGTCCTTGCTTTGCTGCTCATATAAGTGGCTTGTGCAGGCTGTGCCCTCATGGAAGTAGGATTTTATGCAGACAGATTAAACAGATAGTAATGATAGCTACTCAAGAGGCTTACTACAAGGACCTGCTCCTCCACCAAAAATCACGGGACTACTACTGCTTTGTTCTCTGCATCTCTAGAGACTGAGTCAGAGCCAGGCATCCAGCATGGATATTTTTGGACGAATGAATGAGTCAAATGTGTCTAGGAGGCACCATATAAGTGCTATACAAATACAGAAACCCTTTGTTTTCAATATGCTTCTTATAGTTCAGTCTGGTTTTGTTTTCTTTTCCTCAGTCACGGGTAGGGATGTCTCCAGAGCTGGCGTCTTGTTATAAATTGCAATTTTTAACACTTAAAAAAAATAACCCCTAGCTGTAAGGTGGGGATGCAGTTAGCCAGCAGCAAAGAGGTTTGTATTACCCAAGCTTGGTGACACAACCAGATGCCCGTTGGCACCCCCTCCCTCCACTGCTGCACACATTAACAAGTCAGAGGCTAACAAATCATTAGGTGACTGCAGTGGCCTCCACGAAGCTGCTTGCTGAGACCAATGACGCCATAGCCCTGATGCTGAGGTATGCCTTCAGGCATGCGTAAGACCTGTGGCTAGACAGCAGTAGCTCCCAGACTTGGGAAGAACTCAGGTTGCACAGCCCTCCTCCCTCAACGAGGAAGATTGAATAAGATCTGTAACCCCCCCCCCAACATGGTGCCAACTACCCAATGCTGCCTTTTTCTCTTCTGAATATTGTACTGTGGTCTGGAGCAGATGGCTTGAAGCCAGAGAGACATGCTAATCGCTCTCTCCCCAAAATTGTGCATAGCCCATCTGTTAGCTCCCTGTGGGGGGAAGAAAAGAAATAAAATATGGGACAGGGGCTGCCATCAGCAGTAGAATCATCAGAGATCACAGTACTTGTGGATCTTACATAACACTCTTAGAAAAAGATGGTTGAGATGTCCGTCTTCTTGATCCAAACACCACCTGGTACTCATGAGCCAAGCCTTCTGCACAAGACAGTGAAGTGCCACATAGACTCCTAACTTATGGCTCAGAATGCGTCTCCTTAGGATTTTTTTCCTTTATGTTTGTGTGATGACAATATGCATTCAATAGAAACCACACTGTGAATGTTGATCTTTCCCCAGGGAAAAACAATATGTGGTTCAGTGCTCTGGGTAGATGCTGGGCAGTCACCAGGAGCAGTGGCTCCCAGGCAGCCATGCAATCAGAAGGAAAAAGGGTCACTCCCTCCCCAGTGTACTGGGCCACTAAGTAGGTTAGGCCCTGCAGTCTCTTGAGTTTATTGTGGGTTTTCTTGGGTTATAACCCCATCATCAAAGAAGAGATGCATTTGTGTTTTAGAATAGTAGTGGGAAGGAGGGTGGTGGCATGGCTGGGTAGAAACCTCCAGTTTTTACCCTCTCACTAATGACCCTCACCAGAGTCACTGAAGGTCCATGGATATTTAAGTCGCCACTTCTGAAGCCTAGATCATTCTTTCTATCACAAATATCTGCGGTGTTGAAACTCACAGATAATAGTTCCAATACCATTTTTTAATCAGTATAATGTCATACCGCTAGCATGGAATTGAAATGAGAAGTGATTTATAATAAAAGCATGTATTTCAATTTAGAAATACTTAGGCATGACCATACTTCGGGACATGATGAGTAATGAGGTGATCTGATAATAGAGTCACCAGTAAAAGCTACTGCTGAAAATACAGGCAGAAACCAGCCTCCAGCAGACTTGTTTCTGTCTGTGACCACCATTTTCAAAAAGCCTCTTGAGCATTCCAGATAAAATGAAATATATATTTTTCCCTTGAGTGTGCAAACTTGTTTCAATTGTGGGGAATCATGGGTGTTGATGCTGCACAAAGAAACTGAATTTCTGAGTCATTCAGTCCATCTAGGCTTTACCCATTCATAGACAGAAGGTGGAATTGTTCACTATCCTGTGCACTGGTCTCACAAATTATGTCAGCTGTAAACGCTGGTGGCCCCTTAAATACCATGAGACCTGTAGTTACTTTAACTTCCCTGTAGTTACCATAACAACTAAAACATCTCGCAAATTTCCTCTTTACTCCTGGGGGGCAATCCCTCTGAGAATAATTTAGGTATGTCAAAGTACATCAGAAACGAGTGACCCGCTTGCCACTGAGTGTGTCTGGAGGTCAAGTCTCTGCATTAGTGGGCAACAGATGAAACAGTGAACAGATCTGAACTTTGAACAGTATCCCTCATGCCTGGGGATAATTGGACTTGTCTGTTAGGATGTCTGTTTCATTATTTAAAAGACTTTAACACTGGTTAGATTCACCAGCAAGAAGTCCTTGTACCCTCTCTAAAGCTTCCTCCTGGGGCAGCGTGGCAGGGAGGTCTAGAAATGACCAGACTGGGATTGTTGTCTTGCCCTTGAATCAATCTATTGAGGGACAGTTAAATTTGGGACTGGAACGAGGTACCCTGTACACCATCACTGTCGGCTCACCAGAGATACTGATATGAACCATATTGCTGCAGCACCTGTCCATCATCCCTTTAGATGTTGCTAGGATACCCTGAGCTCTCTCCCCTTTTCATTCTGATCTCACTGTACTGTACCTACAGCTTCATTCTGGCAGCCATTAAAGTGCTTCTTTGGGCAAAGCTAGCTTCTCTACCCTTTGCTGTGACTGAGTGGCCACTTGTCTCTTAGGCTTAGGTGTCCATGTAAGTGGCTACTATACCCCTGGAGAACCATGAGGACCACTGAAAGAATGTAAGGATTTCCAGTTGATTCAGAGTATGCTACATTCCATGGTAGCCTGGGCCACCACAGTGACAGTCAGAAAATTATCTTTCCTCTCTTCATTCAGTTTTCCTCATCCCTAAATGGACATAACAGTATCTAACATGCAGGGATTTGGTGAGGATGTGGACTGGTGGCCCATGCATCCCCAGTGCTCCACGTCCCTGTCTATAAATTGGGCATCTATTATCTTGGATTTCAGCAGGATGATCCAAAGGCTAAATAATTCTATACTCAAGGTGTGGATGACTGTACCTGACACAGAGTAAATGTCTACAGAAGACAGACTGGGCTAGGACTTGGGTGTAGGACTTGGGGTAACCACATGAGAAAGACATAAGCCTCCTGACCTCAGGACATCTACCCTCTGGAGGCAGGAGGCCAGGCGACCTTCTCATTGGGAAAGTCATAAGTAGGGAGTGAAACACAGCTTGGGTTGGGGAATAATAACATTCTTACCATTGCTGTACTTTCCCTGAGTTCATAGTTCAAGAGCTGGAGTGTCTCAGTGGAAGGCAGCCTTGCCTGTGTTTTCGCTTTGCCTCTGCTTGGTCAACTGAGAAGAGTTTCAGTGGCTGAAGCTAACTTTCATTAAGTTTCCCAGTTGGAAGGCAGTGGGCAGCATGAAACTGGAATGCTAGAACTTCAGAGGCCGAGGTGAAAAGTCAGACTTCCGCTTCCTCGCTGTAAACGGGCAGTACATAGCTGTCAATCACTCAGCTGCATAGACTTTTCTTATACAGGATGCCTGACCCTCCCTCTCTCCCGTTCCAGGTTATGTCGCTATGGGCGCCGTCCTCCCATCCTTCTGGGGCCAGCAGCCCCTCGTTCAACAGCAGATTGCCATGGGTGCTCAGCCGCCCGTTGCTCAGGTGATGCCAGGAGCTCAACCCATCGCATGGGGCCAGCCAGGCCTCTTTCCTACCACCCAGCAACCCTGGCCAACTGTGGCCGGGCAGTTCCCGCCAGCCGCCTTCATGCCCACACAAACTGTTATGCCTTTACCAGCTGCCATGTTCCAAGGTCCCCTCGCCCCCCTTGCAACCATCCCAGGCACGAATGACTCTGCCAGGTCAAGTCCACAGAGTGACAAGCCCAGGCAGAAAATGGGGAAGGAAATGTTTAAGGATTTCCAGATGGTCCAGCCTCCACCCGTGCCCTCCCGGAAGCCTGACCAGCCCTCCCTGACCTGTACCTCAGAGGCCTTCTCCAGTTACTTCAACAAAGTCGGGGTGGCACAAGATACAGACGACTGTGATGACTTTGACATCTCCCAACTGAATTTGACACCTGTGACTTCCACCACACCGTCCACCAACTCACGTGAGTGTCCTTTCATTGGGCTCTAAAACCTGATGGGTATAACGCCCTTTTCCTGGTAACTAAGCTACTAGGGTCGGAATCTAGCTCACTTGCATCTCAAGCTTGTTAGTACCACTCTTAACAGTCCCCATAGCTACCAACTCGGCTACCAGTTACAGCACACACACACACACACACACACACCTCATCCTCTAGCTCTCTTTCTACATAACACTGAGACCAAGTTGCCCAGATCTATGTGACAGATAATAGCGGTAAGGTTCACTGACAATATGAATACATGCCTGGCATTTGTCCACAACATCGCTGTGCTTCTTATGGTTTCACTGATGTGCTCATTTGTGATTCGTGTATGTATTAGCCTGTGGCAAGCAAATTTTAGCATGGCTTATTAAATTGAAAATACATGTAATGTTTTAAACGTAGAAACAAGGGACCAGAAAGATCTCAGAAAGTGAGGGTGTTTGCCACGAAACCTGAAGACCTGAGTTCAGTGTCCAGAACTCATGGTAGAAGGAGAGGTCTTATTCCCAAAAGTTATTTTCTGACCTACACACATGCAAGCACACGCACACTTAATTAATTAATTGATTGTTTAATTAATTAAATCTAAAAACAAGTCCTACTAATTAGAAAGGAAATTAAGATCAGGGGAGTTGTAAGGCAGAGTTTATAACCATGACGTCATCTCGGGGCCTGATGATTGGCACCAAGTTGAATGAGATGAGCGCGGACAGCCCGCCCCAGCTGGGAACATGGAGGGCTTTTTATTCCTATTGACTATGTGCTTTGGAGTAATGGTTTTATCTCCACGGGCCCTGTGGTTCTTAATGTTCTAAAGCCAGCCGTTTAAAGGCATCGCAACATGAAAGGATCTCCGTCATGCTGATCCTGGTCAGGGGACTTTTGCAGGCTCGTGGGCCAGTTTCTAGTGCTGGTTCCAGCGGGATAAGCTGTGTCTCAGGACAGAGCAAATCATTGCTCTGAGTCTCTGAACCCCTTGGGGGAGCAGCCCCTTCCTTCTGGCCTGAGCATGTGGGGCCTCTGTTTCCACTTACTTTTCCCATTGCAAACACCAAAAATAGAAAGCCTGTTGACAAATCGGAATCCAGATACACTTGAGCACACGAGGGCTTGTCAGACAATCAGAAAAAAGTGTTCCAGTGACTCAGCCTGGGCCTTGTCAATTGATAAGGGAAAAGAAAAGGCTCATGGTACGATGATTTTGGCGTTTTCATTACTGTCACCGGTGATACGGATCACTGGATGGCCAATACCATGAATTGTCAANNAAAAAAAAACCCTAATGTGAATACAATTAGATTGTATCATTCAGCCAGGTTCAGAATGCTGTTCTGAAAATGAAGGCCTTGCACTCAGGCCATGGGTGCTGCATAGTCAAGGCATTTCTATTAAGTCTAATCCATGGGCTTTCAATGAGGAATAATGAATAAAAAATGAAATGCTAAAGAAATAACAGTCATGCATAAGTGAACAAGAGTCTTTTAAAAGCACATGTCTCATTTTTCAGTGAATCCCATGGGCTGCCTACAAACAAGGAAGTTCTTTGAGGAAAGGGACTGCCTTGCCTTCATCCCTACACGACACTTCTCAGAATGTCAGTGGGGAGCCTGGCACATCCAGACGTTAGGAAAGGTTGTAGGGAATGAAATGAGATGCCCGAAAGGCCAGCCCACCATCACCGTGTTTGAGAGGAAGGCTTTGCCAATGTATCAGTGTTGACATTTGGGGACAGATGATTGTTGCAGGAGGCTGTCACGGTAGTGTGCAGTACTTACTTAGCAACTCTCTAGCTCCTACCCACCAGATGCAAACAGCATCTTCTTCCCTTTCTTCTACTTGTCATAGCCTATAATAACTTCAGACATTGCCAGTGTCCCCTGGGGGAGGGGGCAAATGGCCACCCACCTTGAGAAAACATGACCATGAAATAAATACTGAAGTGCTCCATAAAGCCTTGTCACACTGAGAAGCCTGTGCAAGTAAACTCTAGCTGCATTCCCATTGGTCCCACTAGGGAACTATGATCAGTATACTATTAGGATGGATGGCTCAACCTGGATCCCCTGCCTTTTGTAAGAAATATACCACCTCAAACACAATTTAGTACCCAATAATTTAATATTGCCCACTCAGCAAGGCAGCCTTATACAGCATTAAGCCTAGTGTAGCTAGTTTGCTCTGAAACCAGCTCACAAAACAAGATCTGCGTAATGTTTTAATCTTAAATAAAATATGTAAAGTCAATTTTTGTACCATCTTCTCTATCCACATCCATTCAAGATATGAGCAAGAAATTAACCGTTCAAAAACAAAACATAAAAACAAAAGCCCTCAAATAGAAAAGACTGAGTAGTGTCAGATGCATCTGTGCCAGCCCATAGTTCCTACGCACACCTCTGTAAATATGAGTGCTTGCCCGTGCCTCTCCGGGCCCTGGCTCTGAACACCTGAAGGAAGTGTACATTACTGCACGTAGTTGTATCAGGAGCAACAGGAAGGAAAAGAGCTTGGTCGGGGTTAGCCTCATTGGCGTACTGTGATTGATGAGGGAAATGGAAGTAGTGCCCATGGGGGTAAAAGATCAAAAGTAAATTTTGCAGTCATTCACGTTCTGATAAAATACAAGGCTTTTGCTAAGCTCTGGAACAGTAGGACGGGGAGCGCTTATCGATGGCATTGCTACTCACCTGTTCAGTCAACCCATGCCTGGGGACTGAGCCAGTGAGCAGACTTTTCTCTGCTAAATTAAAAGAAAAGCTTTCAATGTCGTCTGTGGTAGAAACCTCTGGAAAAAATAAGAGGAGGAAGAAGACTTAGGAAGGTCATGGCAGCAAGTGCATATTCTTCACAAGCTTGCCATTGCCTACCATGGCTCTCCCAACCCAGCCTGTGCTTACTGAGTGTGTGCAAGAATCTGAAGCCTGGCTTAGCAGTTGCCGTTGAAGACATTAGCAATCTCCAGTTTTCTGGAGAACATAAGTAACCTCTGTCACAAAGGAGCGTCACAAGTTTGAGGACTATTGCTCTTAAATTTCCTAAAAGTGACTGATCTACGAAAGTCATTTTCAAAATGTGTCCTCCCATAAAAGAGAAAGAAGAAAATCAGCCTAGTCCAGCAGGTTTCAGCTTGCTTGTGTGTCAGAAGCACTTTAGGAGTTGTTCAGAGTCCCCGGTTCACTGTCCTGTAGGCTCCAAGGGCTGGCATCCCTGAATAAACATGGGAGGAATTCATTTGCATAGATTTGGCCTCAGATGAGGAGAGAGCAGACTTGACTCAAATGTCAGGGGACCCCAGGTGTGTCTGAGGAAGGTAAACAGTTGTGGCTTGTATTTCTATTTACCACGTTTCCTCTTTCGGTATAGCTCCAACCCCAGCCCCTAGGCAGAGCTCTCCCTCGAAATCATCAGCGTCCCACGCCAGTGATCCGACCACAGATGACATCTTTGAAGAAGGCTTTGAAAGTCCCAGCAAGAGTGAAGAACAAGAGGCTGTAAGTGATCCACTGATTGCCCTACTTTCCTTTAAAATTAAATTTTCCCCGTAGTATATGAGGATGCCAACATAAAAGAGAATGCAAGCTCAGAGCTGGTGTCTGAAGGGCCTCTGAAAGGACTTTGCTGTATGCTCAGATGCATCTCAGCCAGAAACACTGACCTTTTGTTAAGTCATTAGGAGCTGTCGCATCTGGGAGGTGGCATCCTCCGGGGGAAGTTTCAGCCCTCCTTTAAATTAACTGGTTGCCTATGCCATGTGAATATAATCTTAGTTGCCTTATGTTTTCACTTGTTGAAGAGAGAGAAAAAAGTGTTATCTTCTTGTGTTCTAGCCTGATGGATCACAGGCGTCCTCCACCAGTGATCCATTTGGGGAGCCCAGTGGTGATCCCAGTGGCGATAATATAAGTCCACAAGACGGTAGCTAGATAGCGCAGGTCTGGGTAGGTATCCATCCTTTTTAATCTCCTTCACCTGCAAGGTTTTCCCTCTTGCTTGCTATGTACCGCTGACGTCATATTCCAGTGTCTGTGCTTTGTCTGCGTGCCTGTGCTGTATTATAGTATGCATACCATCTCCCTTCGTCTGTGCCTTTTCCTAATGCCCGGACTGTTTTTCGTGCCTGTTACTATATTGCCAGTATTTCTCCCCTCAACCCTTGCCTGACTCATCTCACCAGTTACCAGTGTTTGAACGATCTCCCTTTGCCTCATTTCAATTTTGCACTTTGCTTTTTCACGTGGATGAATGACCTTTGACATACACCAAAAGGTAGTGTTGGAGGGAATATGGCAAATAATTTTGTTTAATTAATGATGCATTCTGAGTTGGTGATGGTGATAGAATGAGAGACCCAGTTAACACTACCTAATATGCACTGAGTTTCTAAAAACATTGGCCCTCTGGGATGAGAACATCATTCTCTCTCTCTCTCTCTCTCTCTCTCTCTCTCTCTCACACACACACACACACACACACACACACACACACACACGACAATTTCTCAGTGAGAGGCGCCCCAGATGCCTTACTCTTTTAAGCGAAATGTCACTGCATTTGCCTACATGCCACGGATCTAAAGAGGTCACTAATCAAACGCACCGAGAAGCCAGACTGTGCAACAAAAACAAGCCATGCTTGAAATAAGATTGATCAAGATGTGCAGTTATAGTAGCCCTTCCCATCTAGCCGAGAGGGGCTCTGTACCTACCCCCTTCTAGTGTGTCAGTGAAATTCGAGGCCCAAAGACATGAGGCTGTCACTCTGGAGACTCTGCTCTTGGCAGCTCTGCTGCAGCCTGTGCTTTACCACCAAACCACTGCAAATTCATCAGCAGCTAATTGGAGATAGGCATCCTTGCATTCCCTAGAAGTGCCTTTTGGAACTCAACTTTCAGTACCTCTGATTCGATCAAAATAAAGAAGACCCGATGAAGCTAACCTTCTCAGGAGGCAAAAGTATACCTTGTTCCTTAGACATAATTTCTAAGGCCAGCTTAGACAAACATGTCAAACTTTCAGACATCTTCCTGGTTTTCCATAAACATGGAGGACCCCAAACCAAACTCAAAGATTCCTTTTGTCCTGACAGCAGCATCATGGCCACTCACATGGTGAGCAGCTTTCACTGTGCGGGACTGGGTTCTGTGGCCACAGCAGAGTTATTCATAATGCACACCTAGTGCACACACAGGTCCTGTGGACAGTAATTGAAAGCTAATCCAGGGTTTTGAAAGTCTGTTTTGTTAATGGGCTTTTTATGATTAAAGAATCTAGCACACTGTATGTTTTGTCACATTTTATATCAGTAAAATTAATAATATCCCATACCATGCAAAACCCAAATGCCCTTTTAAAAAGCCCATCTTTCACAATCACGATGGGAATTGATCTCTTAAAGGCAAAGTCGGTGCTTTAGGAATGAGAAATGTTAGGGATTATAAGAAGATTCCTTAAGGTGATTCTAAGGAGGTTTTGGAGTCTTCATATGCTCAAAGTTGCTTTGTCATAAGCTCAAAGTTGCTTTAGAAAATTTGATCAATGAACTAGAGGTGATGAGATCCATTCATCACGATGGTGGCAAACATTGTCCTAGAATTGAAGTATTTGGATTTACACCCTTGGCAGGTCAACATCTCAAGCACTCATCTTCACGAGCTTGTTTGGCTTGAGGCACTTACACAAGCTGGATTGTTTCCCACAAGGTCTTGGTTTGTTCCTCCTTTGATGTTCCATCTGGCTCCGTCCATAGCTGGGTTGTAGTCATCATGTGGTGCTGTGGCAAGAGCTCAGGATTTGGAACTTGACTTCAAATCTTAGCCACATAAAAGTAGAAAATCTTGGGACAGAGACATTCTTTCATTTCTGATTATGTTTCATCCACTAGCAGAGGATTATATTGCCCTTGATATTAACTAATATGCCATAAGTCCAATCTGTGGCATAAAGTCAGACCATGTGAATTCAGCCTAAAATTTAGTCCTGTTTGGGGATTAATATTGTCAGAGTTCAGAACCTGGATTCTTCCTTCTTATCTGTATCATTTTGATCAGGATTCACGATCACTCTTTTCATCTGAAAAATAGGGATAAAAGTAATGCCCATCTTATAGGACATTTGGGTGAAGTCATGAGGTGATGTATATGGAGTTCTCAATACAGTGTCTAGCAATAGATTATCTGAAAGCAACCATCATTACCACCTCTACTACCTTGTCATCACTAGCACCCCTGCACCCTCTTCACTGTCACTACGATCACTGCCACACCATCACCACTGTCACAATGTCACTATCACCACTACCTCCACCATCACCACCATCACTAATAGTACCATTACCACCGTTACTGCTAGTTTATCCATCACCGTTTCGCTAGCAGTACACACCAGCATCAGCACCACTGCCATTACTGCAATCGTTCCACCATTATGACCACTTTTTTCACCTCCAACACCCCTTCACTACCACCCTCCTCAGCATGCCCATCAGCATCCCAACTATGGCCATCACTATTGCTCCTATCACCACCTTTATCACCAGAATCAGTATGGTATGAATTCAATATGTGTTGGTGCTCTATATTCTTAGATTTTATGCATTTAGCCTCATGTTGAATGAAGCCCATATCTCGGGAGTTTTGCTTGATACTTTCTGTTTTAAGATAACTTTCTGTATGTCCAATAATAGATTAAAGCAGAGGGAGGGAGGTGAGGCCTTTCTAATGTCCCATAATCAGAATAACTTCTATTTGAGCCCCATAGGCCACCTCTCCCTGCCCTCCCCTGAAAAAAGCAATCTTGGGTTTCTATGGGAATCCTATTAAGATCCTCTCAGCTTTGAGGAGCTAGATTATACTTTATGATGTCATATAAGTTCATCCTGGCTGTTTTACAGTTCCCTATCAGAAGCTGTGCAGTAGCGTTAATGCCCACCTTGCAGACAGGTCCCCTGTGTCACTCATGGGGAAACTCGTGTGACTCTTTGTATCCCTCCATCAGTGTCAAAATAGCACAAGCCAAATGTGATCTTTCTGTCCCCAGCCCCTTCCCTCGTAAGCAACTGGAAATTTACTGACTATAATTTCTTAGTGCTTTTGCAGCCACTTGGAATAAGGATTATGCAGAGATAGTTGTGTCCCTGGCTTTATTTCCCCTCTGCTGTCATGCAGCTGGAAAGCAAAGTCCCTATCCCTCTTATCACTCCTGCAGCCACAATCTCCAGCTGGGTTTTTATTAGAAATAGCCACCCAGTTCTGAGTAAGCAAGGATGACAACTGTTGATAAGTTAAAGCCATATCGCTCTAGAATAAGAGGAAACACACAGACTCAGTTCCCACAGGGGGAAACTTCAGGGCCAGTACCAAACGTTTCTGTTTTAGCAATAAAGAAAAATGTCTTTCAATTATATTTCACTTTCTCCCTCTTACTTTTCCATCTGGGAGAATCGTGTATCTTTGGAAGTCTGAGTCAAGAGGGGCAAAAAGAGAAAGAAGGAGGGGAGGGGAGGGGAGGGAAAAGAGAGAGAAGGAGAGGGAGAGGGGGGGGCAGAGAGAGAGAGAACCAAAATAATATTATAATGGCTGGTGTGGGGATGGCAGGTAATTTGTGCTTCAGTGATATGTTGCTGGAGCAATTTTAAGGGCAAAATGTAAGCCTTTGAAGGGATGAAAGAAAAGTGAAAACATTTATTTGGCTAAATGGCTAAGTAAATAAACTGCCTATCAGACTTTCCCAGCTGTCAAGTCAAAGTAGCATCTGTAACAATGGGAATCGTTTGGTCTGTCTCCCTTTGTAACAATAGAGACTGCCATAAATAATAAGTCGCTGTCACGTTTTTAATACTGATCTCCGTAGTGGAAACCCAAGGCGTATGAAGTATTACCTGATAGATTCCTAGTGTTCAGGGAAAGACAAAGATGAGCTTCAAATGCTTTGGGAGAGTGAATGTTTGGGTTTTGGTTTTAGTTTTGATTGGCTTGTTGTTTGTTTGCTTATTTGTTTGGTTTTGGTAAATAAAAGAGGAAAAACAGAAGGCCAAAGTTGAAATGAGGCTGAGAAACAAGTGGCCTTATGCAATCTTGTCTCTCCTCACGCGGAGAAGGGCAAGTAATACAGCAGTGTCCTGTTTAGACTTTCCAAGGATCACATGATATGAGTATGACATGAACATGATCCCCAGCACTCACATATAAAGCCAGACATGGTGGCAAGTGCTTGCAGTCCCAGTGCTGGGAGGTAGGGACAGAGAGGTCCTCAATGACCAGGGACCAGCCTAATCACTGAAAACCAAGTCCTGGCAAGAGACCCTGTCTCAAACAATAAGGTGAATGGCTCAGAAAGAAGAATACCCAAGATTGATCTCTGACCTCCACACAGACCCATACATGCACATATCTACATGAACTCACACATGCATGGGAGGTAATTTAGAAAATCTCAAAGTAAAATACATGTATTTGGTATTATTATCACTCTTCCAAAAAAAATTTTTTTATTGAACTTTGTAGCTTAGAACGGTCTCGGCATCTGAGTGCAAGGATTGCAGCCACACACCGCCAACCTAGCATTATTCCCTTTTAAAATAGAACGGAGCAAGAGAACCTTAGAAATAAAGCACTGTTCATTTATTCAAATCTGCCTATTTGGTGGATGTACAAGTTAGAAGCAAGTCTAGCCTAAGTTTCTGAAGTGGACAGTCCCACTCCTCAGGACTTCATGGAGTGACATTCTTTTGATGTCCCCAGCTGAAAAAAATTTGAAGTAGGAAAACTTACCAGGGTCTGGCTAAAGGCAGTTTCTGCTGGAAGGGAGAGCCAGACCTGTTGTCAAGAGGTATTTAAAGGTAAAGTAGGCTGGAGATGAGACTGAGGGGCATGGGGATACAGAAGGGAAGATGAGCTAAATTCTGAGATGCAGAACTAAAAGGTACCAGTTGTTCTGTAGAGCGCAGTCTATCGCTTAAGCAGGAAACAAGCAAGTATACATTGGGACCAGCTACTCTTGAGGTACTTAATGGATCATCAGGTAGAGAAGACAGTAGGATGCTGGACATACCTCTGGAGGTCAAAGGTCAAATCAGGGTAGGCATGAAGATTTCACCATTGGAGATACAAGAATATGCTGCCCATGTAGACCCAAGGTCAGGAGATGGTGTTGTGTATGTTGTGCAGGCTACACAGACCAGCATAGCATCTCTGTGCTTGAGAGCAGAAAGTAATAATGAGCGGAGGTGGCTGGATCCTCCTCCGTGAACAAGACCAGGCAGCTTCAGAACTGGCCAGTGGACTGAAGTTTGCTTGCCCGTGATGGAGATCACACCCAGTGTTTCTGGAATCACTTAATAGGAGCAATTATAGTGCCTCTCACCTACTGCGACTGAAATATATTTAAAGACAGATGACACTACTTAATTTTTATTCCTGCTTCACAAATTTGACAAGAAAGAAAGTGAGGTACTCGGTAAAATTCTAGGCTGGGATGGAAGTCTGTGCTGGGACTCAGTGCAGACCAAGCGAGTAAGCACCACTTCAGCAGAATCAGGTACCTGGCTTTCAGCAACAGCCTGACTTCATAAAGGCAAGATGGCTTGACTTCTGACCTTTCATCTCCTCTGCCAAACAGTTGCCAAAGGTTCATGCAGGTATAACATCTTAGGACTTGGAAAAACCAGGTCTCACATAATATCTCCCAACAGCTCACTCTTTGCAGGCAAGTTTCATTCTCAGCTAACCAAGAAGACAGAATCTCTAAATCATGGCAACTTCTTTAAAAAGACTGGAATACTGAAAAGAGTATGAGGTCTCCATGACCTTGCCAGAGCCAGGCTGGAAGTTTCTGGATCAAATGGTTTCTTAGCTCCAACAAGGAAGGTAAAGCGATTGCCAAAACGAACAATGCATCGCAGTGTGAGACTTTGGGGCTATCTGCTGCTTGGGGGTTTCCACACCACTGCTCCCCTTCACTAGTGGGGATAATTGAGAGCTGACGGCAGTTGTTACCAGTGTTGTGATGGGTATCTGCAGCTAGATTCCGGCAAGCAGGGTCTGCGTGAATATTTATCCCTGCTGCAGAAAGTTAATGCCGCGCGGCATTAATTACCCTGTCTGAGCCTGCTGTCGTCTTCTGGTTTTAGGTGTCATTCTTACTTGGATAAATTGGTTTCCAAAATTGGAATAGAGCAAATTGTAGGGTGAGATCAAGGCAGCTCTATTTCTAGGGGGACCCAGAGAGAAGAATGGAGTGAGTGAGGAAGATCTCACAGGAAGTATTGAGGTGAATGGTGACGGAAAATGCTCCTTCCTTGTTTGTTGTTCATAAGAAATTTTTAACCCGTTCTTGCTTACTACAGTACACCCCATCCCTAGAAAACATACATACACATGCACACATGCACACACACACACACANGAGAGAGAGAGAGAGAGAGAGAGAGAGAACAGAAAGTTTCCATCTAGTCTAATAGCAGATAGTAGAAGTAGTTCAGCTATTGGAAGGAAATGAATTAGGACCTAACAGATCATCCTGCCACAGATTCTGACACATTCAGCCTTTGGAAAAATAAAGCCAAATTGAAATGTGTTGAAGACAAGAAAATCAAAATATCGAAGATATTAGAAAGCATGTCATAGTCATACACTAATTCACCAGACGTTCCCCAACCCCGTCCCTGCAGTGAGGACCTACTATGTCACATTTCTACGTGTAAAAGCCAGTATGGTTGCTCAGTAGGGACCGGGGGGAAGATGGGGTTCTTCCTGTAGTTGGGCACCCCAGCAGATGGCATTGACTTAGCTCTCTGTTTCCTTCAGCAGGATGAATTCCATGGGTGGAACATGGAGTGTGGGGAGCAAACCGTTTTGTTCTTTTGCAGCACAGGGTGACTAGACAGGCAGAAAAGGCTCCTTCTCCCAACGGAGTAGACCTCTATCTAGCCAGTCCCGGAGGAGAGCACATGAAGGGTAGTGAAGCTCCCGAGTGGTTCCTCTGCCTCACGTGACACTGGGGAAGCACAGAAGTGCTGTGCTGCTCTCTGGATCCCTCATCTCTAAAGCGATGGGTCAAACAATGTTCATCCTCTAGGCCATTCTCAGGTTACCACAGGGAGCAAACGTGGGATGCATCACACGGAGGAGGCAGCACAGTGACCTTGAGACTGTTCAGCTTCTCTCAGCTTCATTTTTTTGAGTGCTTTTATTCTCATTCTTTGAAAATTTTACACATAAATATGATGAGTTTTGATCAAATCCACCCCCCCCCATTTGCTACACTCCAATTCCTCTCCCATCTCCCTCACCAGTTTTTTGTTTTGTTTTGTTTTGTTTTTAATCACTGAGTTCACTCAGCAGTGCCAATATATGCCTGGGTGTAGAACCATCTACTGGAGCTGGGGTAGCCTCTCGGGGGCTGCATCCTTGAAGAACAGCGACTCTTTTTCCTAGCAGCTAGCTAATAGCTGCTAATAGCTCCTCAGCTTGGGGGTGAGACTTCGTGCCTACCTCCCCGCTCCATGCTGGTATTTTGTCTGGCTTGAGCTTGCGCAAGTCTTGTGTACGCTGCCACAACAAGTGTGAGTTCGTATGTGCAACTGCCTGTTGTGTCCTGAAAATACTGCTTCCTTGTAGCCGCCCACCGCCTCCAGCTCTTAGATCTTTCCGCCCCCTCTTCCGAGATGATCCCTGAGCGTTGGGAGGAGGGGATTTGGTGTAGGTGTCCCATTTAGAGCTGAGCATTCCACAGTCTCTTATGTTCCACACGCGCACGTGAACTGTGAACTTAAGTCTTTTGTCTCCGAAATGAGGATGAAGGAGTCTGCTCGCAGGACTGTTAGGTAGATGAAGGTAAGACCCGGGGGTGGTTCACAAACTCTAAGCTCTCTGCAGACAGGAGGACATCTGTCTTATCTCCTCTTTGCCTTTTCTCTCCTCTGCTTTCTTCCAGTACTACCAAGTATTATGCTAGGTACTTTCTGTGAGTTATTTACTTCTCTCAAGACCTTTGTAGAATTAAACAATAGTTGGAGAAACTGAGGCACAAAATGTATCAGTATCCTTCCCACCACACAGAACATAGTGAGCTCACTCTACTGTGCCATGCTATTATTACCCTAATGGAGAATCAGCTTCAAAACCAAAGATAGGCCTGCCTCTAGGAACTGAGAAGGTTGCTCAGTCTTTAAAGTGTGCCACACAAACATAAGTTCGATCCCTTACGCCCCATGTGAAAACCAAAGCATGGCCGGGCAGTGGTGGTGCATGCCTTTAATCCCAGCACTTGGAGTCAGAGGCAGGCAGATCTATGTGTTTTTGACGCCAGCCTGGTCTCCAGAGTGAGTTCCAGCACAGGCTCCAAAACTACAGAGAAAAAAAAAAACAAGTGCAGTGGAATACACTTGTAATCCCAGAGTTGGAAGGTGGAGAAGAGCGGGGCTGAGGGTCTCTGGCCATCCAATCTGGTCTACTAGGTGAGGTCCAGGTCAATGATTAACCCTACCTCAAAAACAAGGTATGCAGTGCCTACTGAATGAAACTCAAGGTTGACTTTGGGTCTCCACTACATTCACACATGCGTTAGACACATGTGCACTTGTATAAAAACAGCAAAAACTGTGCTCACACACACACACAAACAAACACATACACACATGCACACTAACACACACACACACGCACACTAAACTCTGGATGTGTTCTTGGGGGAGCTGAAACCGTTGCCAAAATGAAAAGCACAATGCTGAGAAATAAAAAAATAACCTAAGGTCATTCATCCACAGCTATCCCTTTTCTGTTTTTATCCCCAAGTCCTCCTTCCTAAAGCCGTCTCGCAAGGCTGGTGTGAGCGAGGCAGGCCTGACTGTTGTGCCTCTGTCCGCAGGAGCCAGAGCCTCTCTATGCGCAGATCAACAGACCTAAGAAATAGCATCAATGCGAGCTCGTGGTGGGTGCTTCGAGACTGGCATGGGAATCAGCGGTGCCACAGGCTCTCTTGTGCTCTCCCCTCACCTCATCCCACAGAGAAACTCACAATCGCCCCGTGAAAACTGTCTGAAGAGAGAACAGAGTGGTTTTTGGTAACCAACAGCAGATACCTATGGCAGCACAAAAAAAAAAAGGCAAAATAAAACACAACACCCCCACAAAGATATTTTCAAAATAAATTTTAAAAAAATAGAACCCAGCATTGATCACCAGTCAAGCTGATGCTTAACCAAGAAATACCTTGAGCTCTCTCAGCTGTACCTAAAATGCCCCGGATATGAAACCATTATTGTGCTTTTATTTCGCTACCTGTTGACCACTGTAGGGACCACAGATGTGGAGTGGCAGGCGTCAGAGAATTGCAACGAGGTTGGCACTAACTCCTTTTAGGCCAAAGCAAGGTATCCTCTGTGACCACAGTGTCATCATCCATATGCCTTCTGGCTGTGGCGATGTGCGTGGCATCTCTCCACAGGGCCTGGTCTGCCATCCTGTGTCCCCTGTCCTCCTCTTGTCATGTTTGAGAAATAATGAGTGTACAAATTTTTGTATCGCTTTTGACTTTTTTTTTAGAAAGGGGTGAAGTCTACGTGGGGAAGGGAAAGCCTCTTATGAAATGAATTCACTCAAAATCACAAGGCAAACAAGTGGTTGGTTCTTCATTATACTCAAGAATGTTGCCAAAACAACCCTTTAGTTATCCTGCATCCCAATGAAGAAAGCCAGCTTCTGGATGGAACCTCCATTCTGGGGGTAACAGAGGACATCACATCCCATTGATGGGAAAGATGGAAAATGCATCCAATTCCCCAAGAAGCTGTGAACTCTTGAGTACAATAAAATGATCTCTTTATTTTTCTGATACTTCGCTGCTGTGATACTGTGCAGACAAGTGTCTTCTCCATGCGCCATTTTCAAAGAAAAGTCATTTGCCAAATAATTCTGGTACAATTCTGGTAATACGGTTTTGGATCTTAGAAACCAGCTTTCTAATGGTGACATAAACATTCAACGTAACAAACTGACGCTGTGCTCAAATGGTTCATCTCTATCTCTTTTTGTACATCAGAAAATTCAAATGGGATTTTTTTTTTCTAACTTGAAAAGGAAAACCTTACCATTAAACTCTTAAACTGTTGAAGGGAAAGGGCTTTAAGGAGTTCTGATGATGTAAATATGTCAATGAAGATGCTTTTAATAATGCCATTACACTGTAGAGAAGGTGGCAGAAGGAGTGTAAGGTGCAAAAAAGAAAACATGATGGGTGGGGCTCCCTCTCCTGTTTTTCTGGAATGACCTGTAAGAAGTTACAGTTCAGAGACAGGCAGAAGTCTTAGGCTAATCAGCAGCTAATAAACAGGAGGGGGCGGGGCTTCAGAGCCAACTTTTCTGGAGAGCCCTTACCTTAAGCCCAAGGGAAGAGAAAGGAGGCTCACATAGGAAGGTTTCAGATTCCATAAAGCACTCACCTCTCCGCTCCCACTCCCGCTCCCATCAGTTCCCTGGACAGATTGTACGTGAAACAGAAGGAGTCACTTCCTGATTTTACACATATGGGACAAAAAGTCTACTGTCAGTTCATATGTTTAGCACACAACTTTCATAAAGAATCTATATATTTTTACCCTATAGAGAATTGTTATACAGGTCAAATATGTTTTCCTGATGTTCCTATGCAGTTACATGTTGGATTTAGTGGTTTAACATAGAGAAGGAAACCCTCAAGAGTCATGTGATTGGATCTGGGAGTAATTATTAGTTTGAAAAGTCAGATTTACCTTGATATGATTCATTGTCATTGGCCTGTATGCTTTGGCTTCTTCCTATCAATAGGAACTAAAATGATTTTAAAGATGTTTTTAAAGTGACTCTCCACATAAGAATCACAAAGCAATGTCAAGCTAATTGTTATTATTTAGAGCCGACATTTTACACTGGAATATAGATAAATGAACCACATGTCCATTAGAAAATCTATGTCAATGCTACCTTACTGTATAAGGTTCCAAAAACTTGAGAAATGGGAATAGTTGTTCATTGCCTTCTGGAGCTGCTTCCTGTTGGTACAGGGCTCCTCCCACAATGTGTATCCATGCTGTGATGAGGTGCCCCTCTCATGCAAAGGAGAAATAGGAAGGAATAATGGCCGAAAACTGTCCTGAAAGCCGTTCTGCTTCCCTGAAGTGTTGGCAAGATGGGTGGTTGCCACAGGAGACAGCTTCGGTAGCTCTGGTGTCATGGTGCCAAGTCTCCATGAGTGGGGCTGTCTGACTTTGTCCATCAGTGTCACACCCTTATCCCCGCTCCTCGGGTTACTGTGACATGAAGCGAACTCTGACTGGGGTTGCCATTCCAGGTATATATACTATCTCTAGCCAGTGTCATAGCAGGTGGTGACAGCCCAGCCGATGGTCACCCCTCACTGAGCATGACTGGATTGTAATTAGATCTGAGCTGAAGGAAGATGCCCAGCTGACACATTAAAGTGAGGAGGAGAAGGTTGAGATTTTTAACTGCCTTCTGCACTTTCATTGTCAGAATACCGATTGTTTCCCCCCAAGCACCATTTGGTGAGTTCAGAACCACTGTCCCCCTACTCCAGGAATATAGTGACGTGTCCAAGCAGGAGCTGAGGTACCAATGCTGAAAGAGTTTGGGGAGTCTGCAGGGTTCTGGTTAGGCTGATGGAAAGATTCGTGTGTACAACTCACTTCCTCGTCCTCTCCTAAGCACTGAATTTGTCACTTTAAATTTTGAAACCAGGGAAACGCCACCTGTCAGTCTGTCCCCAGTCCCCATAGCTCCTCGGTCTCCACATGCCGCAAGACGTTTTTGATAACTCGTGTTCAGCCTAGCGTCTCCAGCAACCCCACCATGTAATGTACCGGGCACCTTCCTTTAAGACAATGTTTACTCCGTGGGTTCAGTTCCTTTCAACTTCTGCGTTCTGACACATATTTTTTTAATAAAGATGAGAAAGAGAAAAATGACTGTCGCAGTACGTTTCTAGACCTGCTTAACCTTTACCTCACATGACAGTCCGTTCACATATATGGACATGTTATTTTTAACTTTATGTACAGTGCATTCAACAGAACAGCAAAATTTTTAGAAATTTTCCATTAATTTCTGTAACACGCCATGTAAAACCGTTACAAATAAACATGTTTGAGAACAACAGCTTAGCCTGGTCTTATTCCACAGGTTTCCAGCAGCCAGTCAGACAAGGGATTAGATGAGGAACTGGTGTCTGGCATTCACCTTCCACCACACCAGAGCTGGAAAGAGCAAGCCTCACTGATGGTCCATGGTCAGGCCTCACTGGGATGCTTTGGTTTGTTTGTATCCTTAGAAACTGACATCGTTTGGAAAATAGGCTAGAAAGAGAGAGGTGTGGTATCAGGACCACAGGTAGTGTGGAGCAAAGTTGGGGAAATCTACTTAAGTGTGGACTAGCTAACTGTGGCTAATGACTGCCATGAGATTTCCCGACTTCATCAAAAGTCATTTGCTCTAAGGATCTTAAAGAAGGAAGCACTTAGTGTCTTTCATGTAGTCTACATGTGCACAGTTTTAGAAAAAGCTGAGTCTGGGAAAAGGGGAAATTTATATTAAAGAACCAAAAGCATTTACATATTAATGCAGTGGTGTGTGTGTGTGTGTGTGTGTCTTTTTGTAACTAAATCAGTTTACATATCCATGAATGAATCAGATTTCAATTAGGTGATTGAGATGCCAAACTCCACTTCTGTCTAACAGTGGTTGTGTTAATGACTGCATAAACACAAACCTTCAATCTGGCCTTGTTACACTGAAGGGACTAGACAGATGTTATCACCAATTTTGAGAACAGGAGAGAAACGACATTGATTTCAGCAAAGTAAATTTGGAGCAGAGAAGCAGCTCCCATATAGGAAGAAATACTAAATCCTGGATGGAAGAACTCAAAGGTGCTTCCCTTGGTGCCAGTGCCCATGCACATTCGAGCCACTGGTGTGCCCTAATAGGTGCTGGGTGCTTTGTGTGTGTTGCCTCCGTTCCTGCCCTACACAGTCCAGACTGGGTCCATGTCATGACCAAAGCCTTAGGCAAAGAAACTAAGAAACAGGGAAATCACTATTGCCTGGTGAAAATGGCAGCCTTGAGAGTTTGAATTCGGAGTCTCTCTGCTTAAAGCTGATGTCTTTAAAACGAGTTGGAGAGCGACTGTTTTCATAACCTTCCACATGGCTGTGGAAAACCACTGGCTTCCATGTCCCCCTATAAACCTCTGGTTGAGCTTTGGTAGTACGTTTGAATTCTAAACTTCTCTAGGTTAAAGTCAAAACAAGACCATCAGTTGTGCCTATCTGAAGTTGTTAAACAAGCACTTGCTTCTTTAATTTGCACCTTAGAAAAAGTGGACGTGCAAAGTGTATATGGGAGAGGATCAACCTTTCTGCCCAACTAGTTCAAAGTGAGCTGAAACCAAGCCCTGGGGATTCACTTCGCAAGCCTAAGTGAATCTTTAAGAAGCGACAAATTAAAAGGTGCCCTATTTAAGAGTGAGGCACATGCCAAAATAAATCAGGCAGACATACCTGCGTTCATTCTGTGCTCCAGAGCAAGCCCTTGTTGTTTTGACAGTGAATGGTTTTGTTTTACCTGAGAGTGACAGTCGGGAAAAATGCACAGAATAAAAACAGGTTTCATTGAAATCAGCCTTCAGAGCTTTGAAAGCCTTTAAAAGATGTTTAAATTCCAGGGAAATGTGAGCAATGATGCCTGAAAGANTGGGTGGGTGGGGGAACAGATGTGAACAGCTCCCAGCCACACAGTGACCAGCTCTCAGTGTTGGTGCTACAGTGTGTATAGTAATCACCACTGTCTGCTCCTGTTGTGCCCAGGCCACCTGTTTCCTTCCTGTCACTCACAAGTCCTTATCAAAGCCTGAGAGGAAAGAAACGTCACCCCATCTCACAGGCTCCGAAACCGAACCTCACGGTGTAGAACAGCTCCGTGCTGATAGCGGAGAGCCCAGGTTGAGAGTGCCAAGCTCTGTCCTCTGACCTGAGCAGCCTCTTCTCCAGGGTCAGGCCGCTGTGTCCTTGTAGAACTAGAGTCCTTGGGTGTTCAGTCACAAGATGTGGCTATTACATTAGAAAAATCACAGCACACATGGCTCTGTCTGATTTGGTACAAAAACTGATTCTTAAGTAAAATGATTGTAGTTATTTTAAAACAAAGGGGGGAAATCCAGTTTTATTCCTGAGAACAATAACAGCTCTAACCCAGTCCAATGAATATTTAATTCCCAAACAAAACCTTCACAGTCTCTTTATCTTCCAAGGTACAGAGATCTGAAGAGGTTTTTTTGAGCGGGCTTCCTGCTCATCTCGCCTGAAGAATATTAATGACTGCCAAGTGGAATACATCTAAATGGTCTGGTGAGATGACAGCCTCTGGTGACTTGGGTCTTTAATCTGCTGAACAGCCTCTTTCCACTTCTGTCATTCAGTCTGGGGTCACTACCTGGAGTGAGAAACTGGCCAAATGACTGGGGTTAGAATTAGCAGGTCCATGAGCTGGCATGTTGTCACAGTCAAATGTCAAACCATCTGTCTTTATACTGTGCTGGTAACAGCTCTACCGTCCCTAGCCTTTGGGGCGGGTGGTGGAGGAGCCCAAGTCTCCCTCATCTCAGATAATAGGATCGAGCCTTGAGTTTAAGAGTCTAGCCAATGGCTCTCAACCTTCCTCATGCTGCGACCCTTCCATACAGTTCCTCGTGCTGTGGTGACCCTCCAACCATAAAATTACTTCATTGTTACTTCTTAACTGCAACTTTGTTTCTGTTATGAATCATAGTATAAATATCTGATATGCAGGATAGGTGACCTCCAAAGGGCACGTGACCCACAGGTTGAGAACCACTGGTCTAGGATGTTAGTGACAGAAAGGTGTCTCCTCTTATCTGATCTGTCTTCTACACTTTTGGACTTTTGTGGCAAGAATGAAAAAGTGCCCAAGTGTCCCACAGCTGTTCTTCTCTTCGGGACAGAGCACATCATAGCATGAACTAAATAAAGTGAGACTGGGTGATTAGCCTGTGTTCAGACAGAAGAGATGAGTCAAGGAGGTCACCTAGCTATCTGCCTACTGGGCACCAAAATTAAGCAAATCCTTATTTAGAAAATATTGTGTCTGAGCAAGTGGTCACCTGTCACTTTTCTCATGGATGGGAGTGGGGGACCATTGCTGCTGGCAAGCCACAGAGAGTTGAGAACCCAGAAAATCTAGCTTTAGATTCTGGCACTTTGGCCTGTCACATTGTCCAACCTCAGATAAGTCGCCTAACCTCTCTAGAATCCACGTGTCAACCTGAGGGCAGTTAGGAGAAGTAAATATGATGATTCCACATCCGCTGCAAGAGCTGCTTAATGCACACTTGCTGCAGCCAGTGCAGCCTAGATA
>LOEQ01002086.1:174403-207668 GCA_001685075.1 Bramus lutescens | reverse complement strand
CACACACACACACACACACACACACACACACCAGTGCTGTGCTCTTTGCCACTGTCTCCAGGTTGGCATCAGGACCACAGTTTAGGTGGAACTGGAATGTGTAAATACCCACCTCACATCTGGTCATGGGCAACCCTAACAGGTGCTTCCTTCCTCCCTCCCTCTCGCCCTCCCTCCTTCCTTCCTGTTTCCGTGTGTTGTATGTGAACAATCATATGTGTACAGAGATCATAGGAAGATATTGGGTGTCCTCCTCTATCACTTTCTGTCTTATTCCTTCAAGACAAGGTGGTCTCCTCATCCTGTATAGGTGCTTGTGGCCTTACCTAGTAGGCTTTTGTTATTTTTCGCTTCAAACATAGATACTGATGATCTGAGCTTTGTCTTTCTGTTTGCACAAGCACTCTTACACACTAAGTCATCTCCCTCACCCCTGAGAAGCATTTCTAGTGGCTGAGTTGATTGTACAATTTCTAGAATGTTTCTCTCTGGTCTTTTCCTTTAAGGTGACTGAACAAGGAGGCCAGATGAACCTGAGAGCTATCCTGGGCAACAAAAGTCTGTGGGTGGGGTTGCCTGTCCTCCTAGGCTCAGGTAGTATACTGATGGTTGTGAGTGATACCTGTCTTGGCTGTGTTCCACCCCAGAGAAGGAGTCATGGTTCTACAACCTAGCAGATGAGGGNCTGGTAGCCACTCAGTTGTATCAACTGTGGCTCTCAACAGTTTCCAGCAAGTATCAGAAACAAATGTTGAATTTTCCTGCATCAATCCTCTGATAAACTTTACTTCCCAGCAAGGTCAGGGCTGATCACCCCATAAATAAGACCCTATAAAATCTGTGTCAACACAGCAATACATTTTAGGATATTTTTGTAAAATTATAATTTCTACAATACCACTTGGCATGACATTAGCAATTTGGCATCTCATCTGATTCTTCCAGTTCTGAGACATTTTATCAAGAGGAAATGGAGAATATCAGGTGCATATGGAAAGTACATGGTACCCGCTTGGTAATTCTCAATGCATTCTGAATATCTAGATTGACTCATGTTTTATTTGCAAGTAATAATCATTATAATAATGGCTTCCATTGTGACATTTTCATGCCTGTTTATAATGTATCTCCTGTCATCCTCCCACTGACTGACCCTTCAGTACACTACTAGGTGACAGGCACTGTTGTTGTTTTTTTATACAGAGGGTAGTATGTGTTCTGGTAACACAGCTGAGAGTCATATAGAAAGAATTTGCACTCGGGTGGAAATCATATGGAAAGAACTCAAACTTCAGTAGCTGAGCTCTAGAGCCCTCCTCAGAGTTGCTACGAACCTGGGACTCAGCCTCAGTCCCATCTGACTTCAGCCCCTGCAACTCGGTTTGTTGAGAACAGAACGTGTCTCTGAGTACCCAACATGTGACTGCACACACTACTTTCCCTATATGAACTTATCTAGCATGCCCCGTCTCGGGGAGGCTGCGGTGTGTGACTACCTGAGTTACTCAGCTGAGGTAGCCTGCATGGAGTTATCATGTTCCTAGCTGCCTTTCCTTGGCAGAGTCACGAATGAGTGCATTCCTGCGGTGCAAAGTCAACTGTGGGCCCAGGCACCGGCTTCTGTTTACTTTGCCTTTGCTGAACTGTTTGCTCTATGAGAACAGAATTGAAAGTAGCAAGAGTGAGTAGGCTGCTCTGGCATCTGGGAACCTCACCGGAGCGCCTGTCACACAGACATGAAGACAGGGACCCAGGCTTGGAGGGCACTGGCAAAGTCATGCCTTCTCTGTGCTGCCTTGGGATGTCTCCATATCTCTGGGTCCAGGTAAGTGATGGGTACACATTATTCCATGATCAGTTACACGGCAGAGAGCATGAAAACCACACAGTGCTGACCATCCCTGCCACATGCCTGTGGGCAGAGGGACATCTCTTGAAGCAACTTGCATGTGTCTGATAAAATCAACAACTGCCTCTGAATTATTGTGGGCCCAAGTGGCTGGCTTCAACAAAGTGCCTGTTAAAGAACTGACATATTTAAATGAACTTTGTCATGCTGAGAAGAGTAAGAGACATGTTCTATATTCTGAGTGAAGCTTTGGTCTGGCTCTTCATGCAAAAGAAGGATTATTATATATGAAAAATGAACCAGTTCACATGAATGATCTGAATAAATGGCAGTGTCTTGCTCTACCCAGCAGCCCCGTATATCTAGGGTGATTGGGTCTCTCAAACTCTTTCTTCCTCTCTTTACCGTCCCCCCTCTCACAAATGTTTGTCCCCGGGAGCTAAACAACTGATTTATTGCATCCAAGTTTCTATTTATAGGATGTAAAAAAAGCTAAAGAAAATAATCTTAGTCGGGCCTTGAATTTGGATTCTAGAGAAAGAGGTGCCAGAGTGTTGGCAATCTGGAGACCCTCCTTGTGCCTGAGCAGTTCCCACCACGAGATGTGGAAGTGCTCAGGTACCAGAGTGCTCATGAGCACTGCTGTGAGAAGAGAGAGATAAAGGTTTTTCTTTACTCTCCAACTGCTCCCGGATAGTCACCTCTCAATGGTGTGAGCAATGCCATGCTGTGCCTACTGTCCTGAGCCGGGCATCATGCTAGTCATCCTCTGTTGAGTACCTTCCCAGGGATTAAGATCATGAGTCTTCACCCACCAGACACCCTAGCACTCACCCTTAGAATCAGCATGACCCTCAACTTGGTGGACATACTAACTGTGCTGCCAGGGCTTTCCAAGCATTTACTTGTGGGCGCAGAGAACCCTGCAATGCCCAGGGAGTTGTGCCTGGAGGAGAGGGCTCATATAATCCTCCCAGAGGCAGCATGTACTTGTAGGCGGCCCCTTGTTTATGATGGAGTATGTAGAGCTGAACAAGACCCTCACTCGTGTTCTCAGAGAGCAAGGCAGTGTGTGAGCAAACACAGAGACATGAGAGATGATACAGGCACAAACAGCAATCAAGAGAGAGAGCAAGAGTGACTAGTTCTGGCAAGGGATACAAGGTGCATCCACCAGGCATTGGTAACAGCATACACAAAGGCATGGGGTGTGAGAGAGCCTGGCTTGTTCCCAAGGCTCCAGGTACATTTCAGTCTCTTGGGTAGGCACCAAGGTGAGAACTGGGAGGAGGATGAGGAAGAGGAGGAGGAGGAAGAGGAGGAGGAGGAAGGAGATAGGGCACGGAACCATTCCTTCAGGTGTAGACGGTTTGAAATAAAGGGGTAGCATACTGGGGTGTGCTTATTGGCAAGTTCTCTTTTAGGTAGGGGCTGCGGTTCCACCAGGTCCTAAGTATAGGCTGTAAAACTCACAGCTCTGCCCTAAGAGGAGCAGGGGTGGCCCCTTCTTCCCACTCTGGAGAGGGACAAACTGATCCCCAGAGGGAAGAAGAGAATGGCTCGCACTCAGTGAGCCTCCAGCCCTTCCCTGAACCCTGGTTGAATATTCTGCTCTCCACCCAGGCTTCCTACAGTCCCGTCCTGAACACAACACGCCTTTGAGTATCAGACACAGAAAGCAAAACGAAAGCATTCCCTGTAGGAGCAGAAAGTGTTGCAACCTCTTCCATATCATAAACTTCGTCATTTCATTGCTCAGGCCACACTGTCACGTGGCCTATTGATCCGTATTGATCATCACTCTGTTCCAGGCCTTTACTCTCGTCCCCACAGCCATTCTCTCACAGTTGTAGAGAGAAGGAAATCGGGGCTTAAAGACTGTGTGGCTCTCAAGGCTATTCAGTCCACTGGGAGCGTGTGTGCAGAATGCAAGCATTCTTTCTTCTTCCTGCCTCTCATTAGCACACTTCCCAAATCCACCCGACTTGCTGGACACCCAGGATGCTTCTCTTGGACACGGATTTGCTTCTTTGAGATGTTGCTTTAAATTACGTGTCTGCAACAGCAAACGACAGAGAGAAATGGGAAACCTTTCCCCTAGAAACCACTCCTCCATTCCAGCAAAGTGGAAGGTGCTGTTGGTATGGGGATGCAGCTGCCGAACAAATTGCGTGTGACAAGAAAGTTGTTGTGTCAGGGCATTTCCACAGAAAGCCACAACGTATTGATGTGCCCCATCCTTATAAGCTGAGGGCTGGGAATTTACTGCTGACCTAATCCTGCTGTGCTTGGTGGATCCATCTTTATTTTGGTCAGAGAAAGAGAGGAGGAGACATGGACCCAGACCGATATGCCCTAAGGCTGGCAACAACATTCTGTGCACCCCAAAGAAAGACATGTCCTTGTTGCCACCTCCTAGAAGGGACATATTTCCAGTGACATATAAAATGCTGCTTATGCTAACTTTTTTTTGAAATTGTAAAATGTTGTTAGGCTATAAATGTCCCTCAGAGGAATCAATGGCATGCAAGAGATGTTGTAGGGACAGCATCTAGATGAAAGAGGAAAACTAGGTCCCTTTAGAAATGAATGTGGATCTAGTTGGCATGGGTGGGCAAACGCCCCCGCGGCTGAGCAATAGTAGAGGACGATACACAAGATCAAAGCAAAGCACAGGGAGGTGAAGCTGCACAGTGCACAGATGAAGGAGAGCATTTGCAGGATGCTGGAATGACGCACAGCGTGTCTGCGACAGTCGCTGGCCTCTGAAGAGGATGGCAAACAAACAGGACTGGGGCTAGTGTGGTACCCAGATGCCCAATTCCTGGAGATGCCTCTCAGTTAAAGTCTACGCAAGTGTGGCGAAAGATTGACAGGCTCAATGTGGGTGTGGGGCCCTGGGTGATTATTCATTTTGGTTCTTCTCGAGGCAGTGTTATGCTACAGACGACTTGGGCTTTGCATTCGTGTCTGCTAACTGCATGTCAAGCTTTCATTACGGCACTTCCATCCATGCTCCTAATATACATTGACCATATGCGCCCCTCTATTAGTCTTTCTTATCTACTTTCCCCATATGGAGGCATCTCAGCAGAAGCCAAGCCAGTGGGCTTGTTTCCATAGAAATTCCTCAGGGCAGAAGGTGCACATAGCCGCACGCAGAGGCCTCGGTTGAACCTGTCGTTTGTGCCACTCCATGCCAATCTCAAATTCAAGATAGGACTTGACAGTAGCCTCTCTTGTAGATTTGCATTTTACAGCACTAATGAACCACACTTACCCAATGTAATTTACAAACATACTCTTTATTCTGCTGATTATTTCATTATATTGCAACCTCCGTAATGGAAATGAGAGAGCTGGTGGTTATAGCTACGTCTTGCACGTTCCCTCTGTAAGTTATCATCTTGCCCATTAACAGGCTCTCAGATCTTGGTGAGGAAAATAATTGTGACTCTTAATAGCGACTGTGCATGTTACTTATCCACTTGGTCTCCACTGTGGTCCCGAATTGGGGTGATACTTAGAAAAAAAACAGCATAACTGCTTTGTAGTTGAAATAGGAAGAAGGTACCCCACAGAGCTGTCAAATACATACTTAGGAGAAGCCAAATCACAGACAGTATTGTTTTGTCAAACCAGAGCAAATTAGTAGATAGGAGCCCATCGGAGGGCCCCCACTGGGGTGCAGCATCCTGCCTCAGTAACCACTTTCAAGTACCCACCTGTGGTTTCCAGTAGAGTCTTTGACCTTTTGTTAAAGATCCAACTTTACTAGGCAATTGATTTTTGCCAGTCTCTGGGGCCTCCATGGAAATGGAGCTCACAGTAGTTAATATTATCCTTCTTTTAGGACTTCTGCCGAGTGAGAATGTGTCGTTAATGACCTTGTTTGGAGTGATGTCCTGTGTGTTTGACAGTGGAAGCTTTGTGATGTTCCCCCTAATGACTTAATCTTAGAGACAGGAATGAAACAGACCTTGCAGACACTTATAGAGAGAGTGATGGGAGGTGACAGGAATGGATGCAGCTTGGATCCACTCCCAGACATCATAGGGCAAGGGGCAGAGTGTATACTCAGGCTCAGACAGACCTAGGCTTAGATCTCAGGGCAACTATATCCCGGGTTCACTGCAGCAGGCTTGTTGTGTTGTTTTGAGCCAGATCAGCATCTGTCCAAGTGACCTCATTCCATAGCTGCCTTCTAGCATATCTGTGGGATGGGATGAAAGCATCAGAAAACATCTAGTACAATGCTTAGGTCTGACATCCTAGGCCCTCAATAAATCTCCATTCCTTTCTTCCTCAACCTCCTCTTTAGCTCGCAAAGTACAAGTTCCAAGGGCTCTTAACACTGATATACACACTCACGGAAAGAGATAACAAGGGTTCTTACACTGATATACACACTCACAGAAAGTGATAACGAGAATCATAGTACATCTGCCATGTTCTAGGTAGGGAAACTGAAGCTCACACAGATGATATAATGAGCTCATTCATTCACTTGGCCCAGCTGTGTGCCGGGGACTCAACAAATAGCCTGCCTTACATTTCGGACATATTTCATTTCCCAGGTCGCTTGTTGGCTCTGACAGGTGACTCCTCTGTCCTCTGCCCCATCTCTGAGCTTCACTCAACTCCACAGATGTTTCATGACCTGCGTGGCTCAGTCTGACACCGGTTCCCTCCTCTTCTGTGTCCCTGATGCCCCCTCCCCTACAATTTCATGTTGTGGTAGTTTGAATAATAATGTCTCCCATAGGCACAGATGTTGGAATACTTGGCCCCCAGCTGGTGGTGAGGTTTGGGTGGTATTAGGGAGTGCAGTATTGAGGGAGTACATCGCTGTAGCCTAGGTTTAAGGTTTCACAGCTTCGTGCTATTTTCAGTTAGCTTTCTCTGCCTCCTGCTTCTAGTTCAAGCCCTCAGCTTTCCCTCCAGATGCTCTGTCTGCTGTTAGCTGCTATGCTTTCCCACCATAACGGACTCTTGGTCTTCTGGAAATATAAGTCAAATAGACCCATCTGTAAGTTGCTTCAGCCATAGTGTTTCATCACGATGATGGAGCAGTAGCTCATACATTTGGCCTGCTTCTCTCCAAAGAGACCAGTCACTGCCCTCCTCACCTTCTCATGATCAGATCTGTTTCTTCAGCACAGACCTCTCTTAGTGATTTCAGAGCCACATGAGAACTGTGCCTTGAGTGAGTTTCTATGGCTCTCCCATGAACACCTAGAGCTTAGCCTGCCCCTACCATCTTCACCAACATCTCTGTCCTCCTGTGTCCCCACCACTAGGCATTCAAGTAGAATACCAGCATCAACCTAAACTCTCTCCTCCCTCTCATCCCCTCCCAGCCCATCCTTTTGCTGGTCCCTTCCCATCACTTCCGCTTGAGAGCTTGCTTCCCCGTTCCTCTATCCTGGCAGAGTGCACATCTTGCACAGGGTTGGGGGAGGGGACACTCCTGCACCAGCTTCTCACCTTCTCTCCAGCTTCCAGATTCAGTGAACTCATGCCTAACCTCTACACATCTTCAAACCCAGCTCTGGGCATGGGGCCTGTGTGCATTAAAAATTGCTAAGATGCAAGGCATGTTTCTCTCTTAAGAAGACTCCATACCATATCCCCAGAAGCCTGATGTCTTCAGTACCAACTGTTCTTGGCACATGTTTCGTGGCTATTTAATCTGAAAAGATATCAACTAATGCAAACCCCTCAATCTTCAGAGGATAAAAGGGAGACACAGAAATAGGGAGTGTGTTGCAGTGATGGATTCCCTGTGTACCCTTAGTTCCTAAGAGTTTAAGTGCTCACTTAGTGACTATAATTTGTAAACCAGAAACAGCCATGTAAGGGAATACATTTCAGCCACTGTATGGGGGAGAAGCATGAAGCTCATACAGACCAGAAATCGGATGGCACAAGTGACCAAGATACTGTCTTCTTACCAGAGTCCAATACTTTTTACCACAGTACTCCTAATGTCAGGCACTTCCTGGGGGCTCAGTACATATTTGTTAGATGAATTAGCAAGCACTGGAACAATAAATGACCCACCCTGCCCTCATGATCTGACCTGCATTTATGGAATGGGTGTTTGACGGGCGGCAGGGAGTGACTGTAATTCCTTTGGAATACGTGACTATTTCCTTACAATGATTTGTAGAGGAGAGAAGCCAGATTTCTTCAACACAAATGCAGCCAACCAGAGCCTCGTTAAGAGCAGACAAGTACGGAGTGTGGATTTCCCCCCAGTGCCCGTTGACTGTGAGCTATCCAGCTGGTCCTCCTGGACGGCATGTGACCCCTGTCAAAAGAAAAGGGTAAGATCTCAGGCCTTGGGTGAGCACTAAATTTCTGGGCAAGGGTGGGAGGCAAAGGAGACTCATTTTCAACATCTGGCAGAGGTGCTGATGGTGGTAACGGGCCATAGTCTGGCCTTCAAGATACAAGCTGTCGGAGTGACTCTCCTTCTCTATGCTTTCTCAAACAGCAAGCTGGTGATTCCTTGGGTATTACCATGTTTTCCACACAGCTATCTTTGCCACATCCTGCCTCTGACCTGCTCTTTCTATCTGCCATTCATGGTATAGCCAGGGAAGCTACCACAAAGCTACATCAGACCAAGTTTTTCCCCAAATGAGCCCTAAGAATCAAAGCCAGACTTCTGTGTCACCTACCCTGGCCTCATCTCACGATACATCAGCTCTTGAAAACTTCCAGCTGTGTCGCTCACTCTGTGTCTCCGTTCATGATGTTTTCTCAGCCAGCGATGACCTCTTCCACTACCTTTACTTCCTGACACGACTCAGAACTTGATTCTCTGCTCCAGGCAACCTCTTCCACGAAGCCTTCTCTGACTGCTCATCAGCCCTAGCTCCACTTAGATAAAGCAACTTTTACAGGCTTCCCCAGGTCCCCCCACCCTATATCCTAGCATATGTCATAATGTGGCTTTTATCATTTGCCGCCATAAACAGAAAACTTATTAGTGTGCATGCATGTAACAGGTGTTTCATAGCACTCATATTTGAGCTCATGATGCTTTCTGACATCTTCGCAAGGAAAAGAATATGGCTGCAACCTATTCTGTTAGACAGATAAATGGAGACTTAGAGCAGGTCTAAGTGGCTTCTCGGAGCCCTCTAGTAAGATAAGCCTTAGCTCAGGCCATGGGGTCTGTCCTGATTTTTCTGCCGGTAGAGTTTGTCTCCATGGTGCCTATCCTTTGGCTCCCTTGCAATGGGAGAGCTGACCTAGGACCCCAGCTCTGAACAAAGCCAGAAAAAAGAGAGAGAGAGAGTGGTTGCCCATCCTTTGGCTCCTAGGGAAACCAGACCTATCATGGCAAAGACTCTGAAAAGGCTGAGGAAGTCAGCCCAGGGCAATTGTAGAGTTAACTGGATCAATGGGGGAGAGTCCAGCACTATCGTTCTGTTCCCAGAGGAAGTTTTCTTGCTGAAATTATCAACATTGATCCAATTATCTGGATAATTACTCCATCTGCACCATACACCAGCAGGACTGAGCGTGAGCCAGTCAGAGCTGGTCCCTGTAACTCACTTTGGACTGCTGCTGGCACCAGCCCTGTCTGCAGGCTCCATGGCTGGGGGCTCAGAAGTTTTTCTCAACCCAGACTTAGAGGTGCATTTCCATCCTTCCCATACCTACTTTGCCTTAAGAGCCTGGGGATAGTTTTCTGAGAGCCTCCTACATATGTGTGGCTTTATTTCTAGCCTTTAATTGACTTCCAGTATTTATGCTTATTTGTGAAGTATAGTTTTATAATTTGATATCTATATGCACCGGGCAATGATCAAGCCAGGGTAATTAGCCTTTCCCTCACTCAAACATAATTGTTTTCTTCTGCTGACATGTAGAGAAACTTGAACATCAACACTCCTAGTTACTTTGAACTATACAATTATTGTTGACTTATCTTCTGTATTATAGAGCGTTAGAATCCCCCACACAAAGTGTTTTGATAATCAATAGCACCCCTTCTCTGCCCCCTTTCTTTCTAGCTCCTCACAACCTCTAGTCTATTCTCTACTTCTGTGATGAACTATTGTTGCTTCTATAAATGAGTGGGAAACTTTGATTGACTCTCTCTGTCTAGCATATTTATTTCCCTTAACATGATATCCTCAGATTCCATTCATGTTGCCACAAATGACTGGATCATCCTTTTATAGATGACTAGTATTCCATTGTCAATTATACAATTTTAATCCATTCATCTCTTGATGAACATCTTTGTTGATTTCTTACTCTTGGTATGGTGAATCTTGTTGTAATAAATATGGGAGTTGTGATCTATTTTTGATAAAATGCCATCATCACCTTTGGATATATACTCAGGATTTAGACTGTTGGCTCATATAGTAAATCTATTTTCAGGATTTTCAAAATTAAAAAAGAATTCTTCCTTCTTTGTTCTTATCATCATCCTCCTCCCCACCCTCTTCCCTTCCTCCCTCCTTCCTAGAGCCTCTGGTACTATTTTCTGTAATCCATGATGGCTATATTAACTTAGTTTCCTATCAACAGTGTGTAAGGCCTTCCATTCTCAATCTTTCTGCCATTTGTATGATGTCATTTAAACATATTTGTAGAAATCATAGATCATTTGCCCCTTTAAAACTAAGATTATTAGAAATTTTTATGTTCTTTGAATTATTTACATATCCTGGGTATTAGCTTCTTGCCAGATGAAGTTTGCAGATACTTTCCTCATTCAGTTTGTCTCTTGATACTGTTGATAATTTCCTTGACTGTACAGACAATTTATAATATGACCTAATCCCATTTGTCTAGCTTTGTGTTTATTGTCTATACTATCTAAAAATCTCGTTTGCTCTGTACTTAGGTTCCCCTGGTTTCTTTTAGTAGTTGCATAGTTTGAGATCTTACATTAGATCTTTGGCACATTTTAAGTTTTCTTTTTGGTTTGGTAGTTTGTTTGTTTGTTTCAATACAGGGTGTCTTTGTGTAGCCCTGGCTGTCCTGGAGCTCACTCTGTAGTTCCATTGTAGAACTGGTCTCCAAATCAGAGATCTACTTGCATCCCAAAGATCTACTTGAATCCCAAAGTGCTGGGATTAAAGGTATTATCCACCACACCTAGCAAATTGGTATATATATATATATNTATATATATATATACACCTTTCTAGTTTCAGTCTTCTACAGATATGTGTTCAGTGTTCATTCATTCGTATTCTCTCTCTCTCTCTCTCTCTCTCTCTCTCTCTCTGCTCATATGTACTTGAGTGTGTATACACATACAAGAAGGTCATTCATAAGACTCCATCTACATTTTTTGACATAGTATGGGAACTCAAGGATGTGGATTTTTCTCACCTTGACTAAAAGTCAGAGAGTTCAGGCCTATTCTTGCTCCTTCAAGGTTATTGACAGGAGGTTTGACCCAAGTTGTGGCTACTAGCAGGATGTATTGACCTAGAGTGTGGTTACTCGATGCTTTGCATATTGAGAAGGTGATTACTTTTTTGTTCCTTTTATTGTGGTAAAGAAGTCTTTTGTCTCCCCCCTCCTCTTTGGATTGGGGTGTATAAAGTCTATGGGATATATGCAGCCAATTTCAGTTTTTACTGGTGCATTCTCCTGACTCTATCCTGTGTTTCTTTTTTTAATCTTTAATTTTCTACCTGCCATTTCTTAATCATCATACTTCTCTCCAAGCATGGATGAATAATCTAGGTGGGACCCAGATGATGTTCTCACCCTGACACAGGATACAGCAAATGGCGCCCAACATGGGTCTTATAAGAAATGGTGCCCAGCATGGGCGTTACAAGAAATGGAGCCCAATGTGGGGCTTATGAGACCTAAGGTCTCTTACTTGCCTGAAATCACCAAGTAGGGTAAACTGCCTGACCGGGGAGTCCCAAGGTTATGTATGCTACTCATACCCCTGGCATTACAAGTATATGCTACCACATCTGGCTTTTTAGAAGTGGGCTTTGGAGATTAAGCTCAGGTCCTCAAGGTTGCAGGGTAAGCATATTACCTACTGAGTGATCTCCCTTGTATGTCCAGTTTCCAACACCACTTATTTTTTTTTTAAAACATACCCCTTTCTAGAGTATGTGTTCTTGTTGCCTTGAAAAGCTATGCTGGCTCTAAGTATGTGTAGTTACCTCTGGGTTTTCTCTCTGTGCCGTCACCCTTGTGCATACTCATATATCTGTCACATATTTTTTGATCACCCTTGCTTTGTAGTATGTCTTAAGTCTTGGGTTGTGATGTCCCTTGCTTGTTCTTTTTGTCCAGGATTGTATTTACTATATTTTCTGGACAGTTTATGCTGCTATATAAATTTTTTGATTTTCCCCCCCACGAGCTGTGTAAATATGGCAATTCATGTTTGACAGGGATTGCATTGAATCTTAGATTACCTTGGGTAGTGTGGACATTTTAACATTATTTCTTCTAACCTGTGAAAACAAATTGTCTCTCGTCTTCTTCATTTTCATTATGACAGTCTTTTACTTCCTACATTAAATTTCTTTCTACATGTCTTGCCATTTTTGAGGATGTTATTAGTGGAATTATTTCAAAGCTCCTTTTCAGCCTACTTGAAGCATAAAGAAATGCCTTTGGATTTTGTATGTTAATTTTATATCCTGCAACTTTATTGTACTTAACAATTGCAGCAGTGTTTTGGTGAAATCTTCAGAGATTTTACATACAAGATTGTGCTACTGACAAACAGAATCCTTTTACTCTCCTTTTCAATTTATCTGCCTTTTATTTCTTTCTTTTGCCTAATTGGTCAACCTTACATTTCCAGTTCTGTGTTGAATAAGCATGTTATTTTGTCCTAGATTTTTGAAGATATACCTTCAACTTTTCCCCATTTAGTATGATATTTGCTGTGGGTTTGTCATATAGCATATGGACATTCTATGTATATTATATGTATAGTATATGTATATATATTTTATGTTCCTTATGTCCTTCATTTGTTGATGTTTTTTTAATTTGTTTGTTTATGTTTGTTCCTCAAAGTTTTATTTAAGGTCTAAGTCTACCTTCTAGCAAGAATGCGTCTACAAGGAGAATGTCTGTCTATTCTTTTTTGAGTTTCCAGATCCCCAGTACAGATGTCACATAAGGAGTGCCTTATGCCACACTGAAGGAGGCGGGTACTCTATTTCCCACATGTTGTGTACCAAACCCTTGACTGCTAGCATTAGAAAAGCACTCAAATGTAATCACTTCCTTCTGTGCTCCCCTCCCAGCCTGGGAGCCCTGGTGGCTGGCCCCACTCTGCCTCTCTCCAACTCCCTCACTCTCCCTCTTGTACTCCTCTCCATCCACCTATGATTTCTGGAGTAAGAAGACACATCCTTTAGGCTATTAGTTTGACCGGAAACCTTCCTCTCCCCAGGTTGTTCTTGGCCATCCTTTTCCTGACCTCCACATCTACCTGATATTCCTCCTCAACGTCCAGATCTCAGCCCCCATATCCTTACTGGAAGCCAGCCACTGTCTCTTATCTTTGCATTGGGGATTTCACTATGAGATTACAAGTACACTGCACTTTCCTAGTCTTGTACCCACTGCACTGTGTTGTCACTGTCGGTGTCTCTTGCCGTCAGCAGTGACCCTCTCCCTTTGAAGGCAGGTCAGGAGACTTAATGATGATTAAAAACCAACCAACAGGCAAGCAAGCAAAAAATCCAACCTTTTAAATATGACATAGATTAATCAATATTCTCAGAATAAATGAATAAGAAGAGAGAGATAGTGATATTGATTGCTAAAATAGTGGACAATGAAAAGAAGAATAATGACAGAAAATTGGGTACCTATTTTGTGCCAGAAAAATATGAGCTTGAGATGATATATAATTATATATGATAGAATTTAATACATAATTCATAATATATAAATAATGTCAGCAAATATAGAATTATAGAATTTAAATTCTAAACTGTACATTTCAGTAATTCATTACCCCCAGTTTACCGATGAGTAAATTTGGACTCCAAAGACAAAGCTATTTGCCCAACTTCATACAACTAGGAAGTACAAGCATCAGTTGGGGTTTCAGAGCACATACTTTTTCACTTAAATCAAACTGATGCTTTAACCAATACATGACAATACACAAGCCACCCATTGGAGCAATTAAGCTAAGAGTTAGTTTATTGTTGATCTGAACTGACTATATGAAACCCTGTACTGATTTTTTATTCCAACGCCCGTGCCTTTTTCACACTGAGCAAATCTTGGCAGACCGCTGCAGAGACAGAGATTCAAGACAAGTGCCCCAAACTCAGGGAGCTGGCAGTGCAATTGGGGAAACAGTCAGAAAATTGCCGGTCTAGCATAGACACTCGATGTATGTGGTGAAGTAAGCATAGGAATTGCACAAGTAGCAATCAGCCGACTGTGTGATTTCTGTGCACCCACAGCTCAGTGGGTGACCATTTCTACCACACAGTATCCTTCGCTCCTGAGGTCTCTAAGGTCCCATCATTGGCTTACCTTGTTTCTGTCCACTACAGTACAGACATGCTTACTTGCTCCGGCCCTCCCAGTTCCTTGGGGACTTGTGTGACTCTTCAGACAAGGAAGTTGAAGACTGTGTTACCAATCGACCGTGCAGAAGTCAAGTGCGATGTGAAGGCTTTGTGTGTGCACAGACAGGTATGAGTGAGTGTGGGCATGGGGAGAGAACATGAAAAGCAGAACGTAGCATGTGATGATGGAGGGACAGACACAGGGATCAGGGTTGTGGGGCAGGTCAGGGGGACCCCTTACTGTAAGCCTTAAGCCTCCTTTTCTGTGTATCATCCCATGAAAGCATGCCTATGGTAAGGTGGTATCATTATTATTCCTATTTTGCACCCTATGAAATTGAGGCTCGGAGAGGTTCCTTGCCACATAGCATCCAGCAGGTCAGTAGAGGACCTGCAGGTGAGAATCTGGAAGCTCAGCTGTATTCCCTGACTCTAGAAGTTCGACGTGCTAGAATCACAAGTCCTGGGTCAGTCTTAATCTGACTGTGAGATATAGAAGATCTTTAACCTCTTTGGATTTTAATACATTAATGTCAGTTGAGTGTTATATTTAGTTATTTTTCTATTGCTAAGATACCATGACCTCTTTATCTTTCCCAGATAGTTCCACCAACTAAAGACCAATTATTCAAGCATATGAGCCTAAGGGAGACATTCCCGTGCAAACCACCACAGGGGTGATGTTCATACCTTACAACGTGGTCATGAGCATCATGTGACAAATGGAGGTAAAAGCTCTCTGTCACATATTAGCTCTGCTACTGCTCTCAGAGCCCTGGGAGTGGGGGTGGGGGGGGGAGTAAAAGATGCCGATACCGAAACAGGTGAGAGCTGTGGTCCCCATGACTTACCACCACAGGCTTTGGAAACTTGGGCCTTTTTGTTAGCGCTTCTGCTTCAGTGAATCTACCATGAGTCCAAATGTATGATGGAATCAGTAAAAATGCTGGCCTTTTACAAGGAAGGACAGTGAATATAGATGAGAGGTGGTGAAATGGACAGAAGGAAGGAAGCAGCACACAACGAATGACTATCTACTGCAGAACCTAGGAAAGACTGTTTGCCCAACTGATCCGCTCGTCTGAGCCCAGGAAATCTATCTCCATTTCTTCTCTTGCACAAACAGAGATACATTGCCCTAAAGTCTCTAGAGGGAGTTCCATTCACTATGGCCATGTGGATTGTGGTCTAGAGCTTCCAAAAGACAGACAGCAATTCTCAGAATGATCCCTGGGTCTTACTGCAAATGTAAAATTCCATCCAATAAATCTGAGAGGTTTTTTTTTTTCTTTTAACAGTGTACCCAAGGACTCGTTATGGCCAGTGTTCCATGGTTTTGCCTAGAGCCATAATGGCTATTCATGCGGGCTTTACTTTAAATGCCTTGTAAGAAACATTTGAAGACCAGATCGTTATTTTTTTTTTCTGCCTTCTATAACCGAAGGACATTGGTTAAAATGATCCAATATGTCTAAGGAAGCAGAGCCAACTGTCATGTGGGCTTTATCTCCCCGAGAATGCACAAATACAAGAGAAAGTGAAGTCACTGAGAGAAAGTTATGTGTGGGCCGGGGGCGGGGGGATGATGCCACTGAAGGTGATGTGTGTTAGGGAAAGGATCCACGATTTGGCAGGTAAAAGTCCCATTTGTGCTGCAACGACTTCCTTCTGATGTGTGCTTGACTCTCCAAAGCACTTACCCCAGCCACAATTGGCTTTGCCATGGTTTCCGTGAGTGGGTTCTGGTTTATTTCATCACTCACAACAACTGTGTCATGGCGGGATGATTGTGATGACTTCCACCTTACAGATGAGGAAATGGAGGCCAGGAGGTTGGTTCTCTGATACAAGATGACTTATCGGGTGCCATTCGGAGATGCCATCCACCACTTCTTCCTAGCCTTGGTGACAGGAGGAGGGGTAGTTTCAGACTATCAACCTGCTTCTTAAGGACATTGACCTCCCCTTCACAGGTGGTTCCAGATAATCTCTCCTCAGTGCTTTCAAAACTGTGGCACTGAACTCGTTGGGGGACAAGAAGGGGATGTACTGTTAGCATCATTTTCAGTCAGGGCTGATACATGAAGACTGATCAGAACAGGCCTAGCCACACGCCTGGCACCAGCAATGGCTTTGCCTTTCATCACACATGAGTGTGGTCCCCTCTCTCCATCCCAGGGAGGTGTGTCAATCGCAGACTCCTCTGCAATGGGGACAATGACTGTGGAGACCAATCAGATGAAGCGAACTGTAAGAGGATTTATAAAAAATGTCAACAGGAAATGGAGCAGTACTGGGCAATTGGCAATCTGGCCAGCGGGTGAGTTGCTGCAGTCACGATGGGTGGACGGAAAGGCACAGTGTTAAATGGAATTCTGAAGGATGGATAAGGGGCTGGAAAGGGACACTTACTTGCTCTCCTTTCTAGAATAGAAAGCCTGTAGTGTATTCCATTCATTCTCTGAGGTCTACTCCATGTTGTTCCAGAAGCACATGCTGTGAATAGACATGGGTCACAGGAGGGTTGACCCAGGGACACTAAGACAATTAAAGGGCTGGGATGAGCCTTGTTCTTAACTCTTACAATTTGTGTCAGGGGAATTCTAAGCATGGCTCTAGAATCCTACAGAAAATGTACATCATAGGTTTGATCTGGTTCTGTTCCTAGTTCCCAGAATCCTCCATGCTGAAAAGAAGGGACTTCTGAGCACTTTGTGAAGCAATGATTTTCCAGGCTAGATCTGTAGTCTGTGTGTGTGTCAGCTCCTGGGGATATAAGTATTAGTCCAATCTTCTGTAAGGTCAAAGGAGCAAGGTCAGAAAGGGCCAAACAGGCCCAGCATTCATCCTACTTTCTTGCCACAGCCTGTATAGTATCTAAGCCATCTAAGCAGATGGATAGGTGAGACCATCTCTTTCTGCACGATAGGAATCACCAGAAAGGAAGGCAAGGAATGCAACTAGAGCCATTGGAAAGAAAGGCAAGGAATGCAANTGATGGAATCAGTAAAAATGCTGGCCTTTTACAAGGAAGGACAGTGAATATAGATGAGAGGTGGTGAAATGGACAGAAGGAAGGAAGCAGCACACAACGAATGACTATCTACTGCAGAACCTAGGAAAGACTGTTTGCCCAACTGATCCGCTCGTCTGAGCCCAGGAAATCTATCTCCATTTCTTCTCTTGCACAAACAGAGATACATTGCCCTAAAGTCTCTAGAGGGAGTTCCATTCACTATGGCCATGTGGATTGTGGTCTAGAGCTTCCAAAAGACAGACAGCAATTCTCAGAATGATCCCTGGGTCTTACTGCAAATGTAAAATTCCATCCAATAAATCTGAGAGGTTTTTTTTTTTCTTTTAACAGTGTACCCAAGGACTCGTTATGGCCAGTGTTCCATGGTTTTGCCTAGAGCCATAATGGCTATTCATGCGGGCTTTACTTTAAATGCCTTGTAAGAAACATTTGAAGACCAGATCGTTATTTTTTTTTTCTGCCTTCTATAACCGAAGGACATTGGTTAAAATGATCCAATATGTCTAAGGAAGCAGAGCCAACTGTCATGTGGGCTTTATCTCCCCGAGAATGCACAAATACAAGAGAAAGTGAAGTCACTGAGAGAAAGTTATGTGTGGGCCGGGGGCGGGGGGATGATGCCACTGAAGGTGATGTGTGTTAGGGAAAGGATCCACGATTTGGCAGGTAAAAGTCCCATTTGTGCTGCAACGACTTCCTTCTGATGTGTGCTTGACTCTCCAAAGCACTTACCCCAGCCACAATTGGCTTTGCCATGGTTTCCGTGAGTGGGTTCTGGTTTATTTCATCACTCACAACAACTGTGTCATGGCGGGATGATTGTGATGACTTCCACCTTACAGATGAGGAAATGGAGGCCAGGAGGTTGGTTCTCTGATACAAGATGACTTATCGGGTGCCATTCGGAGATGCCATCCACCACTTCTTCCTAGCCTTGGTGACAGGAGGAGGGGTAGTTTCAGACTATCAACCTGCTTCTTAAGGACATTGACCTCCCCTTCACAGGTGGTTCCAGATAATCTCTCCTCAGTGCTTTCAAAACTGTGGCACTGAACTCGTTGGGGGACAAGAAGGGGATGTACTGTTAGCATCATTTTCAGTCAGGGCTGATACATGAAGACTGATCAGAACAGGCCTAGCCACACGCCTGGCACCAGCAATGGCTTTGCCTTTCATCACACATGAGTGTGGTCCCCTCTCTCCATCCCAGGGAGGTGTGTCAATCGCAGACTCCTCTGCAATGGGGACAATGACTGTGGAGACCAATCAGATGAAGCGAACTGTAAGAGGATTTATAAAAAATGTCAACAGGAAATGGAGCAGTACTGGGCAATTGGCAATCTGGCCAGCGGGTGAGTTGCTGCAGTCACGATGGGTGGACGGAAAGGCACAGTGTTAAATGGAATTCTGAAGGATGGATAAGGGGCTGGAAAGGGACACTTACTTGCTCTCCTTTCTAGAATAGAAAGCCTGTAGTGTATTCCATTCATTCTCTGAGGTCTACTCCATGTTGTTCCAGAAGCACATGCTGTGAATAGACATGGGTCACAGGAGGGTTGACCCAGGGACACTAAGACAATTAAAGGGCTGGGATGAGCCTTGTTCTTAACTCTTACAATTTGTGTCAGGGGAATTCTAAGCATGGCTCTAGAATCCTACAGAAAATGTACATCATAGGTTTGATCTGGTTCTGTTCCTAGTTCCCAGAATCCTCCATGCTGAAAAGAAGGGACTTCTGAGCACTTTGTGAAGCAATGATTTTCCAGGCTAGATCTGTAGTCTGTGTGTGTGTCAGCTCCTGGGGATATAAGTATTAGTCCAATCTTCTGTAAGGTCAAAGGAGCAAGGTCAGAAAGGGCCAAACAGGCCCAGCATTCATCCTACTTTCTTGCCACAGCCTGTATAGTATCTAAGCCATCTAAGCAGATGGATAGGTGAGACCATCTCTTTCTGCACGATAGGAATCACCAGAAAGGAAGGCAAGGAATGCAACTAGAGCCATTGGAAAGAAAGGCAAGGAATGCAACTAGAATTTACCTCCTCCCTAGACAACTGCCTATATTGGCCCTTAAAGGTCATCGTAAGGGGGGGGGAGGGAGAGAGAGAGAGAGAGAGAGAGAGAGAGAGAGAGAAACTCTCTTCACTTGAATGGGAGCTCTTCCCAGGGCTGAGACCCTCCAAAGTTAAGTGAGTTCCAGGGGTCAAAGCTAGGAATAAGCAGAGAAGGCATTCAAAGTCAGTAGTGGAGTCCTAACTAAGCCGATAGGAGAGCTACTTCCCCTGGAAGAAGCAGAGCACACAGGCAGAAGAACAGTGCAGTGCTGGTGATAGGACTGTGTAGTTACCTGTGTTGGGAAAGGTCTGAGATGAAAATGCAAAGCTGGCAAGACTAGGGAAGTGGCTCAGTAGTCAAGAACTCTGGCTGCTCTTCCAAAGGATCTGGGATCAATTCCCAGCACCTACAAGGTGGCTCACAACTGTCTTAGAGGATTTAATGCCCTCTTCTGACCTCTACACACTGCACCAGGCATGCACATGGTCCACAGACACATAGACCGGCAAAAAAACCCCACACATATGAAATAGCAACGCAAAGTTCGAAAAAGAGAAGAACCAGATTCCTAGGACCTTGCTTGCAGAACCAGGAGTTCTGAGTTTCATTCAGTGGGATCTGTTAAGTTCCAACAGAGGCGATACAACCCTGAATCCTCAGCTTTCCACCCTGTCTATGCCTCCCTTCCAGGATAAACCTGTTCACAAATACTTTTGAGGGTCCAGTTCTTGATCACCGGTACTATGGTGGTGGATGCTCCCCTCACTACATCCTGAACACCAAGTTTAGGAAGCCGTACAATGTGGAAGGCTACACCCCACAGGTAAGGGCCAGCCAGGCAGCTGCTGCTGGCAATGAGGGAATCACTGACCGAGCACTCTGAAGCGTGCTGGCTCTGTAGCTTGTTTGTGCCTCTTTTCTTGGAGCCCCAGTGTCTTCTGGTAGCAAGTGGGCGCACCCTAACACAAGACCTTGTGCTGACAGTGTCACATATAGCAGCAGCCACAAGAGCTGTGATAGCGGTAATGTCAAGACAGTGTATCAATAGCTACACTAAAGACGGAGCATGGGATCCGGTGTCACACAGCTGTATGGGCTTGTCTGCTTGTCGCCTACGCAGTCCTAAATGCTCAGCACCTCTATTGTCCTGTCTTTATATGGAAGTTACAAGCTTCAACCGTGAAGTGACCCGGTCAGTGAGGTGATGTGGCTGAGCGGACAGCATCACATGCCTGCTGTCACAGAGAGCCCTCGGCTCATGCTAACACTTGTTTCCATCACTACCATGCCCTTGGCTCTCAGGCCAGGCCTTGAGCTCAGTACTGACAGTTAGAAAATGCTCTACCACCAGGGCTGCAGCAATGGCTCAGGGATTAAGAGCGGTTGCTGCTCTGGCAGCTGACCTGGGTTCAGTTCCCAGCACCCACATCAGGTGGTTCACAACTTTCTGTAATTCCGTTCCAGGGGATCTGACAGGCTCCTCTGGCCTCTGCGGGCTCCTTCATTTACAGATACACATACACACTTACACATGTACACATGCACACACACACATGTACATACACAAATAAAGCTTTAAATAATTGAAGATAACGCTTCACCCATATAAATCTGCACTATGATTCGTATGTACTCCCAGACACACCAATCGCAGAGCAGAGTATGGAATACACCATGTACATACACTACCAGAACCTTGCCATCTAAAGAGAAGACATTTTACTTTAGGTCCAGTTCCTTTCCCACTCTGCCCTCGGGTTCCTTGTCTGTGAAGTAAAGAGGGTTGACTGAAAAATTTGTCTAGGTGGTGGTTTCCATGACCAAAGATGCATAGTTCTGAAGCATGGGCAACTTCCTTTCTCCTCAACCCCCTTTTCTGGTTCTTTCTGCAACGTTGACTGGCCTAGGACTAAACAAACCTCCTATCAAGTTGTCTAGTCCATCTCTCAACCTCCGCTTTCCAAGGACACATTGCAGGAGCCAGATCACAGCCTAGATGCCATGTGGAGCTTCCAGCTGCTACTCTCCATAGCCAGCATTGAGTGAGGGCTCTGACAGGCTCCTCTGTGAGCCTGGTCCTCAGGACAGGTCTAAGGAGAGGGACAATTGTCCTCTCCGTTTTCTACATGGGGAAACCGGGGCCTGGAGAAATCAATTGTCCCAAGTCATCCATTAGAGGGAAGCAGCGTCAGGGTTCCAGGAACCCCCTTTTAGGCCATGTCTATGTCATCACTGTTCCCTTCCTGAGCTGTGGATTTTATAGACATTTCAAGTTTCCGCATGCCGGTGGAAGTGGAGGTGAAGATGCTGGTCATTCCAGGTCTATCGAGATACTGCCCCGGGAGTTCCCCTACACAAAACAATGAGCACTAATGATTAGTGTACAGCTCTGCCGAGCTCTCCAAGTGGATAAATCTATCTTCACTCCCCGGCTGCTGCCCCAGTCCCACATCATTAGTGCATCGCGCTCCTCTTGCCTCCTCCTTCTTGGCTTGTGACTACACCTTTAGATTCGCTCCTTCCAACATGCTGTCCCAGAATGGCCAACCCACTCCTTCCTCTCTTGGTCATGTTTGCAGTAAGCCACAGTTCAGAATAGAGAATCAAAAGCCTCCATAGTCCAGAATGTTCCTTTACAACACCCACCCTGATTCCCTCACTCTGGCGCCTTCTGATTCATCTAAACTGGTATCCAGGCACTTGCTGAGACCTTCCTGCTTTGCTTCATGGCTCCATGCAAGACCAATCCACAGCCCTGGCCACCGCCACACCCTGCATTCCTCCCAACCTGAGCATGATCTGTGGTACTGAATATGTCTGTCTTTCTGGCTGGAGCGGAGGTCTTGAGGTAGGGATGTGAGCTGTCCCCGATAGTTTTGTCTGTCCAGAGTCGCTAGCACAGCTCTACTCTGCTGTGCATCAAGAACACAGTGAACACCTGATGATGATTTCAAGCAAAGCATATTAAAAACACGTTTTCTTTTCTTCATATAGACCCAAGGCCAATATGAATTTGCATTTACAGAATATGAATCATACTCAGATTTTGAACGCAATGTGACAGAGAAAGAAGATGGCAAGTTTGATTTCAAGTTCGGTTTTAAAATACCTAGCTTGTTTGAGTTTGGAGTTAAAGGAGAACGCAGCAAAGGCCAGCATTACATGAGCAGAATCAAACGATTCTCCCACACTGTAAGTACCTGTCTGAGGCTTTTATTTGCTTATTTTTAAATAGTGTTTTCATTTATTCTATGAGAATTTCATAAACATATTTTGAACATATTCATTCCCATCCCCAAGCCCTTCCAGGTCCTCCCTCACGTCACTTCCCACCCAACTTAAAGTTCACTCTTGCTCTTGACAAACATCAGTTTATTGCTTTTCAATGTATATGTGTTCTTTCATGCTCACAGATGTGTCTGAATTTCAAATGATTCCTGATCCAAGTAAATAAGACAGTTTCTGTTGTCCTGAAAATCCTCTCATAGATAGCATCTTAGTCTCACAATGCCTTGCGTTTTGGAGACGTCATGTATTTTTTATTTTTGTGAAAGCTCTTTCCTTTGGTTTTCAATAAGCTTAATGTGCAGATTTGCCCCCAGTGAAACCTGTCTGGGCATTTTTTCAACCCACTGTAATTTGACTTTTGTTTGAGATAAATGTCTGGAAAGTGACCCCACTCTTCTGTGACTTCCTAGTTGTCCAGTGGGGTTGTCTTTACCATCACCCCATCCTTGTCCTGCTTTTTTCCTACCCCTTATCAGTTCCCCCGCCTCTGGTTACTAGCCCAGGCTGCTTTGCCTTGTGCTGCCCTGATACACAGTCTCTTGGCTCCCACCTTGCCCCAGAGATGTTCCACATTACCAGTCTAATCATTGTCTATCCCTTGCTGACCACTAGGTAAGCACAAAGCCAGTGACTTGATGGGAAAACCGCAATGGGCAAGGGAAGTGACTGGGGTAAAATGTTAAAGAAACAGGTGATTGAGGTAAAGAGGGTACACATTTTCAGCCAGTCACTGAGAATTTTCACCTAGGAGTCATGTGCTAGGCAATTAATCCAGGGAGATATGAGAGAAAAGAGACCAAGACCCAAAGTCTACAGTGGTTTATATGAAAGCAAAAGAAACCATAAGGGATTCCAAAAGGCCTCTGCTAGAGATGCAGTCAATGGAGGTAGCAGGCAGTCAGCATTCATTAGTCTGTAACTGTCTTCCATCTGTTGGCTTGTCTTATGGGCTGGGGGTCTTTGGGGTACAGATCTGGTTCCTTCATCTCTAGACAGGATGGCACATAGTAGGCACTCGCCACTGATTAGTAGGAATGAAGGACAGGACTAATCACAGAAATTGGCTTTATTATGATGGAAAATGGTGGGTACCATCATGCCCTGCCTTCTCCTTCTCCTCCCCCATCCTTACCTCATCTCCCTGATTCAAATAATCAGTCTGCAGTGCTAGCATGTATATAACCTGACATGACCTAAGACAAATTCTACAAGGTTCCTTTTGCTCAATTAAATGTACTCTCTCAAAAAGCAGGGATCTTTATTGGTTACAGTGTGATAATTTGGTCCATGTATGCAAGGTATAATGACCAAATCAAAGGAATTAGCATTTCTGTCTCCTTAATTTGCAACTGTTTTGTTGGGCACCTTCAAATTTATCTCTCGAAGCTCTTTATAAAATATATAATGAATTGTTCTTGCCTTTATACTCTCAGTCTAGTGGGAGATGTAAGCTTGTGAGCAATAAATCACTTCATCATTTATATCAGCTGCAATATAGCACAGTGGAAGTTACAAAGGAAATGTAGGTGATGTGTTCTGCAAGCTTAGAAGAGGAGAGAGTATCTGGGGCTTCCAGGGATGGTAGTAAATAGCCAAGAGCCAGTAAGACACGTAAACACGTGTCCAGAAGAGAGGGAAGAACTTAGAAGCAGAGGGAACAGTGGCGACACTATTGTCTCCTGCAGGTTTAGGCATCAGTACAGAGTTGGTTTAAAGGCTGATCTACGATGTGGCTTGTGGAAAATGGACAGGCATGAAGAGGACCACTCACGTCAGGGCAGCTGGTAGCAGTCAGAGAACTGGTGAATGGAATGTGAAGGTTATCTATCCAAAGAAAGAGAGTTGATTGCGTCAGAAGGCAATAGTAAGCTGATGCACCCATGTTTGGTTTTTTGTTTGTTTTCTTTTTTTTCTTTTTTTCTTTTTTTTTTTTTTTTACCTGAAGGGGGTTTATCATAATGTTAGCAGAGGTTTAGGATCTTACTCTGACTAGGGAAGTGAAAGCAGTTTAGCAAGAGAATGGAGAGCAGAGAGGAAGTTTTATAATAATATGTCCCCAGAAATAGCAATCAGAAGACTGTCAGAGACTCCTTTGTGTATTTGGGAGCAGCAGAGTACCGCAATGGGAGTAAGCATGCTATCGTAAATTATATATGTGTTCCCAAGGGGATTGAAGCAAGGGAAGTTTTTAAAGGCAAAAATGAGGATTGCAAACAAAAAATCTTAGGCCACAGGGTACTAACACCACAGGTGCCACCATCCTGAAGCTGGGCAGTAACTGGTTAAAGGTCCTTGAAGTAGTATACTTTTGTGTATGGTTGCTGTGACTGTCTTCCATGGCAGTTCCTATTATTAGACAATCATGAATGAGGGCCCTTCCTTCATAACTTCCAGGCCTGATGGATTTTTACTTAACTTTTGTGAGAGGTGACACAGTCAGCTCCATTTTGATTCTGACAACTTTCATAAAGCTGCAGAGCGGAGACAAAGCAGACTTGGGAAAGGCATGAACCAAGTACTTGTGGTAGGAGAAACAGGGTTCTGAACCACTGGACAGGACTAGAATAGGGTGACCACAAGCCAGGTTGGACTGAAATTGGGGGTTTCAATGACATTACATGTAGAACTGAAGGGCTTGAAATAGAGTGCTCCCCATTTCCACTATCCCTCTTTCCCCCATACAAGGACCCATTACCTTACATTGTGGTGATACCTAGCTCTCATCTGGCAACACTAGCATTCAGTCTATACTATAAGGTACAGAGGACTCCAGACCTCCCGGGAAGGACCAGAGCAAACAATTGAGGTTTTACACAATACTGAGGGAAGGGTCTCTGTCCGCAACTATACCACTCTGCCACTGCAGTGTGACAATATGTAAATGTTGTAACTAGGTGCTGTAGACAACATGTAAATGAATGGGAACTGTAGTGTTCGCAAAACAGGCAGTAGATATGTTCTACACATCATGGTTTGCAGACACTTGCCACGGTCACCTTAGCAAAGCACTGCTGTTAGATATGAGTGGTTTGGGGGTTTGTTGTTCAAAATACACAGGCAAATGGTGGAGGCTTGCAAGTTAGCAAATTCTGCTCCCATCTGAGTGGCCACATTCACCCTGTAGTGCCTGTTTCTGATTCTCTTCCATTATCTTCATCTGCTCCCATAATGAGATCAGCACTCATCCAAGCCAAAATAAGACGCTGGAATATTTACGAGAATTGAAATCTTCTCAACGAGACTGCCTTCCCTTAGATATCCCAAAGGAATCATGAGACAATGACCTCGGGCAAGAACACTGGATGGTAGTTGTAAAATCTATCTTCCTGTTCACGATTCCTAACTGTAAAGATTTGGTTTTCCCATGTTGGTATTTCATCTAGGAAAGCAAGTTTCTTCATGCACGCTCTGTCCTTGAAGTGACTCATTACAAGCTGAAGTCCAGAAGCCTCATGCTCCACTACGAATTCCTCCAGAGGGTGAAGAGCCTACCCCTCGAGTACAGCTACGGGGAGTACCGAGATCTCCTTCGGGACTTTGGGACCCACTTCATCACCGAGGCCGTGCTTGGGGGCATTTATGAGTATATGCTTATCATGAACAAGGACCTCATGGAGCGAGGAGGTATGCTGCCCAAGGGACACCCCTGTCCTGGCCAGCCCAGGAGGGATAGTGGTAGAGTCTTACACTAATGCTTGGGGGAAGAGTCTTGAACTGTGTCCCCATGTCCTTCCCTCTGACCTAGCTGTACCTCCATAGAGGACTTGGTCTTCATCCTTCTCTCTTTGGCTTGGCCATGTCCGTCCTCACAGCCCACTCTCTCTTTGGGGTGACCCTCCTTTCCACAGCTGCTGTGTCCAGTGGGATCCAAGTTTGATTTATCAAGTTGCATATTCATCCTGAATCACTGGACCACTGCGCCTGCTTTCTTCTATAGTTTCCAAATCTCAGAAATGGTTCCACCAGCCAGCCAGAGGCACAAGCCAAGAGCTTAGGCATCAACCTCAATTTCTTTTCTATTGTCCTACAAGTTTCTTCAGATCTACCTCCAGATTTCTTTTCTCATTTTCCATGCGTTTGTGTATGTGCATATACGTATACACATCATGGTTTTTTTTCATGTGTGTGAGCACAGGCATGTGTGGGTTCATGCGTACATAAATGCACATGCATACACAGGCCTGAGGTTGATGCCAGGAATCATCCTCTAAGCTCTTCCACAACAGTAATTGGAGCAGAGTCTCTCAGACAATCCCAGAGCTTGTCGATACGGCTAGTCTCCATAGCCAGCCTGCTGTGGGGATCCCCTGTCTCCACATTCAGGGGCTGCAATTACAGGCAGGCCTCCATGCCCACTTGGCCTTCACATGGGTTTCCGTAGATCCAAACTCTGTTCCTCAGTTTGTAAGACAAACACTCTGCCTCTCCTTATATTAGAAGCTTCAGTCCTTATACTGGGTTTTACAGTTAATGCCATAGGCTCATCCTGTGACCAATGCTTCATTCATACTTGAATTTTAATGTGAATATGAATTACGGGTAAATCTTTGCAGTGATTGATCTGATCCAGCAGGGTCAAGGCAAGATCCAAAGTCTCCCATGACACTCTGGCTAGTGAGGGGTCACTATGGTTCCTTAGATGAATGGTCAATCCCAGCACTCCTCTCTCTCTCTCCTCCCATCTTGCCTGTAGATATTCCAGATCTTTCCGACTATCTTCTACTACCAGCCTAGGCTATGGATCCTGCTTTCCAAACCAGTATTCTGCCTCTTGTCTGGTTATGGGAACTGCTCTAAGTCACATGGGTTCCATCAGCAGGTCCAGGACTTTGAATTCCAATGTACTTGCAAGAGTAGGATTGTAAATGCAAGTCTTCGGGACTTGGGTCTACCATGATCATAAATGGTCTAGAGAATCATACGACTCAGGGAGATATTCTATTGATGCCACCCTCAGAGTTTCTCCAGACGACTGCCAGAGAGAGAGAGAGAGAGAGAGAGAGAGAGAACCCTGCCACATTTCATGCAAAATTAGGAAATTTGCATGGCCATGGGGGCTCTTTTTCTTGTAACACCAATTAGTTCAATGAGATTTGTATTTTTAAGGGTTTGGAATATTCTGAGGGAAATTCTGTTCCACATTAGTAATGCTGGAAAGCCTAGTAGTCAACAAGCCTGTCTTTCTCAGTCAGAGTTAAAACAATTTAGAAAGGTCTAATGTACAATTTCAGCAAGCCCCAGGGAGGAAGATACCTTGGGGAGATTTGGGAGGGTGAGGTAGGAAGGAATCCTCAAAGAAATAAGGGACATTTGTACACCCACCCCCAGGCACTTTCAGACTTGTATATGTATTACTTCAACCAATTAATGCAGAACTTTTCCTCCATTATCAAAGATCAGAAAAATGGAGACCAGAGCAGGCAAGGGGTAGAGCTTCCTTGTAACCTCTGAATCAGCAATCACTAGCTACCTGTGCTGGCTAGTCTTATGTCAACTTGACTCAACCTAGAGTTATCTAAGAGGAGAGACTGTCACTTAAGAAAATGCCTCCCTAAGATCCAGCTGTAGGGCATTTTCTTAACTAGTGATTGATGGGGGAGGGTACAGCCCGTTATAGGTGAAGTCAGCCCATGGCTGGTGGTCCTGGGTTCTATAAGAAAGCAGACTGAGCATGCCATGGAGGGAAAGCCAGTAAAGCAGCACTCTTCCATGGCCTCTGTGTTAGTTCCTGCCTCGGGCTCCATGTCTTATCCTGACTTCCTTTGATGGCAATCTGCGGTGTGGAAGGGTGAGCTAAATAAACCCTTTCCTCCCCAACTTGCTTTTGGTCATGGTGTTTCTTCACAGCAAGAGTAACCCTAACTAAGAGAGTACCTGATAAGGAGTCTGGTTTTTAGAGGATAGCTTTGAACACGTGACCTCTTTGAAGGTTGCAATTATCCTCAGAGACTGAGGAGGAGGCTGGAACATGAACTTGGGACTGATCTCTGTGGGGTCTCTGCCATGGCCCCTATACTACTTGTCTCCAGATCAAGGACATGTTTATTTGAACCCAGGACCCTATGACACCAAGAAGGGTTAGGGTTAGAGTCAATCACAGGAAAAGGGACAGAGCAAATGACCTAGTAGATCGTGGACATCTTTTCTTATTCCTTCAGATTACACTCTTGACCATGTTTCTACCTGTGCTGGAGGAGGTGTCCACGTTGGTGGTACCTTGAAAGTCTACCTCAAATTGGGTGTGTCAGCAAAGAAATGCACTGATATTCTGAATGAAATCAAAGGTGAGACAGACTCATGTCTTCTGCACTTGCAGCCTTTTTCTCCCTAGCGCCATTAGCCCCAGGCTTTCTTTAAGCATGTGATACTCCAAAGCATTTCAGTGAAAATAACAATCAATCTAATAAAATCTACCTGTTTCCTACTAGTATAATGAAATCCAAAAAAAATGAATGTGGTTGAATTCCCATATTTACAGTGAGTATGTGAGGTGGGTAAAAGGCAAGAAGGCCAATATCCAGGCTGAAACCTTAAGGCCAAGTTTCCATCACTGTGAATTCTAACCTGAGTATGAGTACCACCGCATCATAGTGATGATAGCGTCACACTGCTCTAGAGGCTGAGAGTGGTCCTGGCTAGCGGCAGAATGCTGGGGGCCAAGGCAACATGGTAGAGGCTGGAATACCTCAGATAATGCATGCCAAAGAGATTAGCAAATCTGGTACAGCACCAGCCATATGGCAGAGGCCACATGACAGAAAAAGCCAGTCTAGAGTTGGAGGTAAAGCCAGCCTGGGTATAGAACCAGGGTCTAGGAGCAAGATACCTGGACACAGTATGGGGAGCTGGGAAGTTAGCATATGTAGAGTAGGAATGAGACTGGATGGCAGTGTTCTGATCCTAGCTCTCCCTCTTCCTCCCAGTTGTCTCTGTACTGCACTGCCTGCCATGTAAGAATCCCACAGTGGAAGCAGTCTATAGTAAAGCACAGACACAGGAATTAGCTGCCAGCCTAGAGCAGCCATTTACACTTGAGAATGAGCTGCTGATATTGCTGATTATCTGTTCCCTGTGGTGGGGCAGGACAGATTAAACTCTTTTAAGGAGACTTGTAGCTTAGTGCCTATACAGGTCCCTGAACAAAACATTGCCAGCACCCACAAAGCCTCACTAATTACAATGTCTCTCTCCCTGTCCGCCCGGCCTACTTACCAATCTATTATCTGTCTTATATCTATCTGTCATCTCTTTATCACCTATATGTCGATTTACCTATCATCTATCTGTGTATCTATCATCTACATACAATTGCTTTGCCTATCTATCTATCTATCTATCTATCTATCTATCTATCTATCTATCNATCTATCTATCTATCTATCTATCTATCTATCTATCTATCATCTATCATCAATCACTTTCTTCTCTTTGTCTATCTCTTATATACTACTTCAATAATTGGCATTTGTATATGTTCATGATGAATCTTCTATCCTTCTTCTCCTCATTTGTGCTCTGCATGATCGGGTAAGTTTCCAGTTGCCCTGGGCACTAACACTTGCCTATGGTCAGGAACACGTCTTCTTCTTCCATGTCTCCCATATAAACTTACAAAGAATCATGGCATCTCACCTGTTGTTTAGCTGAAGTAAATTCCAAGGCAGGAAAGTAGATCCTTTGATTCCATGCTACTCTTCTTGTCCATTCCAGACAGAAACAAGCGGAGCACCATGGTGGAAGACTTGGTCGTTCTCGTGCGAGGAGGGGCAAGTGAGTACATTACCACCTTGGCGTACAAGGAGCTGCCAACAGCAGAGCTGATGCGGGAATGGGGAGACGCTGTACAGTACAACCCAGCCATCATCAAACTCAAGGTACCAGCAGCCACTATGCCCACTCCACCTCTGTGTGGAGCACGGGTTCTGAGAGTCTGCTGTGAACTGTGTATGGAATGTGGAGATCGTCAAGGCACAGGCAACAGTCTTGAGTTACTTGCATTATAATAAAAAAAATAGATGTGTGAATAACTGGCTAGAATACAGCACTCCACGCCACCTAAAGTTCCCAAGCTCCTCACTTGGTCCACAAGTTTTTAAGGAAATTAGCATCTGCCATACTCTAAGAAGGTACCAGAGGCGCACAAAGCCACGACAAGACGGAAGAGATGCCTAGGAAGGACAGTAAGTAAGTCAGCAGCGTGCATACCCATCTCATGGGATCGACAAGATGTGGTGAGGATAACGAACGTCTTTGAAGTACCTACTAAGTTCGCGACACTCTGAGGGGGAGTTAGCAATGTTATCTGGAGTGATGCTTTCGGCGGCCTGCATATCAGATATGACTGCCTTATTTTGTGACATGCCAAGGGTCAGGAAGGTCACGGCCGTCTGTAGCTGCTCATGAATCTGTTAGGTCTAGACAAGAGAGTCTGTCTTCTTTGCCCCCGTTATGGGCTTGGGGAATAGGAAAATAATGACTCTCACCACCCGACTCCCACACTAGGAGAGTCTTGTGACTGAGAATAAACTAAAGAGATGCTTGTTAAAACAGGCCTGTCACACACATCATCAACCGTAGGTCCTTGCCTGTGGGGACATTTGCACAGTACCCCTAGCATACCTTACATCACTCTCTTCTTGCTGGTGCCTGTACTGTCATTGATGGGCCATTGCCCACCCCCTGAGAGTTCTCTCCGTAGTCAAGGAGGGAAAATGGGGGACTGGACCTTGATGAGAGACTCTGCAGTCCTGACCCTGATGATTTTTTTCCAACAGGACCTGGATTTGTGTGTCAAATGCACAGCTCCATAGAACAAGAAGGTTGTCATTCAATTCTTGCCTGTGTATTTAGTCACTAGTGACACTCACAGCACAATCAATGATAATCATAAGCGATACAGCTAGCCATGGGCTGCAGGCAGCTCGAGAGAAATTCAAGCTTGACTGATGCCGGGGTGACACTGGATGGCATCACAGCCAGGTGTGAGAGAGAGCAGGGAATTCAGAGGAAAATAGGTTTCTGAATTTCTGTCTTGTACTGTGATATCTTATCTGATATTTGTTAAAACTGAGACCTAGGGAGGATGGCTTGGCTACCCCATGAGGCTGAATGTGCCTGTCTGGGCTAGGGACTGTGGAAGTCAAACTGGTTCTAACAAGTGGGGCACATTGGAGGAGAGTGGTTTAAGGAGCACAGCAGGAGAGAAGCGCAGAAGGGCAGAAGACTTTGATGCACCTCTGTGCATCTGTCACCTGCTCTGCAAACACATGCTCTTCCATCTCCTGCTCCATGCTCTCTCTCTGGTCTCAGAAGCTGCAGGCTGCTTTCATATTATCTCAGAATAAGGCATCTCGACAGAGGCAGCTTTCCAGGAGGAGTGATGACTGGTTTTTTTCAGGACAGCAGAACCCACTGGATAAACAATTCCTATGCTACTGCCTGGGTGTCATAAATTGTCCTTTGAGAAGACCTGAGATGAGATTTCTGCAGCTGCAAGGTATGCGAGCAAGAACTAGCTCGTGCTATTTCCTGGTAAATACAGACAGGGAGAGGTGGCACCTTGTTAAAAGAAGAGTTAGGGATGGCAGTGGCTAAATAAAGATTGTTTTTAGAACAAGAAAGATGGAAATTATGTTCAAGCTGCAGAAAATGAGCACGTCTATAAAATAGAAAAATGGAAGTAAATTTGAGAATGCATTTGCTTTGTGACAACAATAAAATTCAAGAAAATGAGGAATTTATGAAATAAAAATAGAAGCTGAGCTGTTTAGACACTAATCAGATGAAAAGAAAGTAGCTGGATGTGGGGAACCAAGAACTCAATGGTAGAATTAAAACCCACATTGGAAACTATAAAGAACAGAATTGACACTGCAGAAAATTGAGTCAGTGATGTGGAAGGTACTATAAAAATGCTCTTATAATGTGGAAACAAAAAGACAACGAGATTAAAACAGTGATGGAAAAGAAATATGATGGATAGAGAAGAGAAGTAGAAATCTAAGACACAAAGAGTCCTTCCTGAGCAAGCCACAAGATTAAATGTGTGCATATATTCATTAGGCATAGTAGAGAATCTACCCTGCACTGACAACACAGGATGAACATGGTGTTAAAACTTAGACAGAAGTACTGAAAACAAAACAAAACAATCCTGTTGCAACACACCCTGCTGACATGTTTTCCTTTTAGGAACAATTGTATCCCCTAGGAGTAAAAATCAAACGCCGAAGCCATTCCAATACGCAGCATACCAGCAACCCTGGTCTTTAAAGGAAAAAGCTTGCCACCTGGTGAAATGGGCGAACTCCGAAGGCATTTTGAGACAATACAAAAATGCAAAAACCATTGCCAGATTTAGCTGATGAAAATACAGAAGAGCCAGCACTGAACTTCAGATAAAGAAGGAATGATCCTTTTGGTATACGCATCTCTTGTGTATTACACGAAACAGAACATAGTTACTCTTCTTTTTTTTT
>LOEQ01002086.1:156539-168144 GCA_001685075.1 Bramus lutescens | reverse complement strand
GTGTGTGTGTGTGTGTGTGTGTGTGTGTGTGTGTGTGTGTGTGTGTTTCATCTGTAGAAATTCCTGTAACATACTGTAACATACCCTATCCCTCAGTGGAATTAGTCAGTTCCTGCTATAGATGCCCACATGATTTTGAAGATATGTACACATGGCCCCTTTCTCATTGTATCTCCTCGCCTCTTTCTATAAGTAATGTGCGCTTTGTTGTGGACTGGGCACCTTGGCTTTGTTCTTGATCTCAGCTTGAGTTCAGATTTCATCACCACCATTTAATAACTCTAACTTGAACACTTGCTCTCTCTGCATCTGTGAAGTGGACATGATCCTATCTACTTCCTCACAGAGCTGACTTAAGCGTAGATGAGGCATACGAGTCATTTGGAATGCTGACTGATACACTGGAAAAGCAAAACTAAGCACCAATTGCTTTGTTTTGGATTTATTTGTATTTTAGAGATAGTAAATAATTTATTCTTTGCAATGACCCATGAAGTCTACACTGGTGATATCCCCATTATGTAGATAAAGATGGTGAAGATCAGCAGGTCACCACTCACAGTTAGAGTAGGAATCCAGATCCAGGTTAGCAGGTGTGACTGACTGCACAGCCTTTGAACATGTCTTTCTACTTCAATGCTGGCTTTGCTCTCTCCTCCTGAACCTCAACCAGGTCCGAAAGAGTGACCTGCTCCAAGTGTAGGGTCACATGGCCACAGTGTTTCTGTTTGGAGGAGACCTTGAAAACCATCCACGGTAGCCCTTTCATTTTGAGCAGATCTATCCAACTGGTTATTCAGCAGTCTGTGACCAAAGTCAGTCCTTAAGTGAACAATAAGTACAGTGATATTCACCCCATTTGCAGCATGCCATGTGCACAATAGGTAACATATATATGGCCTAGCTCCGCACATGAAAACCTGCCCAGTATCTTACAACGGTGAAGTGCTTTCTCTGGAAACCATCCATCCACCTATTTCCCTCCCATTCTCACATCTACCCATGCATCCATCCATGCATCCATGCATGTCTCTGTTCACTATCTGACAACCCATCTACCTGTCCACCAACATGTTCAGCCATCCATCAGTCCATCCACCCATTCACCCGTCTATTTACATAGTCATGCATCATTCACCCATCCATCCTCCCACCATTGCTACATGCATCTCTGCAGCTCCTCATCAACCCATCCATCTAGCCGCCCACCTATTCATCCTCCTACTCTCCAATATTTATTTGCAGAAGGCCTTCTGTAGGCCAGCCTAGGTGTTGTGATTCATGATGACCAAAGCAGGCACTGTCCCTGTCATCACAAATATTGTGATGTAACAAGAATGCTACTTGAATTATTCCACAAACACATCTGACGTTTCTATGCAATAACTGCTGCTAGTGCTCTGAGAGCTTAAAATACAGGAAAGTGTTGAAAATTAAGGATCCTGGACTTCTGTGAAGACATACAAGTTTATTAAGATCTGAAGGGCTAATAGGATTGATAATGTCAATGGGAAAGGCAAGGGTAGCCTGGGAAAGGAATAGCTGTAGAATGTGCAAATGCCCTATGGCGTCTCCCTTGTTTGCAAGGAAGATATCAGAAAGTCAGCTTTCAAAAGCCTGTTGCCCTATTCACCCAACCTTACCCCACCTCCTACGACAAGAGAATTTACTAAGGACCAGTTTTACTCCTTGTCCTTCTTTCTCATAGATGTCCCCATGGACGGGAAGTGGAGTTGCTGGTCCAATTGGTCTGCATGCTCTGGAGGACAGAAAACAAGACAAAGGCAGTGCAACAATCCACTCCCTCAGAAAGGAGGCAGGCCCTGTTCAGGCCCCGCTTCAGAAACACTCAACTGTTAGAGGAGGGAGCAGCCCCGGCCGGTGAGCCATCATGAGCTCTGGGCCTCCCAGATTCAGCCGGATTCCCACACATCAGCTCCCACCCAGGCCTGCCACAACAAAAGGCAATGCCTCTGTCCTTCAAAGATTTTAGTTTGTTCAATGTATGCTAATTTCAATAAACAGTGGGTTGAACAAAACCCTAAGTTTGTGCAAGGTAAAGCATCCCCGTAAACCTCCTTCTAACTGCTCTGCATGCTTATTACCCTCATGGTCTAAGAGCCAGAAACTATCTTGGTCACCGTGTAGTGGCAAAGATACATAGTAGGAGTCTAATAAGGAAATAGTAAATTGGTAAGAAGTTCTTCATCCCTTGTTAAGCACACAGTCTTGTTCAGTAGTAAAGATAGCCCGTCTCTGTGGAATGACTTCTATGTACCCCTGAACGATTCCCATGACAACCTTGCAAGATAATATATGGGAAACAGACTTGGGAAAATGTAGTAACTTCTCCCAGGTCATATAATTAAATGACAGAATTGTGCTGCAAATGAGGCTTCTAATTTTAAATTCTTAAATAAAATGCAGCATAAAACTTTCTGTGTGTGCGCGTGCACACACGCGCACACGTGCATGTATGTGTATTCTTCCGCATATCATGTTCCTTCCCAGCCTCTGCCTGCTGCCTTGTCAGGAGAGTGGCTTTGGATTTCTTGGCTGCTTTGATGTTCAGTAGAGGAAACAAAGCTTGTGGCAGCAGAGACCATGGAGTAGATCTGGATGCTGATCACTAACAGACTACAACTGGGAGCCAAGGGAGAACAATCTCCACTGCAGGAGAAAGGGTTTACAATGGATAGAAAAGGTCACAGTGGCTGGGAACTGTGTCGAGGGGCTGCTGGCTGTGGGGTAGGATGCACTGAAGTCCCACCCTCCCTCCTTTGAGAGATTGCCTGCACATTCACTTTGCTCACTGGGTTTTTATGCACGTGCTATTTGGGAATAGAAGCATGACGAGCTCAATAGGGTGTCAACTGATATTCAGGTTACCAACATCTTTTTTTAAATAGTAAGTGGTTAAGCTTCATGTTTCTGATACATTCCCGCTTTTCATCACTCTGTTTGCCCATGAACAAATCTCCCTGACTGAGGAACTTCAGGTGAGTTTCTTAAAATAAAATGAGTGGGGCGGGGGGAAGCAGTTTGCTAAAGGTAAATTGATTCATAGGATTCATTTGCAATCAATTGTCTTCAGCCAAGGCTCTTGTTTTGCATCTGCCACAGCTGGATTTGGTACTGGGTCCTGAGAGCTGAACACATCCATTTCTCCATTCTGGCCTGGCCAGCTAGACCCAGTAGTCAATAGGAAAGTGGGAAGGAGCTGAGGACTCACTGCCTGAGGCAGTGGCAGACAGCCTAGCAGTTCTGTCTGCCTTCCTACATCCCTTGTCCCCTGCAATCGAACTGACGGGTCTGGGCCCTTGTTTAGCTTAATATTATTGCTTTGCTGTCTGCTGTTATTTCACCAGGATAATGCAATAATGTTTTATCTCTTTCATTATACGGAGGCCGTATAATTTTCTGGAGTTATAATCTATCTTCTTTTAGGATTCCCCCGAGACAGGGAAGAGCCACTCTGTCTTTGGTTGACGGGAGGCTCCCAGGAAGCTGACAGTAGCGCACATTGAAGCAGGCACCACCAAATTAAATTCTGAATCTCAATCACAGCCACCACTTCTAATGGGAAATTTGAGTTGATTGTGGAGATGACAGCCCAGGCTCACGTTTATTGCATTTAGCAGAAATTGTTTATCCTATTAAATGTGGTCTTGAAGGAGAGACAATTGAATTGTGAAGTACCGCTGAATACCCGGGTGATGCCCAGGAACTGCTAAACTGTGTAATAATTATATTCTTATTTGTGGGCTGAACTTCCCCACGTGGCTCTTTCTGCAAACAAATGCACTTAGGAGGAGGTTGAAGCGTAATGTAAGAATTAAATAAAATAAATGCAAACTATGCTCTTGGAGTCTTGACAACTGTGGCTCACCCAGGTATGCCTGTGCTGAGCCGAAATATTCTACGGACAGAGCCCAAGCAGTGGCCCGGAACTGCGAGTACAAGTACAGCCCAAGGAGCCTGTGTGTGAGAGATGTTTGTGTCCAAGAGGAGGATCTTTAAAAGGCCATGAGCTCCACTGCACACTGAATGCCAGGGTAGGAGGCTTTCTCAAGTGACCTTGGGCTAATAGCATAACTTCTGTGGGGATAATAACTGTTATAATTACTTTAACAATAGTAATAATAATAATAGCTGCCAATTGCAGTGTTTTCCAGTTTATGAAGTCTTTAACCTGAATCATCTGTTTAATTTTTATTGAAGTTTAATGGGGTAGAATTTCTGCAAGCCGCAGATGACAGAGGGAGTTTCAGGTGGAATCCAGATCCTACCAAGATTGCAGCAAGCAAGAGGTGATGCGGGGCCAGACGGGAGCTCCCGCAGGCTGGACCACGAGCAGAGAAGGGCCATCTCTGTCTTAAAAAGAAGACACTGAAGCCAGGTGGTGGCAGTGGCGCACGCCTTTAATCCCAGGACTGGAGAGGCAGAGACAGGTGGATCTCTGTGAGTTCAAGGCCAGCTTGATCTACAGAACGAGTTCCGAGTTCCAGGACACCCAGAGCGGACCAGAGAGACCCTGTCTTGAGAAACAAAAAGAACAAGAAGAAGACACCTCAGTTCTCAAACATTTATAGGAAATCTGTTGGGAAAGAGTGTACCTGGTGCAGAGAACCTTTAGCAGTACTCCAGGGCACCTAAGTACCCTCATCAGTGGAGAAATATCCATAGGACCTCACACACAGCAGCAAAAACTTTTCCTGTTCAACTCACCCGTCAGACTCCACTCCAGATTACTCTTCATTTTTGGTGATAGTGTGCAGGTGTGCATGTGTGTTTGCCTGTACCTGTGCATGGCATGTGATTGTAAGGTGTTTTCAAATGTCTATCACTTTTTTTTTAAAAGATAGGTTCTATCATTTGATCTAGAACTCAAGTTTTGGCTAGACTGACTGACCTGGCTGACCAGCAAGTCCCCCAAACCCTCCTGTCTCTGTCTGTCCCTGACCCCAGTCAGCACCAGGGTTACAGATGTATTTCACTATACCCAGCTTTCATGTGTGTCCAGGTAGTCCAAACTTATATTACCTCCTGAGCCATTGCCAGCTCTCAGTTTGTTTCAAAGCTGAACTACCCACCTACAACCTAGCAGCAGTGGGGTGGGATGCTGTTTGTCAGCTCTTGGTACACCGTGTTTGGTGAGTACAATCCTTTCCTCTCTGAATGCCCTGCCTTCAGAGCCAGTCAGATTCATACCCTGAAGCATTCAAATGCCCAAGTGTCTGTTCATGGAGACAGGGGAATGACATCACATCCCTTAGCAGAGCTAGCGACATTGTGAGGAGAGGCTGCAAAGCAGAACATGCTACAAACATATTCTGAACCTAGTGCTGATACCTTAGGCTGGGCTCAGTGACAGATGGCTCTGTGACCTTTGGCAGGTGCCTTATCCTCTCATGTGAAGAAGGACAGGGCACATGTTTCCTTCTGGGGCAACGTAAGTGTCATGTGGACCCCTGGACCCAGAAGAGGCCCTGGGCCTGGTAAGCACTCTTTTCTTAAATATGTCACTGTCACAGTCATTTTCAGGGATTTTCAAACTATCACCAAGAACCCAGGTTGTTGGTTTTCACATACAACTGCTTTAAAGACATTTCAGGGTAAAACCCTGTTCAATATGTGAGAATAAAAGGAAGTAAAATTGCTCAACTCCTGGGGACATCTTAATACAGGACATGGAGGGCTTTTCTCTCCCAAGCCCCGGGTCATTAAGGGGAATGTAACAGCATAATAACTAATATTTGCAGACATCATTACCAGTGACAAAGAACACCACATACCTAATCCAGACCTAATCCTCTCAGTGCCTGCAAGAGGCAGATTTGTTGTCTGCCTGTTACAGGTGATGGGACAGTCTCAGAGAGACGGAGTGACTTCCCTGAGACCACACAGCTCCAAAGCGGTCTGTGCCATCCAAGGCTGCTGTGGCAGTCCTGCAGAGCCTTCCACTACAAGTGAAGCAGGCCCAGAATTGTCACAGGGCCATTACCAATATACCCACCTGCCCAGAGTGAGGACCCTGGCCTGCCACTCCTCAGAATACAAACCAAATGGATTTGGGGGGTCTTTGTGGCATGCAAGCGACACAGCGTGACAGTTTCCTGACATGGCAGAAATAAAGGAAAAGCATCACCCATGAGGGTTTGGCACAAGGCGGGTACCAAACTGACTTCCTATGCTTTGGTGCTACATAGCACCCTGCCCATTTTCTGCCTCTTTTTACTTTCCTGCCAGTTGTTTCCTTGAACATGGAGATGCATTTTATAGAGAGAAAAGAGAAAAGAAACTATGGCCCCATGTGCAGAGGGGAATTCTTGGAGGATTTTCAGCAGGAGTCAAGTGTCTGCCTTGACATTGGCCTTGAAGCAGGAGTCGGCACAGAGCCCGGGCACTCCCATTATCACCCCAGCAGTGGCTACCAGTTATCTCAAGTCCACACCTTGCAGCCCCAGATGTCCCTCCATCCATCACTTGCCATTGTCTGGGATCCACTCCGCTTTCCTCCCCACCTCCTGCCCAATGGCCCCTTGTTAATAATCCAGTTTGTTCACATCCTGAAAACGATCTGATCCTGGCCCCTTGCAGCCCAAACACCATCCATCCATCAACCGCTGGCTCCACATGCTTGGTTAGGAAAATGAGAGTGGGGGAGGGGGCTAAATAACGATAAAACTTCTCAGTGTTATCTCTAAAGAAATAGAATGGATAAATAGATCTGTCAGACATGTATCATACCACCTGACTGCCAAGTCTATTTGTTAAAAACAGGTTAGGATGGGAGGATTTATCTCACATTTTAAGCTGTTAATACAGGAAGGAGACATATTTTTCTTTATCTCTCCAGGGGAAGGGGGGAATTCCAAGGCCACGAATAAGGGACTTTTAATTTGACTTGATAGACTTTCTTTCACTAAGATGGAAAGGGGTAAACTTGCTCTTTAATTTGTGCCTCTGGGATGCTATGGACTTGAGTGTCCTCTAATGTTTTATGAAGGTCCCGGGATCCAGGAATCCTGCTCATGGTCTTGCTTTGAGTCACTTTCTTACAAGTTACTACAGTCAAACATGAGGCGTTGCTAGTCTTGGCCTTTGGCACCAAAGGATAAGAGGAGACTGGAGGGGTGCATCTTAGTCGCTGGGGCTCTAGAAGCCAAGAAGACATAAGAAATCCCTGTCTGTCCTGGAAGTAGCTGGATGGGACAGACAGACAGGCTATGGGGATAGGACATGGACCATGTAGGAGGACAGTCATGCAGGAACATACACCTGATGGACTGTGGAAGCATAGGAGTAGCTGGGTTGACTTTCTGGGAAAGGAACCTAAGTCATGCTCCCAAAGAATGATGGGAGGAAAGAGGAGCTGTGGTCAGGGTAGACAGGAAGACTAATGACAGAGGACTCTGTACATCATGCCAGAGATACTAGGCTTCTGGAGCAATGGGTTTAAGGGTATCTGAAGAAGCCAATGAAGGTACAGTGGTCTACAGGCCTTAGATCAGAGAGCCTACCATGAAAGCAGCCTTTATGATTACAGAGCAGAGAAATCTCAGAAAGGTGGCCAAGAAAGGCTAGGAGATGCAGCCCCTGCCATTCCCAGAAAGACCAGGACCACACTCGACACTCACACTCACTATCCGCAGCTTGAGAAGGGCATGCGCCACCCCAGAGCTGGCAGAACACCCATGGGCTGCTAGTTGTGTGATTGGACTGTCGTCAGGGCTCTGTGTGCCTCTTCCTGGGACACATGATGCTTTTCTAACTTTCCCCCTTTCAGGGCTCAGCTGCCTGATCGTCTTTCAGCTGCCGTCCCTGATTCCTAGACTAGACTCTCTTTACGGATCCCTGGGCTTCCTCCTGGTCAGGGGCCATTGTCATTGCCCACAGGTCTCTTCTGTTAGACTCTAAGTCCTTGTACTGGTGGCTCTGGGTATGGTTCAGCACCTCCAACACCCAGCAGTGGTCTCTGCAGCAGATACCTCTGGAAGTTAAGCTAACACTTTAATTTTTTTCTATTGCTCTTTCCTTTTAAAATTTATTTTTATTAGTAGTATTACTGTTGTTGTTAGATTAGATTTTCTGGAGGCAAGGACCACTAGCCAAGGAGTGTGATCACTCCAGAAGCTGGAGAATGCTTGGAATAAACTGTCCCCTGAGTCTTACAGAGGAACATAACCCTCACAGCTTTATTTGCATGTGTATGTATGATTGTATTGATTAATCTATTTTCTTCTTAAAGTATTAGATTATGTGGTACTGTGTTATAGAAGAACATTTTCATGCATGCATAGGATATCAAAACCCAATATGGACAAATTCAAGAGAACCGCCATATATGGACTACCCAAACATGCTTCAGCATTGCCAGGGCACAAATTTCTTTCAAATTTTCGCAGACTATTAAGCATATTCCTCCCACATATGTCCCCCTTTTCTCACCCCTCCTCGCTCATTAGTTCCCTTTGTTCCCCTAGATAATTTTACAACTACACTTGGATTTGTTTTCCTGTGTGTGTGTTCACCACATGCACCAGTGCCCGCAGAAGCCAGAAGAGGGCATCAGATCCCCTGTAGCTGGAGTGATGGGCAGACGTGAGTCTCCTACAGTGGATGCTGGGAAACAAATTTGGGTCCTCTGGAAGAGCAATAAGTACTTCTAACAACTCCAGCCCCTCACTTCTACTTTCAAGTCATACATCCAAACGTGATGTGATGTATCTATGTACAACCCAGGAACCATCAATAGCAGAAATCGGACTTTTGAGACTGACTGAATTTAATTATTGTGATTATCTGCTGTTGCATCCCTCTTCTTCCAACAAAATTTCATTCTTTAGGGCTGGAAAGATCATTTTCTTTATGCATCCCTCTGTTTTTCAACACTTGGGTGGGTTTTACAATGTTGTTATTGTGATTACAACTATTGTAACCAACTAAGTTTATTTATATTAGTGACCTCTTTCAAACTTCAGGCCCTCACAATGTTAAGACAATAAACTTGCATTACTATAAAAAAATAGATTTTCTTTAAGACAGTAACTGCTCCAACCCTAAGCTGGTCTTGAACTTGCCCCTACTCCTCCTAAGCCTGCATGCTCAGTTTATATAGTCTGGTGATTTGAATAACAACGGCCCCCACAGGCTCACATATTTGAATGCTTAGTGCAAAAGACTTTTTGAAAGGATTGAGCTAGTGGGTGTGGCCTTATTGAAGTAGGTGTGACCTGGTGGTGTAGATGTGGTCTTTTTAGAGGAGTGTGTCACTGAGGGTGGGCTTTGTGGTTTCAGAATCCCAAGCCAGAGACAGTGACTCTCTCTTTCTTTCTCTCTTCCCGCTTTGCTCCCCTGTAGGTGCAGAATTCTTAGCTGCCATCTGCCTGCATGCCACTATGTTGCCTGCCATGACAATGAGCTAAATCCCTGAAACTGTAAGCCAGGCCCCAATTAATTGCTTTCATTTTCTGAGTCGCCCTGGTCATGGTGTCTCTTCCCAGCAGTAGAAGACTAACAAAGACATGGAGTGCTAAAGATTGAACCTAGGACTTCATGTGCTCTGGGCAAGCACTCTATTAACTGAGCCCCATTCCCAGCCCTAGCCTGCCTGTTTCTGAAGTGGAAGGGTGACAGTGGAGCCTGCCTTTGGGGCAGTGGAATGCCTTTCTCTTAGCTGGTATCCCTGTCTCTTCCTCAGGAAGCCGAGGCAGCCCTTATTTTTGTGTCCTTCCGCGTCCATTTTCTCCCCCTAAAGGCTTAGTAGCTCAGCAGAGCATCACTGAGTGCAGAACTCCTTAGATCTTCCTCACAAAGAAAAGGAAAACCGCCTCTCTCTCTTATCACTTTCCTCTCTGTTGTTAATTTGCTTTTCAAAAGACACATTGTCAAGCTAAAGAGTATAACTTTAAACTGTGTGTTTACACCCCATGCCCTATAAAACCTGGGGTGATCAATCTCCTGAAAGGACCTAGGGGAAATGTACTGGGAGAGGCAGGTTTTTGAGGGCGTAAATCACTGCAGTGGAAGGAGAGGCTGACGTAGTAACTGATCGGTGGTCACAGCTGCTTTGTTTATTTGGTTTTTTGTTCTTGTTGGTTTTGTTGGTTTTTTTGAGACAAGGTTTCTCTGGGTAGTGTGCTGGGATTAAAGGCGTGTGCCACCTTATTTTAATTTCTAATGCTGCTGGAGAAAGAGTTCTATGTTTAGCTGGTGATCTGGCCTCACGTGTGATCCTTTAGCCTCTTCCTGCGAAGATTCCCTCCTGCTCCCAAGCTTACTACACTGAGCCCTGCCAAGGCTCCCTGCTTCATCTCCTCCCCTGCCCTGAGCGTCACAAGCTATCCTGTGGAGCCCTCCAATGGCAGACAGTGTAGAGCTGGGGAGCAGGGGGAGCAAGTGCTTGAAGTAGTGCATGAAATATCTGGCCCACAGCTCTGACCCATGAGACGTCGTTTCCTTAACTGGGACATAGACCTCACAAAACAAACCTTGAGAGGGCCTTTTTAAGCCTACATAAAATAGCAGAGATCAAGCTTTCCCGCCCCGGTCCTCTGTGTGCCACACACCCCATTCCTTGTGGGCATGTAATGACCCTTCCCTCTCCATGGTGGTCAGCCTTGCCTGCGCATGGAATTGCCAAGGGAGCATTGGAAACTGCTGATGGCTGGCTCCTGCCTCCCCCCCCCTCCCCGGTGATTCAGACTTAATTGGTCTGGGATGCAGCTTGTGGACCTAAGGGTTTACGAAATTCCCCAGGTGATTCTTATGAGCAGCCAAGGTTGGGAGCTTCAGAACGACTGTTTAGAGCAAGATTGAAAGTCCTCGTCAATTGCCCACTTAGCCTCTTCCGCTTGGGCCCAGTCCCTCGCTAGTGTGTAGCTGCTGCTAATCCCCAAATCGTGAATGTGAACTAATTATGAACGTAAACTAATTTTAAAGGGGGAAAAGCACACAACAACATAACGGAAAGCAAGAACGGAGCCTTTTTCCATTCTCTCGGGGAAAAGAACCAAGTTTATTTAGTTAAACCTCTGAACCACTTGTTTTATCAATGGGAATAACAATCATGATGCTAATAATTCTCTGTGATGGGCCTCCTACACCTGATTTTATTTTTGCTCTCTTTACCACTCTCTACCCCAACACATACACATCTGCAANCCCCATGGTCTTTCTCCCCGTCAAGCTTTGTTTCAGGCTGGATTTCTTTTCACAAGTCTCTTGGCCGATAGTCTATGGACACGTCCTTCCAGGTCCAGTAGAGCCCAAGCTGCCTCGGCTACACAATGCGGGAAGATGCCGTCTCCCATTTGTTCTCCTTCTGCCTTCATTTGTGAGCTACACATGTTGATGCTACCCATTTACCTCCAGCAGCCCAAGGGGCTCCTCTTTTTTCATGGCTGCAGCCGGCCCTCTGTTTCTGAAGGCTTCATAGCTATGAAATCTACCAACTTTGGAGAGAAGGCAAGGTTATGCCTGGGATGTCGGCTTAGCTAGTCTTTCATCTTAACACATTTTGGAAGAGGGAACTTGGGTCGAGAAAATGCCCCCACCAGCTTGGCCTTGTGAGCAAAGTCTGTAGCATATTTTTTAAATTAGT
>LOEQ01002086.1:107638-130523 GCA_001685075.1 Bramus lutescens | reverse complement strand
ATAGATAGATAGATAGATAGATAGATAGATAGATAGATAGATAATAGATAGACAAATAGATAATAGAGAGATAGATAGGTAGGTCGTTAATGGATGGATTCAATGCTACTTATTAAGTCCCTGCTATGATCAAGGCAATGAGCTGGGAAATACATCTGCAGAAAAGAACAAAGCAGAAGTACATAACTATACTCATATTTCAGAAAGAGGGGGAGGATTATAAACAAATAAGTATATCCATATGGTAGTGTGTAGGACTTGCCTACATTAGATTAGTGTGTCTAAGGTATATTTTCACTATTAGGATGGACAGCCCAGCCCACTGTGGGCGGTGCCATCCCTGGGATACATAAGAGGGGTAGCTGAGAAACCCAAGAGGAGAAAGCCAGTAAGCAGTATTCCTCGTTGTCTCTGCTTCACTTCCTGCCTTGGCTTCGCTCAGTGAAGGACTGTGTTGTGAAACAGTAATTTAAGCAAGTCCTTTCTTCCCAAGTTCCTTCTGGTCACAGTATTTATCACAGCAGTAGAGAAGCTGAATGGCACAAGTTAGCAAGGGAGAGAACAGGAATTTCCTAAATTTAAGATAGAGCCATATAAAAAGAGACTTGCCTCCCTGGTTAAGCTAGGCCTCTCTGAAATGATGGTTTTGAAATGGAGGTGTGAATGATAGGCAAACGGCTGTGAAAAACCTCAGAGGGAGAGACAGCTGAGACAGAGGGACAGCCAAAAAGAAGAGCCTGGGTTAAGGTTGGCCTGCTCCATAGAATTCCATAGCACAGTGACAATGGCCTGTCACACTCCTGCAGGAGGCAGCTAAGGGCTCTAGCGGTTTGCACAGGATGATGGCAACTGAGTCGGGAGGTGAGGTGGCCACATTGACTTTGGAAGAAAGCCAACAGGCCTCACTAGGAAGGAGAAGGATTTAGAACTTACACGTATCCTTCAAATTGGTCTCTCTCACCTGGTACACAACACAAACACAGCAAATCCGCCTATGCAAGAGAGTGTATGAACAAACAAAAAGTGCAAGGAAATGGCGGAGGCAGGCCTCCGAGTAGGAGGGAGCCCTTCCAAGGCCTACAGAGCTGAGCTGATGTTTGTCTAGTAAGGAAGCAGTAGAGGGATTAGCCTCACAGAACAAGAGAGAACTAATTGATGTAGAGGGGAGAGAAAGCGTACAGAAACCATCGGAACAGGATCGCTGAAGAATGAATGTCATGCACCGGGGAAACTGCAAGTTGATGACATCTCAGACAGGCCTGAATGGAGAACATGCTCCTCACTCCCTGTTAAATCCCAGCCTGGGACAAACGGTGAGTGCCAAAGAAGGAATGAAAAAAAAAATCCAGATGCACAAATCCTAGGCCACAGCCATAATGATCCCTGCAGAGGGTAAAGCGTCATCAGGTGCAGTGTGTAAGGAAGGATTAGGATCACGCTGGAGTCTTACATTGCCTCTCCCAAAGTAGGGTCTCCTCTTGATTTTTTTAAATGTGTGGTGCCATGCTGTCTTAGGAAGAAAACATTTGATCTAAAGGACATATTAGAAGAAAAACAACCTTGTGCATCCTGAGGCAAACCCAGAGAGGATCTGAAGAAAACTCAAGGACAAAAGCGTCCCCAGTGCAAACCAGTAAGTTTTCTGAAATTTTCCTATACCAAGGTCAACCATGTGAGACGTGCGTGTGGACCACCTCGGACGTCTAATAGAAACTGCACTTAAGAGAATATAAATTAAAGTCACAGAGATCAAGAAGGTGGAAAGGGCAGGGACAAAGAAAAGCAGAGATGGAGAAAAAGGACATATACCCAGAAAGAAAGGGAATCGGCGGAGGGATGCCACAGCAAACCAGCCAGACATCAGATAGGACAAAGGGTGTGTGCATTGCTATTTGTCAAAAGGAAAGAAGGTAGAGATGTTTTTGTTCTTTGTAGGTTAATATGTAAATGACATTCTGATTTATTAGCGGTCTCCAGCAGATGAGGTGATGATTAGCACATTTCCATATTTATAGAAAAGCAACACTAACTTTTTGGATTTATAGAAAATCAGCCCTTCACAAATAGCAAATTGTGCTATTATCGACATATGGTTTTCTATAAACAGAGCTGAGGTAATTATCCTGGGACAATTTGTTGGTGGGCTCCTTTTGAATATTAACCACTTGGAAGCCCATCTCTGCCCTACATTATTTTAAAGAGGAGGGGGCACCAGCTACCCCAGGCAACTCATTAGTAATCCAACAGTTAAGATAGGAGCCCAAACCACAAGAGAAACACCACAGGTCCGAGGCTCTGAGGTCAGATTCCCCATTGCCTTAGGCAAAGTAATAGACCTCCCAGAGGAGCCGCAGTGTTCTTATGTCTAGCATTTGTACAACACTGTCCTCTTAAGCCTTGTCACAAAGTTAAATGAGAACCTAAGCAGTTATGCTAGAAATTTATTAGGTGCTCAATAATGTTGATCCTTTCCTTCCTCCCTCGCTTGTTGGGGAATGACTTGAAAAAGGACTTACAGACTTCGAAGCTCTTTTTACAGTGGTCTTATGCTGTTTATTTTGTATTTTATTATGACAGTGCATATATATACGTTTTTATCTCACTGGAAAAGGTTTCCCAAAGCAATGACCTACCTACCTCTGGTACTAGGCTGTTTTATGTTCTATCCTTGGTTATTGATGTTTTTCAAAAATGTAGACCTGTTACCGCATTGTAACCCACATCTAGAAAAACGGGTAGGGGCACCATTATAGCTCATGCACAAGCACAGTAAATGTTCAGAAGCATAGCTTGCACTATCACGAAGAACAATAGAGTACATACATGGATGAGCAGACTTCAAAATGAGCTAGCCAAGAGTCTGAGTTAGCACTTCCTGTCTTGCTTTGCATATCTACTTAGTCTTGGGCCTGTGATGAGGCAGAAAAGAGAGAGAAAAGCATGCAGTGTGGTACTTGTTTTCAACAATGTTACTATCTAGTGGGAATGAAACACTAATGGTTGGAAAGTTATTTCAATGCTATAGTGTGCGTCATTTATATGAACCTGTTGAGGGAGAGGAGTAGACAGCCTGACATCTTAAAACTGGGCCTTTGAATTTGGATTTTAAATAGGGATGGATTTTTCCATCTGTGATCACTCATGGGTTAAGCTGGTGGGTCTCTCTAGAAGGTACCAGAATCAATGCAGGAAGTGTGCGAAAACAGACTTCTGAGTCTACACTCCAGTCAAGTTTCCTTCAGTTAGGTTTGGGGTAAGGGTTTAAGAATGCACCTTTCTGATGAGTTATTGGATGGTGTGATGCAGCCAGTTTTGAGCTCACATTGAGAACCACTGTCTGTATGGCTTAAATGAGATCATGAACATTATTGATGTCATACAAAGAAGTTTAAATGTCATTCTTCATCTTTCAGGACGTTAAATAAGGAACTAAAGTCACTGGGTCTGTGAAGTATTATCTGTTGGATAGCAATGGCTGAGAAGGGTTTAGATGGGCTGAGCCTAACCCTGGAGACCATCTAGAAACTGGTGTCGTGAGTAAAAGATAAAAATCCAGCCAACCAAAGAAGGGTGGGGATGGTGTGAGAAGGTGGAAGAGAGAGATTGAGAAGGAGGAATTGCGATGAATTTAGGTTTCACTGACTAATTACAAAGAGATTCCTTTACCAAAACTCTGTAGTCAAACATGTTTTTACATTTTAAATAACCAAACTCTCAAAATTCTTTGTTTATGAAAAGGTAACTGTGAGGTTATAGGAAGAACATAGTTTAAGGGACCAGGCCAATCCTGAGTTCCAACCCTCCCTGCGGTGTTTATTAGCAGGTCAATCTAATGAATCTCACCTCCCCAGAAATGAGAATTAGAGGATCATAATCAGTAGAGACACTGTCAATAATGCTGTATAGGTTGGTTTTAACTGCTAACCGAGACAGTCTAGAATTACTGGTGAGGTCTCAATAAAAGTTTGTCTAAGCCAGGTGTGGTGATACCGCCTTTAATTCCAGCACTTGGGAGGCAGAGGCAGTCAGATCTCTGTGAGTTCAAGGCCAACCTGGTCTACAAATTGAGTTCCAAGACAACTAGGACTGTTAAACAGAGAAACCCTGTCTAGAAAATCCGAAAATGATTTTTAAAGAAAAAGGGTTTGTCTAGCTCAAGTTAGCTAGACAAATAAAATTAAAAAAGAATTATCATGACTATATTTTAATTGAGGAGGAAGTACCTACCCACTATAGGTGGACTATTCCCTGGGCAAGACCTGGGAGTGAGTCTGAATGTATACAAGCATAAGCATGCATGCATTCATTTTTCTCTGCTTCTTGACTATGGATGCGATTTGACCGGTTGTTTCAAGTTCCAGCCACAGTCATTCTCTACAGTAATCAACTGTCACCTGGACCCATGAGATAAATCCGTTCTCTCCTGAGTTGTTCTTGGTGGGGTATTGTATCCCAGAACAACAAATGAAACTAAGACGCAGGTCCCATGGTATGTGCTGCCCACTGGGCGTGGAGTTCTGGATCTACTTACGAGAAGCTGTCATTTTCTCCTTGTCAAGCACCAGAATGTATTCGTAAATGCCACCCATGGTTCCAGAGGTGATGTAGTGGGTGCCATAATCGTTGATGAACTTGGCGTACATTCCGTAGTTGAACTGCTCTGGGAGCTCCATTAGCGACTGCTGCATCCCTTCATCCAACACAATATTGTGTCTCCTCATCTTAAAATGTGCCGTCTGTACCTTCGTAGACACTCTCATGAAGCCGAATCTCTTCCAGCAGCATCCAAATGAGACAAAAGGACAAGACATGGGAGAGAGGAGTCCAAAAGGTCAGCATGTAGGGCTGAAGAAAGCACAGTCAGCAACACATGTAATCCAGTTTTGTTTGATTTCACAAGCACATATTGGATACCAATGTATGAAAAACTTCACCCATGCATTCCCCTCTGTTCTTTGCCCTGCCCAGGGCATGTTCACAGTAACTCTAACATAGCTTAGGTATGAGTGGCAAATGCCTGGTAGACAGATGAGCATACAAGCCTTCTTATCTATTTGAAAAAAAAAATAAGTATTGTTTTAGAAACCTTGTATGTAAAATTTAGAAGGCTAGGCTGGTGTTCTTTAATCCAGCCCCTCTAAGTGGTTTCCTGTATGTTCTAGGTATCCATGATAAGACTGGGGGAGGGGCAGGCTGATAGGCATTCTGGTCTTATAGGGCAGCTCTGTTCCATTTGTGAAGATGAGCCTGTGTGCAAAGGCATAATAAAAAAACAGACATGATCACCACTGATCAGACATTTCCAATTACACAAGCAAATTAAGGTTCAATTACTACTGTACTTTTTAATGCAATTAACATAATATGTGTTCAGTGTAGATTATAGAAATACCGAGAGACACAGACTTTATGTTTCAATACCTTTTCATTATACTTGCTTAATTGGTTCACGAGTGAAGATGTATGGGACCCGGATACATTGAGTGACAGCGTCACAGGAACTTTTGGTGGGCCTATGCCGAAAGTTATGCCACCTGAGAGTGACGCACTATTTTTTATTTTAGAAAAGAGCTCATTAGCATCATCATAAAACTCGGAGGAGATTAAAGTATCTGCCAGGCTCTGAAAGGAGAAAACAAGATGTTAGTTTCGTGCCTGATTCTGAGCTTCTCTATGCCATCAGGATCTTCGCTTTGTAAGCTATCTGAAGTACCAGGTTGGTGGGAGGCCTTTCAGAAGCTGATCCACGCATCAGATTGATGCCCACTCAAATAGAGAAAACCCAGCAATGTTTCTTGGTGTCAAGTGGAATTTCTAAGATAGTTATGTACACACTGCTTACACACTTGCTTGTTCCTGCATGCAGATAATTATGTTAAAATGTTAACTATATTCAAAGCATAGATTTTTCTTGAGGGTAAGGGGTTGTTCATCAACTATAAAGGGGGGCTGCTTGTTCGTACTGTGGAGTGTTGTTGAATGCCATGTCTGGTCACTGACCTGGGTGCAAAGGGGTCAAGAAGGCGGGGGTGGGGGATGATAATAATCCCTGTAGGTGAGATTTACTGCTACCCAAAAATGTTCAGCTATTTCTTTCCCTGAGCTCAACAAAGTTGCATTTACCAGCTGACTTAAGCAAGGCCAACGTCTTATCCTATATTAGGACAATAGAAGTACACCTTTCAGAGTCTGTGACCCTGAAGGCATGTTCTGTAATGGTGCCATCTTCAGAGCGAGTCTGTGATGTTCAGATAGATACATAGCCGTAAAGATTTCAGAGCCTTGTGACTACATCTATACTATCTTATTTTGCCTGGCATACACCCCCTAGATCTTCCTTGAAATTAGGACAATGACATTATCGGTGTTGTTCAGTTTGACTTCTCAGAAGCCTGATACCCAGAAGAAGTGACCACAGAACTGGGAAGTGAATGGCTTAAAAACAGACCCCACATAGTTGCCAGCACTTCCTATCAATATTTTTTTCTTAAGTGGCTTGGGAGTGGGGAGGATGTATTTAGATAATTGCTCATTCCTTTTGCCTCTGTAGATGTTTACAGACCTAATGTACATTAGCCTATACATACAGCATATATGTTCACTCTCTTAAGTGATTCATAACCTGGTCTCAGTTTGAACACATCTGGTGAGAATCTTGTCTCTGTCAACTATCACAGTACAGCTTTTGGGACTGACCCTATATTCTTTTGTGTTTCCTTTTTATATCTAAAAGGGACACTGACATGTGAGTCTTACATTACTGCTATGAAGATTAAGTGGTAGAACTTACATGGAAGCTCTGGCCACACACAGCAAGCTTTCGGTGTGGTTGGCAGTGTGGACAGCCCCTCCCCAGGTAAAAGGTAAGGAAATGGATTGCCTTGAACTGCCTCTGAATCTTAACTGTGATCTTGTGATGCCTGGAGTGATGGGGAAAACATGGGGCTTTCAAAGTGGAGAGCCAAATGGACCACCAACAGCGTGAGAGCCCTTTTGAAAAGAACATTTTTTAAAAAGCAAAATCATATTTAGAAAGGAACATGAAAACAACAGCCGTAAGTCACTCTTGGTGAAGCATGGGGCATAAAGATCAAAAGATGACACATTTGTATCCTTCTCCCCTCACATATTGGGAGTGTCCCAGGGAGAAATGGCAGGTTAATGGTTTACAGTCTTTTGTATTAGGAGTTTCACAGAACCACATCATGAGATAGGACCTGAGAAGGAGGCCCATTTGTGTCACTGGCTTGAGAACAGAGCCAAGACTGAACAGAAGAAAGGCTGTGTTTATTCTATGCCTCTCCTACACACCACCCTCAACACTGAACATACATGGGCAGCAGATATGAAGATGCCTTCAGTCACCAGCAATCCCTATGGACAACAAAAGCCTCCCAAGCAAGCCATCTCCCCAGGTTGCTCCCTCCGTCCCATCCTACACCATCTCCACCAGACTCACTTCAAAGTGGTACTTAAGGAAGTTGTAGGGTTTCCGAAAGTATTTCTCATCATCCCCATAGTAGAGGCGCTCACAGACGGGGTCATACTGGAACTTCCTCCACTCGCCGTTATACACAGTCTCACACTGGCCTCCATAATACTTGGCATCATACACACTCAGGGCTTCTTCTTGAGTCAGGATATTATACCTAAGTTAAAAAAAATAAACCAACATCTTGGGAAAATCTTTGCAAAGGCAAAGAAAATGTCACCTGTCATCCTCTAGAATGTGCAGTAGCTGGTAGGTGAAAAACTGGTTGTACCGAGTGGGTGTGATGGTACCCTGGGGTTCCTTCAAGTACCTTGAGGGCACAGAGGAAAAGTAGGCAATACTGAAAGACTGGGAGGACTGGACCAGGACCTCCAGGTAGCCCCTAACCAGAGCTTCTGGGCCAGTGTCCTCAGGAGGCAGTTTTAATTAGCTGGTAGGTTAGAGGAGAACATGTATGAGTATTAAGAATTCGAGCACAGAAGCCAATGAAGTTAGGCCACAGAGAGCTGTGTGAGCTCATGCTAATCGTCTCATCTCTCTGCCTCACTAAAGTCACTTGTTAAAAGCAGAATAGGACCACCCTCCTAGAGTTAGATGTGCATTAACACACGGTAAAGGCGTCATAGATGGGCTTGGCATAGATTATGCTGAATAGACACTGTCATGGTGTGAATGAGAATGGCTCCCCATAGGCTCTTGTGTTTGAATGCTTGGTCCTCAGTGTGTTGAACTGTTTTGGGAACTATTAAGAGGTGTGGCCTTGTTGGAGGAGGTGTGTCCCTGGGGGTGGGATTTGAGGGTTCAGAACCCCATGCCATTCCCAGCTGGCTGTCTCTTCATCCTGCTCACGGGTGAGATGTAAGCTTGGGCTACCACTCCAGCACCATGCCTGCCTGCCTGCTGCCAAGCCCTCTGCTGTGAGTAACAGTGACTCTGGAACCATGAGACACTTAGTTCTCTAAATTGCCTCGGCCATGGTGTTTTAATCCCAGCCTCGGAAAAGTGATTGTGATAAACAGACACTTCTACTGATGCTGGCGGCATTATTTCCAAAAAAGGCTCTGCTACTAAAAGGAGAATTTGTATAATCATATATGTGGAAGGTTCTAATCCTCAGAAAATCCATTGTCTTTGAGGCAGCCTGGGATGTCAAATGGGTACAGTGTGAGCATCCAAAAGAGCCCTGAGTAATTTCCAGCTCTGCCACTTCCTATAGCTGTGACTTTGTCACCATAGCATAGACTTTAGAGAAGATTGAATGTTCTAAGACTGGACATAAAAGTCTCTTAGGCAACAAATAATGAAAATGTTGCTTCATTCTGCCTCTCAAACTCTTATGTAGCAAAAGTTGCTTCCTCCATATGGCCTTCTTTGAATGCTCTAAATAACCAGGTCTCCCCCTCCACCCCCATCCCTAGGTTCCTGGCAGTCAGTACTTAACCTTTGACATGGCACTCCCATGACTGTTTATGCACTCTGGGACAGGTACAAAGGCAGAAAAGGAACAAAAGATAGACAGTGACTATAACCTATCTCAAAGAATAAATGGGTGTTCCAGAGCAGCTGCCATGGCTTAGAAGTCCTCTGTATGCGCCTGTCTATCTCTACTTCCTTTCTCCACCTCTTCCTTATTAGTAGAAGTGATGTAATAACAGCTATGATGAACTGAATACCCATTAAACTAGACATTCAACACACATTAATTTTAGACCTCATGACAACATTGCAAATGCAGAATTTGAAGCTCAAAAAAATGAAATAATTTGCTCAGTCACAGTGGATTTTCTCTTCTCCCAGTTGTTTTTGACACTGAAGTCCAGGTCCCATGCCTTTATCGCCACCTTCCAGTTTCTACCTGCCTACACACCGAACATGTTTCTGTCTGAAATTTAAAAGGGCAGCCTCTGAAATGCACTGAACAAAACATCAGATCAACAGGGCGTCTCAAAAATGACCATTAAGTATACTACATTTGGGAAAGTCCCAGTGGAAATAAAAAGACAGAGAATTGTACTCTATTGGAAATCTACACATGCGCACAAAGAACACACTGGCAAGGATATTCATTGCAGAGCCGTTTGTAAGAGCGAGGATGGGAGCTACAATTTGGATGGGAAATGGTCTCCGTGGACTCATGTTTGAACACTTAGTCCCCAGCTGAAGGTGCTGTTTTATGTGGGGGCCTCCCTAGGGGAAGTGTGTCTTGGGGTATATAGCTCCCCTTCTTGTTTCCTAATCCATCAAGAAGTGAGCAAGCAGCCACATGGCATAGCCATCACATCTGTAAGACATTCCATTCCCATTGCCGTGCCTCCCCCATGATGGACTGTACCCTCAAATCACAAGCCAAAATTAATGGTTCCTCCCCTATGATGCTTCTTGAAGGTAATTTGGTTGCAAATATGAGAAAAGTAGCTAACACAATGAGAAGAAATCTAGTTGTCTTCTGGTGAGAGATAGTCAAAACATTCTATAATTGCATTGCAAAAGAGTCAGCAAACATATTTCATAAGGGTTCAGACAGTAAATTTGATGGGCTTTGCAGGGTATATATAGGCTTTAACTGCTGCTACTTAACTCTGCCACTTTAAGGTGACAGCTGTGTTCTAAAAATCTCTATAAGGACAACAGGGTTTTGCCTTCAGACTATTGTTAACCTTCTTACAGGACACCATGTTTCTTTTTAAAAGTGAGATAGAGAATATGTGTATGAAGAGGAAAATCATCAAATGGCCTTCAGCTTTAAAAGTACGTAACAACAAAAACAAAAATTCTAAATGTGTTTCTTGTTTTTGAAAGAGAGAGAACATAAAAGATGGATAGGGAACAAAGTGAGGGCATCTTGGGTAAGTGGGGGAGGCAATGGAAACATGATCAAAGTTGTTGCGTGGAGAACATTTTTAACTAAAACCAAAAAGTGTATAGCAGATATATGTCACAATCATGTTTACATACATACTACCTGCATAGAAGTTTGTTTCCCAGACAGTATGCGGTGTTAATCTAAAAGTGCCTGAAACGTATCTTAACAAGGTCAGCTCTGGGGGGAAGGACAGGGGCCAGCATGTAAGCAGGGAACAGGAAGACACAGTTGACACAGTTTTTGCCTCAAGTATGTATTATATATTTAACAATAAATAAAATTTGAAGCTGGGAAATGCTAAAATTAAAATATCAAGAAAAGTTTCCAAGACCTTGAAAAAAAGTGCCGAATTATGTCAGAATATCAATGGTTTCGTGTAGATAGCACCATTCCGTGGTTTCTGTATTCAGTGTAAGAGAAACATACTATTCAGGAAGTATGTCAGAACTGCTCCTGATCCCATCACAGAAGAACAGAGCAGTAGTCTGCAATGTTTTTCTCTGTTGAAGAGGATTCTTTTTCAGCTCAACACCTTAACATTCCACTACTCTGTTCACCACAGACACTTTCTAAGCCAACAAGAATCCCCTTTGGTTGTGTGGTGGCCTAAATTTGCTTTCAAATGCTCATAGGTTGGTGTTCTAAGTACCAGGATCTCAAAATATGATGCCAATTGGAAACAGACCTGTTAAAGAAGTAATTAAGTAGAGTTGGAGAGCTGGCTCAGCAGTTAAGAGTACTGGCTTCTCTTTCAGAGGACCCAAGTTCAATTCCCAGCACCCACCTGGCAGCTCACAATTGTCTGTAACTCCAGTTCCAGGGGATCCGACATCCTTACAGAGACATACATGCAGGCAAAAACACCAATGCACATAAAATAAAAATATACAAAGTTTTAAAAAAAAACTTGAAAAGGAAGTAACTATGTTAAAATAGAGGCAGTACAGTTAAGCCTTCTCCCAGAGAATAAAATTAAAGTTAGGACAGAGATGTGTATGAGACTCAGTGAAAACCCAGGAGATGGTAGCCACCTGTAAGCCCAGGAGAAAGCCCTCAGAAGAAACCAGCCTGTCTGACCTCTTCTTCTCAGTGTCCAGAGCCATGACAAAATACATTGGTTGTTTCAGCTACCCAGGTCAGAGTATTTTCTTATGGCCATCCTGATGAAAATGTACACCTGGTTTCAAGAAAAGCACATTGCTTGGTGCTGTGTGCGCGAGTCTACAGATGCAACTAAAAGATCCAAACAGTCTGGTGAGTGGGCTGTGAAATCAGAACAACCAAGGATTATGAATGAGAGCTGCCTGACGGAGAGTTCACAGTGTCCCCGGGTCACTTACGACAATGACCACCTCACACGATTCCTTCTCTGCAAAGAGGCAGCCGCTCGTATCAACGTACTTCAGTGGAGCCTAGAGTCAGTGAGAAGGGAGATCGGGACATACTCTGACAGAACGGAGGATGTGGACAGCTTGAGTCAGAAGCAATTTCTGCTCTCAAGGAGCTGGCACCCCAGGAAAAGGACAAGGCCAAAGGCAAAGACAGGATAGCAGAAAAATGGCAACACCAGACAATTGTCATAATCTAGCCCTTGTCCTGGGGCCTGGGGAGGCTGACATGGCTAGGAGTTCTGAGCCTCACCTGGTGGACACCCTAATAGTTGTCTTCATCCCTGGTGGTTGCATGCTGCCATAGCAGGATAGGATGTTCTGTGAACTTCAGGGGGGGCGAAGGCAAGCCAGGCACAGCCAAGAGCAGGTGAGGGACACTACCTAGATTTTCTAGGAGTCATACTTTTAATAGGATACCTGGGTGTCTTAAAAATATCAGATTGGTACCTTAAACATCAGAACTCAATTTTTCCTTTAGTCCCATATGCAAAAACAAGGTTTTCCTTGAGGTTGGTTTTCAGTGAGACTTTCTTTATGGCATACAGACAGCTGCCCTTTTCATGTCCTCAGGTAGATTCTTGTCTGTAAAGTGGTGGAAACAGATTGCTGTGCCTCTTCATCTTTTTCTATGTTTTGAATTAGAGTTCCACCCTTCTGACCTCATTCAACCTTAATTATTCCCTCAAATCCCTGTCTACAAATGCAATCACTTTAGGTGCTTGGGGTTCTGACATAATCAGAGAGGGCCACTGTTTGGTCCATAACTCTAGACAAGAAGTCAGTCAGGTCAGGCTATAGACAAAGATACTGTAGAAAGAAGAAACGCAATTGATTAACGCGCAGGACTGAGTGTGGGGAATTGAGCCTAGACACAAGGTGTACAGTGAAGAGAAATTAGAACTGAGCCTGAGTTCAGTTCAGAAAAAAAACCCTGCCATCTGAGAGGTGAATCAAACAATGGCAAGGTGGAGATTCAAGCTTCTGTCTCACCATGAAGCCCATTTTCTTTGCACAGAATCACACTGTTAGCTTGTACAGAGTGCAGCGAGCAAGGCTTCTGGAAATGTCAGGTCCATCTGGGGAAAGCTGCCTTTGGGGATATCTCAGAAGCTGTCGTAGAAGATAGTAGCCTTGGAAATGAAAGAAATTGGGCTGAGACGTGAGGGACAGTAGAGAGGGGAGAAGGACCAGAGGGACAGTGTAGATGATGTCACCTTACCAGAACCATGCAAGCCACCCTAAGAGACAAAAGCTACTTGTAGCTACAGGCACTCTTCTGTACACTGTGTATAGAGTGTTGCTCTCATTGTTAATAAAAAAGATGATTGGCTGATAACTAGGCAGGCTTTTGGGGACAGAGAGAATGCTGGAAAGCAAAAGGTCAGAGTCTGAGGGGTCACGAGCCAGACATGGAAGAAGCAACATGGGGAGTTCATAGATGAGGCAAATGAGCCTCAGGGCAGCATATAGATTAATAGAAATGTGTTAATTTAAGTTGTAAGAGCTGGATGAAGACAAGCCTAAGCTATTGGCTGAGCATTTATAATTAATGCTAAGTCTCTGTGTGGTTATTTGGGAGAAATTAGAGGGACAGAGAAACTCAGCCTACAGTACCCTTCAGATGAACTTTCAAAACAAATTTGTTCTGCCTCAAAACTGATGTCCCTAATGTGAGAGGAATCATTTGCCACTCTTGAACAGCCAAGGTGGCTGCTTACCCCAAGGCTGCCCTTTCTGATCCTGGGATTGGTTCATATTGACGGCAGTCGTCCTCAGTGATCATGGAATCCTCACAGTTGTCCTCATCAGAGCCATCGAGGCAGTCATTGTCTCCATTACATACCAGGTGGCGTTTCAGGCAGCGACCTAAGGGAGATGAGACTGAGGGTGCTCCCAAGACCACATTCCCCCACATCTGCTGCCACAGATTTCCCTACTTTTGCCCTCCAATCTGTCCTGTTCTCTCTGTTTGCACCGCCTCTTCCATCCTTGCTAGCTGTGTCCCTTAGCTCAGGCCTACCCATTTCTCCCTCTCAAATCCAGCCTTCACATCAAACCCACCAATCATCCTCTAAAATTCCAGCCTGCCCATGCCACTCTCTGTATCTGCCAAGGGTTCCTGTGGTGGTTTGAAAGAAAATGGACCCCATAGGCTCACAAGGAGTGGCACTATTAAGAAGTGTGGCCTTGCTGGAGCAGGTATGTCTTTGTTGGAGGAAGTGTGTCATTGAGGGTGGGCTTAGAGGTCCCAGAAGCTCAAGCCAGGCCTAGCGTGGCTTACTGTCTCTTTCTGTGGGTCCAGATATAAAACTCTTAGCTTCTTCTTCAGCACTATGTCTGCCTGTGTGTCACCATGCTTCCCGTCATGATGATAATGAATTAAACCTCTGAACTGTAAGCCAGTCCCCAATTAGATGTTTTCCTTTAGAAGAATTGCCGTGGTCACAGTGTCTCTTCACAGTGATAGAAACCCTGAGACAGTCTCCATCCCTCCAAATGTCACAATCTGAACCCTGGATGTCCCCCTCGTTCTGGCTTACCTTAGGGGTCCATCACCCAACCTGTCTCTTTCTAAAGCCCTCCTGATAAAAAGATTCTGGGAAGACTGTAAGTTCCTGACTTCTCTTTTTTTTTCACATGCCTTCTTCTGGAAGCTTCAACTACATTTTCCAAACCTCAAATCAAATGCCATATTAAGGACTATCCTGAGTCCTCAAAGATTATTCTGATATACCCCACCACCACCAGAGAATTACACACAGCCCGAAGCTGTCCTGTGAAACTGTAATTGTGCTCTTGTAGGTCTCTCTTCCTCACAGATCAGGACTTCCTCGAGGTCAGATACTTTGTTTTTAATTTGCATATTAACAGCAGATGGTATACTGCCTAGAACTTAATATGTACCTAGTAAGTGTTTGTTTAATAAATGTTATCTATTAACTATGAGTTGCACTTTCTCTAAATGNNNATGAAATATATATATATATTTATATATGATATATATGAAATTATATATATATGAATCAAAATTATATGGACTGGCTCAGCAATTAAAAATGTGTGTAGCTCTTGCATAGGACCTGCATGCAGTTCTGAGTACCCATACCAAGTGGTGGTTCCTATCACATAGGCTATAACTCCACTCCAGAGGATCTGGAGCCCTCTTCTGGCCTATATAGGCACCTGCACTCACATGTGCACATACCATCTTTCTGTCAATAAATACACATAATTTTAAAATAAAATAAGTATTTTTTTAAAAAGTTACACGACTTACTAGTTTGACTTAAAATGCACATTTCTGGGTCCTTACCCAACAGTTAGGAGTCTGCACTGTAACCAGCTTCCAAGTACGACTCTGCATGCTGTGTTTGACAAGTGCAGCTGTTGTTGCATAGGCATGCTACTCACCTGTCTCTCTACACTGGAAATCCTGTCCACACTGTGCTTGCCTCAGACAAGGTGTGGGGCTGTTACAGCTGGCCTCATCCCAGATGTCACCACTGCAGATGGCTCCCCCAAACTTGCTCGGCTGCAAGAGGTTCCGGTGTCGGTACTAAATCAGATTGCAAACCAGACATCGACTTGTCAATCAATCATCCAAGATCTATGCAGGCAGGTCTCAGCTCAGCATAAGGAATAACTGTTTCATGATTGAAAGCTGCCTTCAGGGCTGTCTTAGAAGGGGGACACACGAGCATGCACCATGGTGTTCAGACAGGTGGCACAGTCATTACGGAATTCGGAATGCAGATGTGAAGCATCAAATGAAAGACCGGGACAGATGTGCACTGCAGGTCTTCTTACCTCTTAGGGAAGACCTCTATTCCCATGTTCAACAAGCTGCAAGGATTTATCTTTCAAAGCCCATGGCTTCCCTTCCCTGGGCAGCCTTCCCCGACTCGACCATGTACTCGGCAAATCCTCCTGCTCCCTTAGCACTTGTCAAGCACAGCGGTGACAAAGCATCTGGCTCTCTGTCTATCTTGTCCAGCATCTCAGTGAGAAAGTCACAGGCTGAGATGGAGTAGTGAAGAGAAATGAGGGCAGGACAGCCTTAGGTGGTGGTGTATATTCAGACTTGGTCTCTGGTCAGGTATAACTTTAGAGGCCATTGCCATTCTGCTTTTGCAGGGTTTCTGTCTGTCTGTCTGTCTGTCTGTCTGTTTCTGGTCTTGCCGTCTCCTCTTTACTTGGCATATATCTCATATGGTCCTGATAAGGATGGCCTCCCTCTTCCCCTTCCCCCACCCCCATCACAGAGGAAGGTGAACACAAGGCAGAGCATCATATGGCCAGAGCATCATATCTGCCTGCTTGCAATAACTACTTCAGGGACTGCTCTCGACTCAGCGTGAGCCAATAATAGCTATCTCTCACGATTCTGTTTTGGGGGAAAGTGAAGTTTCTAGAAATTATGGCACTCAAGTAGCTACAAAACCACTATGGAGAAATTAATAGACTTAAGAGGGGATATCATCTCAATCCCCAAGTCCAGTCTTGGCTACATACGAGTGAATACTTGTTGATTTAAGGATAGGAAGAATTAAAACACATGACAATCTTGGGGTTCTAGAGTTTCATGATAAGGACTTCCTGACCTGAAAAATGTACAAGGGTCAGGTACTGGTACAGAAACAGGAGGCCGAAAACTGGGATATCAAGAGAAATGTGAGGTCTCGTTGCTGCCTCCTAGAAATTTCGAGTCCAGCTGAGATGCAATATATACTAACACAAAACACAGTGCCTGGAAAACATCCATGGAGTGATCAACAATGAAACATTTAGCCCTGTATTTCTGCCTTTGACCGTGGCTCAGCCAAAAGGCCTTCCCCCCAAAATGTTAACAAGCCAAGAAGCAGTGATTGAGCATTTGTGAGGTGCTTCTTTAATCTGTGAGTCCCTGGAAGTCCCAGTTCTGCCTTTCTCAATGGGCAACCTCCTCACAGTGGGCAATGGTGCCCGTTCCCCCTAATTTTTGGGGAAAGCCAAACCAGACAATGTACTTACATAAAGTATTGCTGCTGTGCCTGGGACATGGGAAGCCTTGATAAATGGTGACTATTAGTGGCATCACTGTCCTTCCTGTATTGTCGTACTTGGGACAGTGCTGTGAGCCTCTGGGTTCATTTCTATCAGTTCCCTGTTTACTAGGTTGCTATCAAATAATGGAGACAGTGTGCTGTAGGAGGCAAGTGTCAATACTCCCTGAGGGACCTCTCTGTGCTGTTGCCTGCGGCTTGTGTCATTAAAGCATAATTTTCTTTTTTATGTAGTAGGTAATGCTTCTTCCAGGAAATGCACATCTTTGTTTGGGTGACTTTGAGAAGAAGAAACATAGTAATAAATAAAACAAATATGGTCCTTTACTTAAATAATTAAGAGGATTTAATATTGCAAGGATTTCTTCATGGACACATACATCTTCCCCAGTATTTGGGGAAGTAATTCAATTCTGACAGAAACTGTAAGAGATTCCCTGTGCAATCTAGTTCCTAAACAAAAACATGAGAAAAAGGTAGGCTTAAGATATTCAATAGGTTGAGTATGGCCAACCAAAAATATAACTCCAAATTTGTAAAAGGTTTCAATTTGCCCTTATTTCCAAAAACATTTGCTGAAAATATTAGCAGCTTTGAGATGTGGTTATTTGGGGTAAACTGAGTAGCCCAAAGTATTACCATACTTTCTTAGAAGAAGGAGACAGAGGTTGCAGGAGGACACATGGAGAGAAGACACAAAAGAAAAGGAAGCAATCTGTCTAAAGAGACAAAGGGGAGAGATGTAGCCATAGGCCTAGGACTGTTGGCAAGCACCAGCAGAGAATGAGGCAAAGCTCACATTCTCCTCTGGGGTCTCCAAAAGGAGGCAGGCACCACTCACACGTCTATTGCTTTCCTCTGGCCTCCAGGACCCCCAAGGGAACAAATGTCCCTTGTGTAAAGCTGCCATGTTTGTGGAAATGTATTATCATTGTTTGGGGGGTCACTATATATCAGGATGAGGTTTGAACGCAGGAGCTGACTTTAAACAGGCGAGGTGTGCGGGTACTTTGTGCTAGGAAAGGCAGGGTGCTTAATCTTAGAGCTCCAAGTTCAATAATTCAGGTTCACATTGTGTTTCCACTGCCTCTTAGTGCTATGATGTTTTTTAACAACTCAACCACATTCACAGTGCATCTGAGCTTGTCAGACGACTGGAAAGGCAGGGTGAGCACCAAGAGGCCCACAGAAGCTCTGTTCAGTTCAAGGTCATGGAGGAGCCAGAGAGGGGGTATGGACCATAGTTATAAAAATCCAAGATGTTTTTCAGACACCTGCTATGTGCCAGGTGCCTTTGTCCATGTCACTCATTCTGCATTCAGTAACCCCACACTATAGGCACTGTTCTGCACAGTGAGGTGCAGAAAGGATAAAGAAAAATAAACCCAAAGTAACAGAGCAGGTAAGAACCTGCATTTGGCCGAAACTGTGGGGCTGCAGGGTAAACACTTGAACTTGACAGTATTGCCCTGACATGCTCTATTCAGCCAGTGGCGTTTCAAGCACAAAAGGCTGGGGATGATGGAGCCTACCAGACTACATCCTATACAAAGGCAGGTATCGCCTGAAGGGATTCATAAACAATATAAACACAGTACCTGTGTAGTACCTTTGTAGACTGATTTTTGTCAACCTGAGCCAGTGCATCCGAGTAAATGAGATTTTTCTGCTTATCCTTTCATATAAGACTGGATTTAGGGGCTACCTTGAATCATTCAAAACAATCTAAATGGGTACCTCCATGGACATGACTATGTGTTGGGTGTGCTGGGCTTTTCAACCTTGGGAATAGCTTTGTGTCATTTGCAAACTTCTGTCAGGCCCAGGGAGCTGCTCAGACTTGTGATGTTCAGCTGCCTGTGGGCATCTTGGCTTTTTGTTGCTATGCTGTCTAGTTCCAGATGACCTTCACTAGAGGGCAAAGCACTGGCCAGGACCCAGAGAATCCATGAAGCTTCAATGTGCCTGTGTCCTGGTGGCTATTTTCCTGTGTCATAATGCAGACACTTTCAGCAGCCTCGCCCCAGGATGTCTTACAAACAAAATCAGGAGAGGCAGGCACAAGCCTCACCATCCAGGTACCCTGGGTTTCCAATGCCTATATCCAGATCTAGTCTCTCTAGAGCCCTAGATTCATAGTCCCAGCTGCTTGTTGCCATTGGTACCTAATGCAGAGGTCAGATGTACAATACCCTGAGACATTCCTAGATGACTTACCTTCGTGTCCTGACATGGAAAACAGTCTGTCCATTCTGACCAGTTGCTCAGCTGACAGGCAACTGGCTCAGGGGTCACAGCTCGGTTAACTCGCCTAAAGTGAGAAAAGAATCATTTTAAAGATTAAAACTACAGCAGAAGAGAACTGTGTGAAAATCTCCAGCTATCTATACAATACATCCTAACAATACCCTGCCTTCCTCCCTTCCTTCCTCCAATCCTTCCTCCAATCCTTTCACTTCCCCTACCATAACAAGATGCTATAAGGCTAAACAAACCTTCATATTCAAGGGTGGACGAGGCAATCCAGTAGGAGGAAACAGGTCCTAAGGGCAGGCAAAAGGGCCAGAGGCATACCCACTCCCACTGTTAGGAGTCTAATAAAAGCTCCAAGCTAAACAACCACAGGATGTATGCAGAGGGTCTGGTGCAGACCTAGGCAGGATCCATGGTTGCTGCTTCAGTCTCTGTGAGCCCCTGTGAGCCCCGCTTTGTTGATTCTGTGAACCATGTTCTGCTGTTGGCCTTGACCCCTCTGGCTCCTATCATCCTACAACACTTCTGCAGAGTCCCTGAGCTCCAAAGGTTTGGCTGTGGGTCTTTGTATATGCTCTCATCAGTTACTGGAGGAAGCCTCTCTGACGACAATTGAATTAAGCATCAATCTATGAATATAGCAGAATATCATTAGGAATCATGTCATTGACTTTTTTTTGTTGTTGTTAGTCATGATTGGTTCTACCCGGGGCCTCTGAGCCATCCAACTTCTGGATCCTGGCCATCCAGGCAGTGTCAGACATGGGCTCCTACTCAGGTTAGAACAGTCATGGACTGGGCTCTCCCACAAGCTCTGAGACACCAATGCCCAGCACATCTTCCTGGCAGGGCAGTTTGTGGGTCATAGATTTTTGGATGGGTTGGTGTCCCAGTCCCACCACTGGGAGAGATGGCTTGGACTGGAGAGATTATTCAGTCACCAAGGCTAGGCTCACAATCAAAAATATAAGACTTCAGTGCATACACATAATTCCTCCCTTTCCAGGGATGTTTGCAAGCTTTAGGCTCTGCTGGTTGTCAAACCCATCTTCTATCAGAGTATTCCATTCTGAACTAGGGAACAAGTCAGAAGGTCTGTAGGCATTGCTGAGCCCCTTTCTCTGCCCTCTGGTGTCTAGCATTCTCAAAGCCCCTTCTCATCGATGTAGAGTTAGCATGCTTGCAATATTGGCAAAATTCCTATCTCCACCTGAGTCCAAACCCTTGGAATTCGGGCCCTTGCCTCTGTTGCTACTGAATCCCACCATCTGTCATGAGTGAACTCGTGGAATCTATTCAGAAAAGAGAAAACGAAGAAAGAAGGAGGGGGGAGAAGGAAGGGAAGGGAAATAGAGGGCAGGGAAAAGAAGAAAGGAAAAAATAAGGCCTATTTCTGGCAAACAGGCAGTGACATGTTTAGATTTGTTTGAACCTGATTTCTAGTTAGAACTAAAATAATATTGACATCTATAAATGCTGAGAGATCAAAGCCACAGGTTTTTCTTTTCTGATATACTATCCTAAAATTAGAGAACGCTTTAGAGAAACATAGAGAGAATTTACAAGCCAAAGATTTGGGGATTGAAGAGGGCTTGCATTCACCCTGCACCTCACTGAGGAACTGTCAAGGTAAGGCCACAGCCTGTGCTATGATGTCACAGTGGAAGGAAACAAACACTAGAACCAGACAACTGAAAGCAGAGACCCAGACAGCAGTGCTACACGGCTGCAGCTTCCCAAGTTCACGACATGATGTCTAGACAGAGACACACGGTGATGCTGTCACAGGGGCCAGACACAGAAGGAACACCAGGACTGCCACTAAATCACCTCCGGCCAACATGACCAATATTCTCTCATCATTTTAATGAATTTTTAAATGTAGTTCATTTTTGATGATTATACAAGAAATGCATTCACATTAAAGAAAGTATAGCAATAATTATAAAAATATTATCTCAAATGTTACCATCATTAATATTTTATTATAATTCATTCCATTCTATTTTCATTATATAGTTGAGGGCATACAGAGTATCATGTTGTATGTCCTGATCTTTCCCACTTAATACAGAAGAGATATAAACTCTTTATGATGACTGTTTTTCTGAATTCTAGGCTATTTTCTGGCAATGGGATCTGTAGAATGGAGTGGTTGATTTTATTATTATTATTGGGGGGTGTTGGTTTGGTTTTCTCTTTCATTTTTTATTGATTTTTATTGAACTCTACATTTTTCTCTGTTCCCCTCACTGCCTCTCCCCTCACCCTTCAACCCTCCCCCAAGGTCCCCATGCTCCCAGTTTACTCAGGAGATCTTGTCTTTTTTCTACTTTCTACTTCCGATGTAGATGAGATTTATGTAAGTCTCTCTTAGTGTCCACATTGCTGTCTAAGTTCTCTGGGATTGTGGTTTGTAGGCTGGTTTTCTTTGCTTTATGTTTAAAAACCACCTATGAGTGAGTACGTGTGATAATTGTCTTTCCCTGTCTAGGTTACAAGCATCATATAAGAATGGCTAACCCAGGAATGGTTGATTTTAAAGCTTGTGACACGTATTGCCAAATAGCTTTCCCAGGGAGTTGTAGCCATTCTTGAATGATGCTTGTGGTTTGATGTGGTTTACACTTTGAGGTTTTTCTGTGTTGGAAGCTGAGTCCCCAGCAGTGCAGTGTTGGGAAGATGGACTCTATATGAGGTAGGATCCACTGTAAAGCATCACATCATGGAACGCCATCCACAGGAAGGAATTGATGCTAGTCTCTCAGTGCTTGGTCCTGTGAAGGTGGGCTGTTGGACCAGGAGCAGCCTCGCTGTTCATTCTCCTGCCTCTTGCTTTCTGCCTCACTACGTGTTCTCTTCTACAATATGTTTCTACCATGACACCATCTGCCCTGTTGTGACTGAGCCAAAGGCCATCACCAGAGCCAAGAAATGCCGGCAGTGTACACTTAGGCCTCCAGAACTACGAGTGAAAGCAACCTCTTCATTAAGTGCCCAGCCACAAGCATTTGGCTACAGCAGTGCAAAATGCATCTGTGACCCTTAAAGAGGTACTGATAATTCTGTGACCTATGAAATCTCGGCAAATAATTTGAGAGTACCTCCCAGCTAGCAAGAACCTGCTCAATCAGTAAGAAACTTAATCTGGGGTAGCAGAACCCGGGAGCATGTGAGATTAGTTAGATATTTGCTTCTAACTTGCTTGATATTACTAGTGAGTTTCTCTGTATATATGCCTTCATGTCCTTCATCCATTGAAACGCGGCAAGTCCTATGGTGTTGTTGCACACTCTTCAAAGCTTGATCTCTAGTGCACCAGTCTTATAAACTATATATCCATGGTGTGGGGGGGCAGACAGAAGACAAGTTCCGCCGTCAAATTCATTTGAATAAGGTGCCTGCAATGTGCCATGCAGGTGCATTGAAAATGCCTGACAGCGGTAGGGGCTCTGCATCTCGCTTTGCTCACTCCATTATTTCCTCACTTATTTTAAACGCAACCCATTTTTTCCACACATCTGGAGGACCATTGAACACAGCTGAAGAAGCGCTGAGATAACGGGACTTTAGAGTCTATCAGCTGCACGGCTGCCCCCAGGTTCTACCACTCACACCCAAACCAGAGGTAACAGCTTGGAAAACTCTTTTGAATGTGGAGTGAGATCGTGTATGAGACCCTGAGCCGCAGCCTAGGACACATTTCTTCTCCTAATACCTTCTATTTAGCCGCATGCAAACCTCTCCATCTGCATCAGAAACATACAGAAATATACCCCATACAGGGCCCGGCCCTGAACCACTGAGATACTCCCTCTCCTTCCCTTCCTCTCTCTCTCTCTCT
>LOEQ01002086.1:96736-107599 GCA_001685075.1 Bramus lutescens | reverse complement strand
CTCTCTCTCTCTCTCTCTCTCTCTCTCTCTCTCTCTCTCTCTCTGTGGGTGTGTATATGCGCGTGCGCAAGCACATGTTTTTTTATGTATGAACAAGCATGTAGGCCAGAGGTCAATATTAGATGTCTTCCTGAATTGCTCTACACCTCCTTTATTAATTCAAGGTCTCTCACTGAGCCTGGAGCTCCCTGATTGGCTAGACTGGCTGCCCAGCAAGCCTGGGGATCCCCTTGTTGCTACTCTCCCTGCACTGGGATTACTACCACACTCTGCTGCACTGGTTTTTCACTTGAGTGTTGGGTATTCAATCTCCTGCTGTGTGGCAAGTACTTTACCTACTGAAACATCTCCCCAGCCCTCATCTACTTTTTAACTCAGGTTGGCATATTAGACAAAGGTTTAAAATCTAGTTGAATACACAACCCGGAAGTCAAATGTTTGACCCCACAATGTGGCCCCCTCAGCAACTTAGAAAACAAAATAATTAATTAGGTCCTTACTGATCCTAAGCCGGTAGGTCAGAAAGCCTGTCTGTTTATGACAAGGGGGTACCCTAATACACAGGCTCAGCTTATAGCCAAAGCCAATTGTCACTAATGATATAATCTTGAGCTAATCCATTCAATTATGTAGGCATTATATCATGAGATGAAGGTATTTTAAATTTGGCTTTGAAAGCCATCCCTCTTCAGCACCTTACTCACCGCTAAGCCCACTGGAGAGTTTTGCAACTTCATCTGACTTGCTCTGTGTTGGCCACGGCTTCCTCTGGAAGCCTGTTCCCCCTGAGCTCCTCAATACAACCTCTCTTAGCTCTCTTACTCAGTGGTCAGTACCTTGGGCTTCTCTAAGAACTGGAATTCTTCAGGACACCTCTTTGTTTTTCCTCTCTCTTCTTGCTTTTCTTACCCTCAAGGAGCTGAGATTTGCTCCACCAGCATCGCCTACCATCTGTGACAGGGCTGTCCAAGTTCAGCTCGCCCCCCCCCACTGCATTTCTGCCCCGCTGCTCCCCTCCAGGCTCCCCTGCTTTGCATCCCCACTCCCCGCAGCACAGAAAACATTATGGTCCTAAGTTGAACCTCTTAGGTTTGACTTTCAACCAACTCCTTTCTCAATTGAACCCCATCGTTTGTGGGATCACCACACATACAAGTTCCCAGACTGGATTCCTGGCAGCGGTCCTTAGTTTCCTTCTTTCTCTCACCCTCATGGCCTATCTCTTGGAAAGTTCTGTCAATTTGCCAAGAAAGCGAGTCTCAGGTTGCTTCTCTTCCTCCCACCTCAGTACCTGCCATGCTAGTTTAAGACCCTATTACATCACCGCATCGCAGCCTTTGATAGCCTCTTGTAGCTTTCTTTCTTTCTTTCTTTCTTTCTTTCTTTCTTTCTTTCTGTCTGTCTTCTTTCTTTCTCTCTCTTTTCTTTCTCTCTTTTTCTTTTTCTCCTTTCTTCCCTCCTTCCTTCCTTCTTTGTCTTTCTCTATTTCTTTTTTCTTTTATTCCTTCTTTCTTTCCCTCCTTCCCTCCTTCCTTCCTTCCTTCCTTCCTTTCTTTCTCTTTTTTCTTATTTCTGTATAACAAACACAATGATTTTTTAATGGGAAGTCATGCAATATTTTTCTTTCATAAGTCCCTCTTCAGTTTTGTTTTTTACTAGCCGTAAACTAAAATCCAATCTCCCTTACCATGCTGTCCATGACTCTCTGAGATACAACCCCTTCCCACCATTTTGACATGCATTCCTGCATGACATTTTGCATTCCTGCCAACCTCCTTCAGCTGCCACACATCACAAGCTACTTCCCATGACAGGAGCACTGCATCTGCTCATTGCTCGACATTGTCCTCTTCACACAGCCTTTCCCAACCTTTATGTCTCAGCATTGATGCTTCCTCTGCAGAGAACGTCACTCAACCAATTTATCTTTAGGTCTCTTTGCTCTCTCTCTTTCTCCTAACCCATTCTGTTTGATTCCTTCATGGTATTCTTCACAATTTTAAATGAAAATTTGTGTTTACATGTTTACTGTCTGATGTGGGATTCCCCTCTGTATGCTGGAAATACCATCAGTTAATAAAGGACTATTTTGGGCTTGCACAGGGCTGAATAGATGTAGTCAGGGGAAACTAAACTGAATGCTGTGAGAAGGAAGGTGGAGTTTAGTGAAGCCATGTAGGCCCACCAAAGACAGATGCTGGAACTTTACCCAGTAAGCCACAACCTTATGGCAATATACAGATTAATGGAGATGGGTTAAATTATGATGTAAGAGCTAGCCAATAAGATGCTAGAGCTGATAACCAATCAGTGATTTAATTAATACAGTTTCTGTGTGGTTATTTTAGGTCTGAGCTGCCAGGCAGCCAGGAAATAAACAAGTGGCCTTTTACAACAACTGTCTAAGCCTTTGTCTTACTTTTATATTGCTGTGCTAAGACACCATGATCAAGACAACCTATAGAAGAAAGAGTTTATTGAACTTTCAGTTTTAGTAGGTGAGCCATGACCACAAATGGCACAGACATGAAGAAGCATAGAAAGAGACAGGCAGACACAGTGCTGGAGCCATAGCCTAATGCTTACATCCAGATCCACAGGCATGAAGCAGAGATAAAGAAAGCTAAATGAGATTGGTGTGGGTTTTCAAAATCTCAAAGCCTGCCCCCAGTGACACACCTCCTCCAACAAGGCCACACCTGCTAGTATTTCCCAAACTGTTCTACCAATGGGAGACCAGGTATTCAAATACATGAGCCTATGGGGACCATTCTCATTCAAGCCACCATAGCCTGTAAACTACAGGAGGATCAGGATGTCATTTGCTTATTTTACTACCTAGTAACTACTATATCTAGATTATTTACTTATTAAATAAACAACAAATTAATAATACCAAAAAAGTATCTACAAGCCACATGGCATTCCACACACACTTTTAGTTCCAAGAGTGTACCAGAATTTCCTGCATAATTCATACTCAGTGCTGTTTGATGCATAGCTTATGGTTAGTTACTCTGAATATCAATCTCTATATTACTATGACTCACTGTTGAGTCCCAGCCACCCAATTGTGTATGTTAATTAGAAGACCGTGTTGCCTGTATGCATATTAATTCTAGTCATCTTGATGACTGTTGAGAACATTCACATAGCTCTGGCCCAGACACTTGGCAAACACACTTTGATGCCCATAAAGGGAATAAAATAAAAAGAAGAAACATGATTGACACTTCCTTGGCATCTACTATGTATAGGGGCTACTACAGAAGCGATGATTCCACTGGATGCTTAGGTGGTTTTATGTTTCCTCTAGGATTGAAGTCTTCATTTACATTCTTTCCATCTCCCTAGAGGATTCTGGTCTTTGTCAGTAGAAATGATAGGGTGAAGAGCTTTGAGCTATCTTAACTCCAAATAAAGACCATGACTTGTTTATCAAAGCAGGAGCTCATTTTTCGTTTTCAAAGAGGTAATTGGTTTTGTTTTCTTGGTGGGATGGACTGGTGATGGTTCTGGTGATAATGCTGGTCCAGAGGCTGGCAGACTGTGTGTGCCATCACACATCTCAGTGGGATGCACCAAACTGCTCCATCTTCCCTGGCCTTCAGGTTGAAGAGCTATTAAAAAGCAACTTAAGAAGCATGCAGTGACAACTAAATATGATGTTCATGAAATGCCAGATAAGAAATCTTGTTACCAAAATCTCTCCCTCTCTCTTGCTGGCACTCATGTTTTCTCAGTAATACGAGTCAAGTAAACTATGTGTTAAGTCTTATGTAATGTAACCATTTTCAGAAGAAGACAAAAGAATTCATTGACAAAAATGTACTCTAATAAATGTCAAAGGAAGTTATACAAATGAAGTTATACAATATTAGAATTGGTATAATATCATTTGAACATTGACTGTATAAGTTAATGTTATACATTATAAATTTCATAGAACAATGACAAAAAAGTAGAATAATTACTCTGTCCACTTAAAATTACAAGATACTAAATTTAAAAGATGATCTGAGAAAGACAGATATATGGAAACAAGATATAGGACAAATAGGAAATAGTAAGATGAGGAATTCAAAGACACCATGCACCAATAATTGCATTCAATATAAATGGTCTAATTACTATCACTAAAAGACAGAGACTGGATCTGGAGTGGTAGCTCAGTTGAAAAATGCCTGCCTTGTATGTAAAATGTCCCTAATTCAATGCCCAGCACAACCATAATAAGAAGGTAATGATGATGATGTGATGATAATGATGATACTAATAATGGATAATCAACTAAGCCTTTAAAAAAGACAGAGATCATATTTAGACTATATCTATATAATAATCATTTAAAAATATGGTCATATATAGTAAAACAAAACATTAGCTAACCATTTGCCATGAAAACACAAGCAATAAGCAAATAAGAATGACTACATTACTATTAAACAAATACACTGTGAATTAAAAATAATCATCTAAGATAATGAAAGCATTTCTCAATGATGAAAGGACTGTTCATCAAGAAGACAGTCCGTTATGGCTCATCTCCATGGTCTGCTTTACTGGGTTCAGGATCACAGGCAAGACTGCTAAAACTCACCTTCTGAGTGCACCTATGAAGACCTGTCCAGGAAAACATAACTGAAGAGAAAAGGCCTACGCTGAATGTGTGTGGTATCATCCTATGGGCCGAGGGCCCTGTCAGAATCAATGGTATAAAAGAAAGAAGTCAGCCAAGAGCAGACATCCTCTTCTCTCTGCATCCTCTCTGCTGTGGAATGGACCATTCTGCTCTCCATCGTACTGCCTTTGCTGTGATGTGCTGAAGTCTCTGAAATTGTTAGGGAAAATGCAATATTCTTCCCTTGAGTTGTCATTGTCCCCTCAGTCATTTTGTCAGAGTGATGCTGAAAAGTAATTAATCCATCTAATTCAATCCTCTCTCTCTCTCTCTCTCTCTCTCTCTCTCTCTCTCTCGTGTGTGTGTTTAATTTAATAACTCAGCTTCAACAGATACATGGTACATACTGATATAACCAAAACAGAGATAGGGAATCCCACAAGAACAGTTAATACTGCCTGCCACCTCTCTTAGTAAGTGATAGAACAAAGAGATGAAAATTTAAGCAACAGGGCCTGGAGAGATGGCTCAGTGGTTAAGCAATAGGTTGCTCAACTTATTCGCAAGTATTTATACCAAACAGCATAGAATATCCACTAATCCTATATTCTTAGTCATTAAAGAAATCTCGGTGGGCAGTGGTGGTGCACACCTTTATTCCTAGCACTCAGGAGGCAGAGGCAGGCAGGTCTCTGAGAGTTCAAGTCCAGCCTGGTCTGCAGAGTGAGTTCCAGGACAACCAGTTCTGTTTCACAGAGAAACCCTGTCTCAAAAAACAAAAACCAAACTAACCAACCAACCAAACAACAACAACAGCAAGCAGTGGTGGCGCACGCCTTTAATCCCAGCACTTGGGAGGCAGAGGCAGGCGGATCTCTGAGAGTTTGAGGCGAGGCTGGTCTTTGGTCTCAAACAGCAAATTCCAGGAGCTCCAAAGCTACAGGGAAACCCTTTCTCAGAAGAAAAGAAAGGAAAGAAGGAAGGAATCTCAATATATTGAAAGAATTTTAATAAGTTTTATAACTAATACATACCAAAATATCTTACTTGTTTAAAATGTGTTCTAGAGAATCACTGATCTTGCTGCTAATTGTAACTTCCTTCCATGGCTATAAGATTTTATACTTACACAGCCCTATTTCTTTCAAGAGAGTATAATAAGCAAATGTTAAACATGAGCTTACGAAGTAAAAGTGCGCCATGAAACACACACACACATACACTTGTGTGCACATGCACACACACATACACGTGTGCACATGCACGTGCGCACACACACATACACATGTGTACACGTGCACGCACACAAATACACATGTGTGCACACGCACACATACATCTTCCATGTTAGGTATCTCGTGGAATTTTATTTGGGGATAAAAACAAGTGCTGTTGCTAAAAATCCAACAAAATGTTGAAGTCTCTACTTGATCTGGATAAATCTGGAAGACCCATGCCAATTGGCGCATTGTAAATTTCTTCTTTCTGATTGCTGTCAGCCATCCAAACAAATGGAAAAATCAACAATAACAACCCTCCGCTTGCTGTCACTGGGAGCAGCTCTGAGTGAATACTCACTAAGTGGGAGGCGTTGTTCCGTTGTTCTAGGTACTTTCAGGCCTTTAATCCCAGCTCTTATTTTCCTCCCATTTTACAAGTGAGTAAAATGAGGCCCTGAGCGCTTAGGTAATTTGTTCAAGATCAAACAACTATTAATAGCAAGTGCCGGCACCGGGATTTGAACCCAGGGGGATGATGTTGTCATGTGACATTCAATTTTCCAAAACCAATGTCAGAAGCACCGGCAGTGAACACAAGAGCCCCATGGTTTCTCCCGCAGCACTTTGTATGCTGCTGAATCGGATATTTTCTGCCTTGACTTGAATTTTCCCTCTTCACTGATCTGTCTTGTTTGATAAGTTCATCAAACATCAAGACTCTGTTTGTTTTCAGAAAGGATTACAATGATAAGCTTTTATAATTGAGAGTATCTCAGCTGAGATTTCCTTCACCAGTGACCTCTTGCCTGAGTCTTCTAATTATTAGCAATGAATTTTATGATGTTTCAAGAGTGTATTTGTTTTAAATATGTTACAGATTATCTGCTTGTAAAACACATCTCCCCCTCTGAACGGTTACTTAAAGGGAATTTCTCTCTGACTCTAGCATTTAAACAATAATGATTCAAAATTGAGTTAACTAATAAGAACTTGAAAATAATTCTATTTAAAACCTCCAATGTTTGAGAGACAGAGCATGCTTAAAAGCTATCTATCCCAAAAGTGAAGTTAAAATGCTTCTTAAGAACCACAAAACATTCAATGGTGATATGTATCCAAACAAAGCCAGGTTGGAAATCTCAGGAAAAAAGAATAGGCAAAATGCAACAGACATGGGAAAATATTACCTCTGTTATCAACCCAGAGCAAAGGCTTAGAATGACGTGGCTGAGTCTCTATGGTTTCTTGTTTTCCCCCACAAAAATATTTGCAAATGTTATTTATATATACCCTGCCAACCGGTATAAGGTGAGATAGATTTTTTTTACCATTTTCTTTCTATAGATAATGAAGTGGAGGCCAACTGCCTCTTGCTTGAGAAAAATACTACTTATTAAATGCCTACTGTATGCAGAGTAAATTTTAAGTCCAGGATTTGATTACACCTACATTAACTATTAGAGATGAGGTATTTTAAGTCTCAGTCTACAGAGGAAAACCAAGAATCAGAGAGACTGAATGATTCGGTCTGGATTGCTGCTGAGGACTAGTGTGGTAATTCCCAGCTAGACACATCAGACTAGTACTAACTGGCTTTTCCCCCGTTCCAAGTCCTTTACTGAATTGGAATAGTATGAAAAAGAGGTTCCATGACAACACAGCCCACGGCCAACATCACAGTATCTTTGTCCCCCAGCAGAGGAGCCCAATTCTGCAAAGACCTGAAGCCGACTTACTTGTTCACTTTCTCCTGTGCAGTTACCCAGGGATGCCATGACATCAAAGACAAGCCTAAGAGAATGACTACAAGCATCTTATCCAGAAGTCACCATCTAGCATTGATGTAAAAGCAGAAAATAGCCTACTTTAGAAGTTGCAGAAATCTCCAGGCTGGAACCCCAAACACCTATCAGATGTTTAAAATGATCAGAAGTTCCTCAGTTCCCATTCAATGTGATTAACCAGTAACCAAGGTATCGATTATCTAAACACCTTCAAAATGGCCCCAAGCCCTTTAGCCCTATTTGGGAAATCCCCACGTGGCTAAGAAAAGGTGTTATTTAACTAAAATCAGTTCAGTAAAGAGTTTTCTTTCCAGAGACAGACAAAATGCAAAACCAAGATGCAGTTGCCAGAGTCCCAGTGTTTCCTACTGGCTCTTGGAGCTCCTGAGGTCGGAATAGTCTGTTGTTCGAGGCAGCAGCAAGGCTCAAGGCTCACCTGGCACATCAGCTCAGATGCAGGCATCAGGGAAAGTACGGGAATATTAACAGTTTCATGGAGGTTCTGCTATACATTACCAAACATCTGAGAATGCATGAGATTCACTGGACTTTCTGCTCTCAATTTAACAACTGAGTATCCTCAAGATCCAGCCTATTTATGTCTCAAGGGGACCAGATGTCTTAATTATACATCTTCAGAAACTCTCTGGAATGATAATGCCAATCATGGCCAACACATCTGCACTGAAGATGCCATACCTGGAGATAATCTCCCACTCTTCCGGACAAAAATTAAATCAGGGAAATAGAGATGGACAGAAGATAGACGAGCAACTAGCCAAAAACTATTAAATACTACTAAATGATAGGCACTTAGTCTTCAATCAAGAATTCTGCCACATGAAAAGTACTAAGTCCGTACTGCCATTGAAGTGGGAGCTTAGGTCAGTTAACTAGCTGGCTCAAGGATGTGCAGTTGTCTTGCTATGCTTGGAGAAGTATAAATTGGTCTTAGGATTAGCCAGTTGTATCTTTACTGATCTCAATGGGGAAACACAATGACTAGCTTGAATGCCTGAGAAATGCACATCTGATTCATATATGGAAACTCCAGCGAGGTTGTCAATAGTTCCTTCTTTCCACTTGTCAGGGGTTTAGGCAAAACTTGGCAGATATGAGCCCCAGCTCTGAATGCTGGAAGGACCTTAAAACTGTGTCTGTCTCCCACTTCAGTTTTGAGGCCAAGATCTTCTTAGCCACAGTTCTCCTGTGCATATACATCATTTGAAAACTTTCTTTTCTTTTTTTACACCAGAAGCCAGGTTGGCATTTTCTGTACTGTGTCTACAAATGTGGAGACAGGGGTGTTACATCTGAACCCTCAGAGTACTGTATCTGGACCCCACCTTTCTCCTAACCCCCAAAATCCATTCTAAGAAGAGTTCTTGTCTCAGACATGCAGATTTCCCTGGGACTGGAACTCAGGGTCCCCAACCACTTTCATAGATTTCTTCATGGGGAACAGACCTCCCGGAACACTGTCTTTTTAAATAGGTATGTCATTGGTCACTTGGCAATGCCCAAGGATGCTTGTGATTGCCCCCATGGGGGAGGTGCTACAGGCATCCAGTGGATAGAGTCAAGGGATGTAGCTAAACATGCCACAATGCACAGGAATCCCCACTATATACAAAGACATCTGACCTTAAGTGTCAATAGAACCTATGTGGGAAACACTGTCTTCAAGAGTCTGGCCTGCCTTCTTCTTCCTTGGAGTCCTGGGTCACTCTTCTTTTTATGTGTATGTGATGATGACATGTTCTCTTCAGAACAACTCCCTCTTGAAGTTTACTAGGTGACTATTCATTCTCCTTACCCCAAACCTCAGTGACATTCAGGATTCCCAACAGGCCTTAGTCACCTCTCCCCTACATCCTCCAATATTGGCATTTAAATTATATTGCCTTCCTCTGTAATGATCCCTCCTTCTTGCTTTATCTACACTACCACAAACCGTCCCCCCCCCCATGAAATCTAAACTGACTCCTGGTGGGGCTGCATTTCTCCTCTGTCCACATCAGGGCTGATCTCATCTTCAAGAAAGTGGAATCTGCCAACGCTCTCCTGCTCCAGGGTCTTCTGTGGCTCCCAGCTGTCTATGAATAAAAAGTATAAACTCCTCCCTAAACAGGATCCCACCCAACTTTGTAGCCTTAACCCACCTCAAGCATTTTAGTGTCCCTCTGGTACAATCTAGGTCCCTCCTGCCTGCCTCCCACTTTGCCACGCTGGTGACATTTTTCATCTTGCCTCTTCTGCCAGAACCATCTTTAGCCATCCCCCATCTTTCTGTCAAGAGGCTCCTCCAAGTCAAGTCCAGCATGGATATCTGTCAGATGGTTTCAATTAGAAGTTGTTGCCTTGTTGTCTAAGCCTCATAAACATGGCAAGAGTGTTGGAAGGCCTTGCTGGTCAGAGGTTGCAGTCTAGCATGACCTGGCAGCTTTCTCCAAAACTGGACAACATGACGACTCATACCCCCTCAGTGAGACTTCTTGCTCCCCACCTGCCCCTATCTAGAGAATACAGAATATCTCTAGGCCTGGAGGACTGACCTTATCTGAAAGCTGTCTCTAAGCCTGGGTACCCAAGTTATCTCTAGGGTGGCCCTTCACACAGTTTCCTGCTAGAAGCTTGTCCCCTGCTACATATATGGTAACTAAGATTTGTACTAGGAGCTTTGCTAGAGACCTTGCTGCCCCTAACCCAGTCTTAGGATAGGAGTGTGCCACTGAACGCAAATTAGGGTTTTCCCCAGGCTCCCCAGTCCCATATATTTTCTGTACTCTGGAATGAGGCTGAGTTGATTCACCAAAGTCATCACCCAGAGGACTGTCTCAATGGTATCCACAGCTGTCTGAACCCTGTTTGCCACTTCTGTTCCCCCCCCACTTTCATGGATCAATGTACTGATGATCTTGGGGAAGAAGCAGAACCACACAAGAGCACTTTAATTTTTCTCTATTGTGTTAGAGTTAGGGTTAGGGTTAGGGCGTGGAGGCTCTCTGGAAAATGAATCTTACCCAAGGTAATTCTGTATCTGGTTTTTCTTTATAATCTCCCATGCCACTTCAGTACTGGCTCTTCAACAAGAACTATTGGTGCCTGGTTATCAAGTGATCCATTAAAATAGATGGTTTTCTTAATACTCACATCTTATCATTTTACCTTCAAAATTATTTCATTCTCTCTCTCTCTCTCTCTCTCTCTCTCTCTCTCTCTGTCTCTCTCTGTGTGT
>LOEQ01002086.1:66724-85552 GCA_001685075.1 Bramus lutescens | reverse complement strand
AGACCGTGAGTGCAGAGCCCTGTGTCTGGTAAGGTCCTATAGAGACCGTGAGTGCAGAGCTAACATGCTGGCTCATTTTCTTCTCAGATCAAGTGAAAGGTGTTTGGAAATAAGCACATCCAATTTAAATCTCAGACTGCTCCAGGGAGGAGCACTGGCTGCATCCTCAGAGGGACCCTCCCTCCAATTCCACCTCCTTAGACTCACCACTCCTCTGAGCCTCGGTTTCCCCCTGTGTACGTGAGGGTGACAGGACTTCCTTCTTAGAAGTCTTGTAGAGATCTGGGGAGGAATTACTAGAGAGAGAGACAAGATAGGGCACAGCCCATAATACTCTTCAGTAAATTGGGTATCTTTTTCATGATGGCTTGAGACTGAGACCTTTCGTCATACATCTGCCTGACCCCAATGGGGAGAGAGCTCCAAAGGTCACAGTGGAGCGGCTGCACCCCACCTTGAAGCACCATACCCCCAAAAGATGCAACCCTTTTGGCCTCCACTCAGCGAGCCCCTCCAAATGAGAACGAGGCTCCCACACAGCCGCCTTCACGACTGACTGAGCCCTGACACAGGGAAGAAACATTCCGTTGAATCATGTAAATCCCCACTCATCTCCAAATTGGGTGCTGGAGTGCCTCAGGGAAGTGATTTTACAACCTCACTGACTCCAGCCAAGGTAGGCTTCAATTGCTCTTGAGATAATTCAGCCTCAGCCTGCCCTGGTGGCAAAGCTGAGCAGGGGCTCCCTCCTTCCTGCCAGAGAGATGGCCCCTTAGGCTGAAGGGGAACAGCATCTTCCCGGAGCCAGGAAAAAAAAAAAATAAATAAATAAAAAAAAAAAAGATCAGGCTTAAGCAGCTTTCTGTAGCCTTCCCCCGACTGGACAGTACAGGTGGAATTCCATCCTCACCTGAACAAAAGCTCTCAGAGAAGCTTGGAGGTGGGGGGTTGTAAGAGCCAGCGCACTGGACTAGGAGGTCAAGGTTGCCTGGGTTTCCCCTCACCCCACCAGGATTTTCAGAGCCAGGGTTACGCTAAGATGGACTGAGCCGTCCTCGTGCCTTCACGCATGAAAACTCTTTCCAGCCTGCTGTGCCCCTGCGGAGAACTGTTATCTGTTCTTGTATGGCTGCCTTTTTTAAAAATTTATTTTCAAATCTGGGCCTCACAATAGATTATTCAACCCACAGCCAAGTGAGGTTGCAGGAAGTGCATACATGCAGCCCTGGCCTCTGCTTGTCTAACACAGCTCCGGCTTCCTGAGCTGCCCTGGCTGCCTCATCATGGGTAACTTGGCTTCCCGGGATTGCTTTGAAGGATCGCTTTTCTCTCAAGTTGTTGGGAGCCCAAGTCCTAGTGCAAATGTTAGAAAACAGGTCAACAGCCCCAGCCCCCATCCCACCTCCCTCCCTGTTCAGTCCCCCCCACAACAATTGTCATCATAAAACTCAGTAATTCGTCAGCGCGGGGACATGATTTCACGCCACAGCTCCTTAAGGCAGAGCTTCCTGTCCACATTTCCTAGCCTCAGAAGCAAGCGCAGTCGTCAGGTTTGTCCTAGGGCATCCATGGCTATGTGGCAGAATTAGGACCTTAGTTCAGCCATCATGAATCTCTGCTGAACACTCTGGGGAAGTCCTTCCCAGAGGAGCTCACTCTCCAGACTGCCAACTGTATTCGGCTAGCGTCCTCTGAGGACTCTGTCCAGAGCTCTCCCCACCCAAGTCCTGAGCTGTTGGCTCAGCTCATTGCAGGGGCTGTGCTGAGTCACACTGGTTACTTTTCTCATCCTCAGCATTTACTCTGCAGACCCCAGGGCCACTTCTGGGGTGCTATGGGATGAACAGCTTCACCATACTCAAGCCCCTACTGCTTGGACCTATGCCATATTTCCCCTGCTGTCTGGGTCCTGCTGTCAAGACTGGAGTAGACCAGCCTTCACAGAGAGCTGAGCCTGAAGAGATGTCTAGGGAACCTTAGTCAAGCAAAATCAGGAGACATTCTCAGCCATGCAGCCATCTTTATGAAAAGAATAAACTGTTTCTCGAGTTCAAATGTTCAGTGCACATGGGTCAGTGTTCCTTTGCCAGAGGGAACCCACTGCCCATTCCACAACCTCTGTGCCACCACGAGGAGCAGTTAGCACTTCTGTTCCGTCAGTCACATGAAGGTAGGCAACCTTACCCAAAGCTGTTGTCGTTGTAGCCACACACGGTCAGTTCTACCCAATGACAGGTGGCTAGCCATGGCACCCTCTGAGGACACAGGACAATCCAGTTATTAGATGCAGAAGGGAAGTTGGCTATTCAGAAAGTGGCCCTTAGGTAGAATGGGCACCCTCAGCAACCTGGGATTGTCTGCAAATTATCAACGAGTAACTAGAGCACTGAGGAGGACTAGAGGCATTGAAGGAAGCTGAGAGTTGGCAGAAAGAGAGGCAGAGAGACGCCAATAAGCTGCTGGTTGGCTATGCCAATCGGGGGTACTGGGTGCAAGTCCAGCAAGCATCGCAGCTGATACCGCTAGACTTGCTGCATGCAGCTGCCTTGGTGGGAGGCATGGGGTACTCTTCTAGGATTCCCAGGGGGCACCTTCTGTCCCTTTTGCCAAGAGTGACTGCATAGCCATCCTCTCCAGCATGCCTCTTCCTCCTGGTGCTATCTACACAAGACCCTTCATTATAACAAAGAGTCTGTGCCAAAGCTCCCGGCTCCACGTGGGTGGATGTGTGCTTGGTAATTGGGTTAGCTGTGTTTTATAGACTCTGAACTGAATTGATGCTATGCTTTATCTGGGCACTGGGAGAACAAGGGGCTCTGTTTGTGTCTTGCCGATGGTCGTGGAGAGGCTGCGACACTAGGCAACTGTCTTTGTTTTCCCATTACTTCCAGGTTATACCTTTCTGCGTGTTTTCTCACTATTAAAACTCCCAAGATTTCCACTTCATATATTGTTAACAATTTGTGAGTTCCTTTTTAAACCAAGACAATAAACGAGTATTTACAACAAGATAATATGAAAGTCGGGCCTTGGTGGAAAACAGTTCACACCCAAGATTCAAATGGGGAATGGTTAAGAACAAGGCCTTTTGGGGAGGTGTGGACAGGGTTGAGGAAGCCATTGGGATGAGATCATGACCAGGGAGAGAAGGGACCGTTACCACCAAAGGTGTTTCGAGTACAGCCCGAAGTCAAGGCACGAGGAAGTGCAAGGAGATATAGGGACTGTCTATGATCCGCAGCACACTGAGAGGAGGGCAGGAGAGATGCTGTGGCCATCTTCCTTCACCTTGGGACCTCACACTGGCGTTTCCTAGCTGGAACCTGACGCCACCATCCAGGCCATGGTTCTTCCGACTCAACCTTCATAGAGAAAGGCTGAGAAGGTGGGGAGAGGGAAGGAAGGAAGTTGAGAATGGGCTTCAGAGACGAACGTGAGGTCTGAGGGTTGAACATGGTCAGATCAACACGCATGCTCACACACAGAGAAGTCAGGGCGAGCTGAGCTGAATGGCCAAACCCATTCGGTGGGGCCCGAGCTGCCCCACCTCGCGACTTCGCAGCAAGCCTTGTGTCTGGCTCCTTCCTTGCAGAACCATACACTTTTCCTCGATTCTGGACCTCTACCTTGACCCCCTAGAGTTCCAGAAGTATGCAATGTGTCTGCAAATCGTACCTAATGCCTCTCACCTCCAAGTTCTTCAGATTCCAGTTGTTCAGTCTGTTTGGATTGCTGTGGTCCCAGAATGCCGCAGACAGGGTTTTGTTCATACATAACCTCTTACACCGTATCTCTCTACTTAGCAAGAGCACGGTTTGCCCAAGTGGCTGGGAAGAAAGGAAGGGAGCTTTGAAGACAATGGTTTCTTCTATTACTGCAAGCACTCTCCCAATCATCCAGCTTTTCTTGGGAGAACAGTGTCTTTTGGTTGCAGTTCCTGTCACCTGAATCATAGCCAAGGAATAAATTGAATCTTTTTCTAACATAGAATATATTACTCTTGAAATAGTAGGAAATGTTGATAATTGCCTTTTATTGGACTCACAAATAATTTATAAGTTGGTCCGATTTAAAAAAAAAAAGTATAATCTTAGATCTTTGGTTTTTTCCTTGAGGCAAGTATCAGTCTCTAAAAATAGAACCAGTGTAGAGATAGGCCTAGCTCTCCCCCTGGTGGTCAAGATCTAGAATTGCACGTTCCGTAAATGGACCTGGAGCTGGAGGCTACATTTAAATAATTCCTTTTCCCCTAAGTACACAGAAATATTTGATTTATTCTTCCCGGCCATCTCTGCGTTACTGAGCACTTCTTCTTATAAAGTCCATCTGCTTTGAGAGTAAGTAAATGATCTATTCCTCCTATACATTACCAGGCAGTGATAGGAACAGCTTCCCCGGTTCTATCAAATGTCAGGGAAGCTGGGAGTTTCTTCAGAAGACGCAGAGGAAGGAAATGCAAATTGGCTGTCATAGGAGCAGGGTGACAAGGTATTGAGGGGGTGACTCAGTGTGAAGGTGTACGCAGGAGTGGTGCAGGAAAGTGGGGAGACACGGAAGGCTCTGATGCTCAGCTTAGACCCCTAGATCCACTGGCAACCTGTTGGAGGCAGGATCCTGACATGGCCTCCCTGGGTACAGCAGACAGGCACTCTTCCTCTCCATGGAGAGACTGTTTCTTCGTAGGTAGCTGGGGACCTAAGCGACAGTTCTAGACAGTGGGCAGAACTGCGGCTCTTCCTGGCCTAACCCTCGAGCGCCCCCTGATGGCTCCCGCTCTGTATCCACCCCAACTGCAATGGAACAGTCCAGGCTATCAGGATCACAGGAGGAAAAGTGAGCTCGACTCTTCTTCTAAAGCATTTATTTTCTTTAAGGGATTATAGTAGAACTTCACCATCCCCCCTTCCCCTGCCTCCCTTCAAACCATCTCATATACCCCTCTTTGCTCTCTCAGTTCATGGCCTTTTTCTAAATTGTCATTTAGCAAATACACACATATAAGTAAGTAAAAGAGTGTATCTCTCTCTCTCTCTCACACACACACGCATATTCCTAAATACATAACTACAACCTGCTCAGTCTGTATAATGTTACTTGTGCGTATGTTTTCAGTATTGGATAACCAACAGATGTGCTCCTCCATGGAGAAGAGTGTTTCTCCTGCTCTCGGCATTCCTTAGTTACCTGTGGTTCTTTCTCTAAGGCTGAGGCTTCCTGGTCTTTCTTCTGTCCACTTTGGCATGTCTATTGGTGCTCTCCTTGTTCAGCTCCTGTTGAGGCAGTCGTGCTGGTGAGACTTCATGGTTGTAGCTGCTGACCTCCCTAGGAGATGCGATCTCACAGCCAACTCTCTGGTCCTGTGGCTCTTGCACTCTTTTGGTCTCCTCTTCCTAAGTGATCTTACCTGTGGGAGTTACATTGTAGATGTATCTGCTGGGGCTAAGCGCCATACCTGTGCATTCCGATCACTTGTGACGTTCTGTAACGTTCTCCATTTGTTACGACAAGGAGTTTCCTTGGTGAGAAATGAAAACTCTACTCACCTGTGTATATAAGGACCAATGTTTATAATGGAGTTAAGAATTATGCTGGTTTAGAAAAGTCACAATGGCAGGTTTTCCTCCAAGATCCATGAATTCACTAGCCCTGGGTGGTTGGCTACGTCTCCAGTACTAGACATGATTTCCATCTTATTGAATACATATGCTGTTACAGAGCCCTAACCTGTTTTGAGAGCAGGAGAACCCTCCTCCCGGGTACCTTGAATCCTGCGATTCCTCCAGTTACACTGGCTTACATGACATGCTCACTCCTGAAACAATCAAGACTCAAATCTGAAGCCAGGGGTGAAGTCAGATTCACTTAAATCACACAGACCAAGAATGAGATCATACATTTTAGAAAGAAGGAATTTTTTAAAGATGCCGTTTTGACAGAAAAAAAAATGGTAATGTCTTAGTCACTGTTCTATCATTGACCAAGGCAACTCTTATAAAAGAGTTTAATTTAATTTAATTGGTGGCTTGCTTACAGTTTTGGAGGTTAGTGCATTATTGTCATGGTAGGGATCATGGCAGCATACAGGCAGACATGGTGCTGGAGAAGTAGCTGAGAGTTCTTCTTCCTGATCCATAGGTAGAAAGGGGGGGAAGAAAGGGAGGGAGGGAGGGAAGAAGGGAAGGAGAAAGTTGGACTTCATGTGGACTTTTGAAACCTCAAATCCCATCCCCAGTGAAGCACTTCCTCCAACAAGGCCACACCTCCTAGTCCTTCTAATCCTTTCAAATACCATCACTCCCTGGTGACTAATGAGCTTATCTGGGGACATTCTTATTCAAACCACCACAGATAAGTAGGATGAAGAGGATACCAAAAATGTCAGCTGCAGCTGGAATGTGAAATGATTCATTTTCTTACAATAGGAAACAGGCTGTAGGGGTGGATGGTGGATGTTATTTTTCAATCACTCCAAATTATCTTTTGGGAATCTTTTAGTTAACTGGGTGGTATGCAACCTCCCCACTGCCAACAGTGAGTTTCCGAAAATAACCTCACATGTTGGCTTCATGAAGTATGCTCAGATATTGACTCCCCGTCTCTCTTTATAGCACAAGGCTTTTGAAAGAAATTCTCCTAAAAAAATAAGTAACGCTTCCATTCTACTTTCCTTCCCCCTCAATTTGTATATCTTTTGATTTTTGTGTTTTAAGTACAAGGCACTGTGTAGACATGAAAGGTGGTGTGTTCTTCCCAGCTAGGGTTCTCAATCATGACGTCATCAGACCTTTTTAAAGCAGTTTATTTAGATACTTTAAGAGTCGCCTTTGGGAGCAGTCACCTAGAGAGGGGATCTTCATATGCCCCCCAAGAGTTTTTACACCACAGCTCAGATTTTATTACCATAGTTTAAACCCTGAAGTACAGTCCTTTGATACACCATGCATCTGTTTGAGGATTCCTGTCTCCTGTAAAGGTTTCCAAAGACAATCTAACTTTAAACAAAGGTTTGGCCCCTTAGATAGAGTAACATAGGCAATTATCTGTGAAGAGGTACAAGCATATCTTGAATCCTGGGTATCCAGGGTAAATATTAAAGTGTGGATATGCAGGATGAAGTGTAGATTTTCTTTGTTTAATAGAAGAATAGAAGTAGGTGGGTTGGGATCAGGGTATCTTGTACCACCCCTTTCTACCCTTTGCAGCAGAATTCCCCAAAACTTCAGGCTTTGTCTGAATTCTGAGTATCATTCAAAACCCTACACATACATGCATTCTCACATTACACGCCACATGTCTACACTCATGCACACACATGCACGCGCGTGCGCGCACACGTGCACACACGCGCACACACACACATGCCATCTTACCAGACTGAAGTTCTCTCTCCCCCTGGGGAAACCAAGCTCTTACCAGAAAGCTTTGGTCCAGTCTCTCTCCATTTTCTCTGCTTTCCCTGGCTTCATTCAAATGATCTGGCCTCCCTCAGATTCATGCGAGTTCCTCTCCAACCCTGTCTTGACTCCTCCTCATTCACAAAAAGACCTTGTTGCCTTGTTTTGACTGTTTAGTCCTGTTTGCTTGATTGGCTCTCATGCAGGGCTCATTGCTCTGGTGATGCCATCATCACATGGGCCTGCACTCTACTCTGTCACCCTCTGAGCAGTTCTTCACCCCACCCTGCACCCTTGAGTCCAGCAGATACCTCCCTGGTCACCTGAGGCTGCTAATCCTAGGTCCTCTCGTCAGGTGAGCCCCACCTTGGCTTGGTGAGTAGGAGGCACTGCCAGGAGACTGGAGGAAGAGAAAGGGAGAAGCCAGGCTCCCTCTTCTCTAGGAAACCTGGGGAGGAATGCAGGCTAACAGCCTCGTGGTTCTCGTTTCCTCTGGATGTTTCCAGATCTCAGACTGATGAGACCCTATTCTGTGTTGACACCTCCAGGTTCCTGGTTTCTAGCTTTTACTTAGCCTCTGGTTTTCCTGTGGCTCTTAGGGTAGGGACAGTTCTCTGTATGAAATTCCCTCTGTCCAACATCAAGGGAAATCTCAGTTCTTATAATTGCACGCTGACAGATAGACAGATACAGCCGCTCCCTGCTCTATCTAGTAGTATCTGGGGAAGGCTGGCTCAATCATAAAACCTATGAATGGATAAAAATCACAACCATGCTTACCTATAATGGATGAATTTTATATTTCCACTCTCTACATCCTTTATGGCTACACCAAGAATAGGCTTTTCTAACTCACTTTTCTAAAAAGTTCCACTTTTCCTAGCCCAGTGCCCTGTTCCCCAAACCCTTGTTCAAGTTAACCAGCACAGTGTGGCATTTGCATCGCTAACAGATGGTCAAGACACCGAGTACAGAGCGAGATCATCAGATCAGAAATGCTTCAGCTCCACAGAGCCAAGGCTGCTGGCGGGGCCTGCAGCGCAGTGGTGAAGGACTGGGTACCCTTCCACTCTCCAGGTCTGATATGTGACTTTAGCCAGAAGGAGGCCAATTTACTGTTATTCCCAGAGCCCAGCACAATTTGCACATGAAGGAAAGATGCATAGTTGTGGCCAAATAGACAGATTTGGACATTGGACTGGATGCTAAAATGTCCCCCCTGTGCTGGAGGCGGGCACATAGCCGGATGGTTGCCTTGAAGCTGCCCGAAACATTATTATATTTCCATGGTCTGGGCTGAGTAGAAGCCAAGCATTTGGAAGAAGATCTGGAAATGGCTGGCAGTTTGCATTCCAGCTCCTTGAAAAGGATCGCACAGCCCACCTTTCTGTGGCCCTCAACCCATACTATCTCTCCTGGGCTTGGCTATTAAGGATGCTGACTGAGAAGACACATAGGCCTGGAGAAAGAACAAGTGGCTAATTCATCGGAATGAGGGCTCACCTGAGAGAAACACATTTGTGAGGCTTAGCCCTGAGCTGGGCACAGGGGAAGGGAGTGAATGAGGTCCTGTGAGGTGGTGCCTGCCTTTAATCCCAGCACTTGGGAGGCAGAGGCAGGCGGATCTCTGTGAGTTCAAGGCCAGCATGGTCTACAGAACTAGCTCTGTACAGGACAGTCAAGGGTACACAGAGAGACCCTATCTCAAAACCGCTCCCTGCCAAAATAAGAAGCAGGTCCTAGTCTTGAAGACCCCATATGTGTGTGGGGGTGGGGTAGACAGACAGGGGTAAAGGAACAAAGACAGGTGGGTGGACAGAGTAGTATCCAGACGGTCCTATGTATCCCATCACAACAGTGAAAAACAGGCGCTCTGTGTGAGGACGGCTGGGATGATCCGGGCAGGCAACCCCTCAGTGAGACTTTCACACTCCTTCTCATCCTAGGGGGAAGTCAGTGCCTGCCTCCCACTTGTCCAGGCACACAGTTAACTCATGTGTGAAAAGTCATACTTCGTGCGAAAACACGGGTGTGATCACCACGGCCCCCTCCGCAGCAACAGCAATGAAACTCATCCCATGACCCTGTGGGCTCTGGTCATCGTGAAGAGGAACTGTCTCAGAGAAGGAAGACTGTGGCAGATGGCGTGATGCCTAGATTGGGGACGGTTGGGAAGCCGCCTTTGAAGACCTCAGGAGTGCTACTAGCACGGGTGGATGGCTGACGCTACAAACAGACCCAGTTCCACAGGACAGCTGCATTATGAGACGGCGAAGAGCCGCCTGTGGGAGCAGAGGCCTCATGCAGTAGTCAACGGAGAGACAGCCTTTCACTAGCTCTTAGGGTCCTAGGAAAGGCACAGGTGGGTGGCACACACGTCAGGAACGGCATTCTAGGTAGAGGAAAGAAAGTCAGGCAAATCTCTGGGGATAGGATGAATCAGGTCAGCCCAAGAATGAAGACATCAACTGTGGGGACATCTGTAGCCAAGGCTGGAGCAGCCCCAGAGTCCAATTCTGAAGAGCCTTTCGTAGGTGGGAAAACTTTGGACTTCGCCCCTTGTATGCGGGGTCAGATGGACTTTTCAGTGCACAGCGTCACTGTCAGCTTCGCCTATGGGAAGATCAATCTGGAAAGCCCCAGAGGGCTTGTTTGATAGGGCATGGGAAACTAGAGGCCGGGGCATTTAGGTCTAAACACACATCTCCCTGTAGAGGAGATTCACTGACGGCTTGGCTATCTAGAGGCCTAGACATCCTCTGAGTTGAAACTAAACTGTAAGTTTCTTGATGGCAAGGACTGATCTAAGGACCAAACACAGGGGTGGGTATGGAGGAAGCGTCTCTGTCAGTCTGTGCCCAAATGGGGCACAGGCGATAGGGATCAGGAAGGCCTAAAGTATCTTCAAGAAAGGTGGGTAAATTTAGTGGTACCTGGAGCAGGGTTAAGGGGCCAGATCTTGAGTTAGGTTATGGCCTTGTTGGACTTGAAATGTCTATGGAGGACCCAAATGGGAACTCTCATGGGCAGATGGATACACAACACTGTGTCCTCAATACATACAGCCATGCCTACCTAACTCAATACCATGAGTAGCTACTCAAAAAGATGTGTTGAAAAAAATGAATGGGTCTGGAAATCAGGAAAGTCTTGGACTTCCTGAATACCTTCTGTGTGGCAGAGGCTGTCAATCTTCTGTCCCCAATTATTCTCTTCCATAGTAGTTAAGGATGTGAGCATCCATGTCAAGATTCACCTCGGACCTGACGCTGGGTCCTCTGAGTGAAGACACTGTGGTTTTGCTCCCTTCTGTGTGTCTTGGACTACTCTAGCCCACAGAGAAAATTAGGTAAAAATTTGAATGAAAGAGGGCCTAGGGACGTGGATGTGGGCATGGATAGGATGTAAGTAGGAGCCAAGAGCAGGGAGGTCCTCAGCAAGGCTGGGTGACCAGGTTCATCATTGAATTTTCAAGTTCAAAGTCTGCCACCCTTCTGTGGCCCACCCAACTTCCTCATCCTCCCCCACATGCCATACCTCTGAACCAGGCCCGAATCAAATCCTGTTGCTCTTTCACCTGAAACCTGGGGATTTAGTGCACATCCTGCCTCGGTGCTTATAGTATTAAATGACGTAATTTGGTTCCACATATGTTTATATAGGCTGTTAAATGCCACAGTGATAAAATGCCTTGGAATAAGTCGCTGACTTTCACATTCAGGTCCACCTGGCTAATGTCCACACAGACTGTTCCTCTGTGGCTTGAAGCAGCGTCCTCTGCTCCAGAGACAGTGGGAAACACATCTCATTGGCAGAAGCATCTCTCCCGTCCCAGGGAAGCCCTTCATTTCAGTGATAAAAGACTTTGATCCTGCAATCTGACCAGGGGCCAGCCAATCTGTCTCCTCCAGCCTTTCCATTCAGAATGAGATCTCTCACAGGGGCCTAGCTGCACCCCACCTCCTGACAAGCTGTTGCACTGACTCTTGGCAGCTGGGGTCTGAGCTGATGACCCTGCTGCTAACATGGCTAGTGAGCAGAGGATATGGACATCACAGGAAGGCTGCTGTCAAGGTGGCAGGTGAAAGGCCACACTCCTGCAAACAGACGTCGTGCCTTCTATCCTTTCAGCCCTCTTAAGGTCTGTTCAGGAGAATCGCTCCTCAAACTCAGGTCTTTGTCCAAGCTCTTCTCTCTAGACTGCCCCGTCCTCAGTCACGTTAGGACTGAGAGTCAAGCCTTGTTGGCTCTGTGAAGCCTGTCTTGCCTCTCTAGGGAGAGCTATATGGCCTCCTCTCTGAAGAGAGAGGAGGGAGAAATACCAGGTTCCTATGCATGGTTCTTTCTGTGCCTTCTAAAATTTCAGTTAACGGTCACATGGTAGTAGAATCGGACTCCATTTTACAGACCAGAAAGCTGGGAAGCAGATAAGATCTCTCAGTCAAAGTCAGAGCTGCTAAACAGTTGAATAGGGATTAGCCAAAAAAAAAAATCAAATCCACACTATCTATACTTTCTCCCTGTATCCACAGAGCACGGATCATGTAGCTCTTATTCTGTCTTGTCGAGGGCAAGGATCTCTCCTGTTCTATCTTGGTGCCTTTCTTAGTCACACCCTGAGCAGGTCTAGAGAGATCTTGGCCACAAGGCCAGATTTTCTTTATTAACCAAAAAAGATGGGATGGTGGGGGTGGGCATCCCTCTGGCAGGGAGACCTGGTGTCATCATTCCTCTAGTCTGGTGCATGCTAAATTTACAGTGTTTTGTCACTAGAGTGTCTTTATGTCTTGCCTGGTCCCCAGCCTCCATCATGTGTTCCCGGTCCCTCCAGCTGGGCATCTGCTTCTGTCTTGATGCTCACAAGCCTTCTATGAGGGGCTTTCACACTTGTCTGCTTGTCTGATGCCCTGGAACCTTCTGTGGGCACAGCAGGCTCTCTCCCTGGATGCTGAAACCCATCTCTAAATGCCAGTGATTCTCTAAGTGTTTGACACCATCTTGCCCTTAAATCACAACAGTTCCAGGGTTGTGAGCTTCTGCAGGGTCAGCAGCTATGGCTATGAGCATTTGATGTTACCTCAGCAACCAGGTCTGAGTTGGAAACCTGGCTTCGCATCATATGGGCTATGTGACCTAAAGCTTGCTTTATGCTTCAGCTTATCCATCTATATAAGATTAGTAACACTGACACCGTAAGCCTGTTGAGGAACTGAATAGCATGATACACGTATTAACCTGATACATTAACATGATACTTGTAATAACCATGGTTATTCCCAGTAACCCAGATCATGTCAGTTAGCACTACAGTCTGATCTTCAGTAAGTTTGTGCCCCACAGAGTTGGCTAAACCTTCCCATATCAGGGCAGTTTTCCATATCTCCTGTCCCAATTCATCCCATCACCTTTGTTTTTCTTATCAACCCAATTCAAAGTTACCGTGATTTAATAATGAATAGAAGACAACTGTCTGTACCAGTCAGGATAAGAGAGACCATGCCACAGCAACAAACTTCCCCAAATTCTTAGAAACTTACACCAACAAAATGTGACTTATAGTTCAGGCTGGTGTTTCATTAACAGATTCTACATCACCGTTTTGCTTCAAGGCTCAGGGAAGCTGATGCCATGCTCAAGGATATGGTCCCCACCCCTGATTTTGTGACACTTCCACCTTAAAAAGATGTGTTATAGGATCGCTGCAAAAAGAAAGGAAGGTGGACAGTTTAATACCCAAAAGTCATATTCTTCTCATGTGCCTAAAACAAGGAGATAAAAGTAAGATACGCTGAGAACCAAGTCTCCCTTCCTTATATTTATAGGATGACTCACATAGCTCTGATATGTGAGGAAGGCTGGCTGCATCCAAGTACCGCTCCCCTGTGCAGACTCCTCAGCCCTGGGAATGGCTCACTAATCAGTATCACAAGCCCTGCCAACCTCAAAGGACATGACTCTGCCTTTAATTAACACTCCATCCCAAACATGGACCAAAAGCGTTTGAGGCAGAGTTGAAGTTAAAATAAAATATCTAACACTAATCGGTTTTATAACATGGTTGCAGGTGATCCATGAAGAAGAAATAAAGAATGCTCCATTGTTTCAAAACACATTTTATAGCTCTTTAACTTGGGTGTTCTTAACCCCTTCCCCGAAGCCACAGTTTGGAGGCCATCTTGTTCCTGCTATCTGGCAATGCCTGCACATAGCTTCTACCCATCAAATATAAGTATGGCATTCAAGGGGCCATACCAAAGAGAAGGAGGTATGCATGTGGCTTGCTGGTAAAAGCCATGTCCACCATGTCCTCAGAGGTAAAAGTGATTTTACCTTACAGACTTCAGTAGAACTTTCTAGTGGCTACGAAGTCAGCTTTTAAAACTATGATGCATAAGAAACATACCAGTTGTTATTGTGTGAATGTTTGTGTTCTTCCCAAAATTCACACTGAAGCTTAATGTCCCATGTACAGGTTTTCAGAGGGCCTTATAAATCATCTGGAGGGAGTGTGGCTGGGCCTTTTGGCCCTTCTGTCTTCCACGAGGATCCAGTGGCATTCATCCTATGCAGAGCATGCGGTGCCAAAAGCATCCTCTTGAGAGTGAAGGCTTGGCTCTGACACTTGTTAGTGTCTTGATTGCGGAGTTCCCAGTCTCCATGGCTATGATCATTATAGTTACTCTATTAATAGATCAGTTGGTCTGAGGATTTTGTTTTAACAGCACAAGTGGATGGAGATATCAATTGACCTCCAGAGTCTGTGGCAAGCCCCACCATGACGACATCCTAATAACTCCTAACCTTTACGCATTGCCGTCATGTGGCTATGCCTTGAAGTCCCGATCCAAGTAAATGAGATCCAAAGAGATCTGGGAGTTCCCTGCTTGAGGTTTCTAACTAAGGACCCACTTTTCTGGGTAATGGAACATGGGAGTGATTGATATCAGTAATGATTTCCTAGTTGCCTAGAAGTCGAGAATTCCCCATCTCCTTGCCACAGGGGAATACCCTTCTTTGATCTCAGCAAGACAAGCATAGCGGAAAACATCTTAATAATTCATCTGAGTATGCATACATAATGTAACTGGTATTGGTGGAGGAAGGCAATTTCTGTTCAAGAACCGAAGGGCTACTACATCCCTGGCTCCAAGCAGCACACCTGGTACGAGACAGCTGCTAAAAGTCTCCTTAAATGATCATTAAAAGGAAAGCAGGGGCTGGAGAGGTATCATAGCAGTTGAGACACTCGCTGTTCTTGCACAGGTCCTAGGTTTGGTTCCCTGTACCCACATATCAGTTCCCACCATCTGCAACTCCATTTCTCGAGCACCCATGACCTTCTTCTTGTTTCTAAAGGTACCGTGCTGACAAATGGTGCATGCCCATACATGCAGGCAAAATACTCAAACACATAACATACAAATAAATTAATCTTTTTTTTAAAAAAAAAAAGGTTATTAAAAAGGAAAGCAACTTGACTTGGTCATGTTTGCTTAACATTCTTCAAAAAAAAATTTTTTTTAAAGGCCTAAAGAAGGGTGAGAGCTGTCGGGAGGACCACAAGAGGAGCTGGAGAGGGAAACGGGACAGTAAATATGATCATGTGTTATTGTACATAGTATGTGTGGTGGTTTAAAGGAAAATGGCCCCACAGACCCATAGGGAGTGGCACTATTAGGAGGTGTGGCCTTGTTAGAGGAAGTGTGTCACTTGGGGAGGGCAGGGGGCTTTGAGATTTCAAATGTTCAAGCCAGGCCCATTGGCCTTTCAATCCAACTATAGAAATCTCAGCTACCTCTCCAGCACCATGTCTGCCTGAGCACTGCGATGCTTCCCACCATGACGATAATGAAATAAACCTCTGAACTGTGAGCTAGCCCCAATTAAATGTTTCCTTTAAAAAAGTTGGTGTGGTCATGGTGTCTCTTCGCAACAATAGAAACCCTAACTAAGGCAGTTAGAAATTATAAAAAATAAAAAAATATTTTTATTAATTCTTTGTGAATCCCATACAATGCACTTTAATCTCTTTAATCATATTCATTGTGCCTCTCACAACTCCTGCAAGATCTACCCACCACCAACCTATGTCCTCCGAAAAAAAAAAATAAACATTCAATCTTCTCTTAGTTAGGGTTATTACTGTGGTAATGAAACACCATTGCCAAAAGCAACTTGGAAAGGAAAGGTTTTATTTGGCTTATGCTTCCAAATCATAGTCCATCAATGAAGGAAGGCAGGACAGGAATTCAAACAGGACAGAAACTGAGATGGAACAGAAACCTGGAGGCAGGAACTGATGCAGAGGCTATGGAGGGATGCTGCTTACTGGCTTGCTCAGTCTGCTTTCTTTTTATTTTATTTTATTTATTTATTTTTGGTTTTTCAAGATAGGGTTTCTCTGTAGTTTTGGCGCCTGCCCTGGAAACTAGCTCTTGTAGACCAGGCTGGCCTTGAACTCATGGCGATCAGCCAGCTCCTGCCTCCTGAGTGTTGGAATTAAAGGTATGCACCACCGCCACCTGGCTGGCTGCAGTCTGCTTTCTTATAGAACCGAGGATTGCGAACCTAGGGTTGGGAGCACCCAAAATGGGCTGAGACCTCTCCCAGTAATCACTAATTATGAAAATGCCCTCTAGCCAGATCATTTTCTCAATTGAAGTTCCTTCTTTCAGACGACTAGAGCCTGTGTCAAGTTGACATAAAACTAACCAGTAGAGGTACAATTTGTGGTGCTCATATACTCCTAAGTAAAGGGCCTCCCTGGAATGTGACCAGCATACCAGGGGTCACAATCTTAAAGAAAACAGACTTCTTTTCCCCGTAGCAATTAAATGCCAGTAGCTCCTCATGTATGAATGGGACTTAGTGGCCCTCACCCCATGCCAGAATTTTTGTCTGGCTTGAGTTATACAGGTCTTGCGCATCCTGTAATGATCACCATGAGTTCATATGTGCAACTGTCCTGTTGTGTCAAGAAAACAGTTTCCTAAAAGTCATTCACTATCTCTGCTTCTTCTTTCTCAAAGTTTCCTGATATAGATGTCCCATTCAGGGCTGGGCACTTCATAGTTTCTTCTTATTCTCTGCTTTTAACTGATTATGTTCTGTTAATTGCCATCTACTGCAAGAAGAAACTTCTCGTAGGAATGAGAGATGCACCAATCTATGATTATATCAATAAGTCATTAGGAATCACTTTAATGGGGGGCTAGATATGATCATATTTCATTGCACACAGTATGAAATTCCCAAAACTAAAGGAAAAAATTTCATCTTGTTGAAGCACATGTTAGGAAGATGTTGACTAACATAAGCAGAAAATGGAAATATGATCTTCCTTCCAGATAAAAGAGAAACCAAATACTGGATTATACACCTTTCTCAAACAGAAAAAAAGCAAAGCAAGATCTTTAAAAGTCCACAGACCTCCAAGACAGTTCTAGGCATTTCATCCTTTTGTACAATCTATAAATAGTTGGTTGTCTATCCCTTCTTACCTGCCCACCTGCCTGTCCTGTACAGAACCCTAATCTTCATTTTTAACCATCTTATTTTACTTGATATCTTATCACTCAAGTCTTTTGAGGCCCTTACGGAGGGAAGGAGGAAGCAATACAAAGAGAGAACGGGTGTCTGGGAGGAGCTGACTCAGGAGCATGAGGACTTGAGTTCAGATCCTTCGTGCTCACGTAAAAAGCCAAATGGTCAAGTCATATCTGTAATCCAGTTCTGAGAGGCAGAGACAGGACCATGCCAGGGTCTAGCTGGCCAGACAGTCTAAGCAGTTCCTATGCTCCAAGTTCAATGTGAGCCCCCACCTCAAAAATAAGGTGGAGAGGGGCTGGAGAGATGACTCAGTGGTTAAGAGCACTGTTCTTCCAGAGGTCCTAAGTTTGATACCCAGCAACCACATGGTGGTTCACAACCACCTCTAGTAGGATCTGATGCTTTTTTCTGGCATAAAGGTGTATGTGACAATAAAGATTCATATACATAATAAATAAATCTTAAAAAAAGATAAGGTGGAGAATGCTAAAGACACTTGATGTCAACCTCTGGCCTCCACATGGACCTACACACACACACACACACATACACACACACACGCATGCATGCACACATGCATGCATGCACGGACACATGCATGCACACATGCACGCATGCACACACACACACCACAGTGTGACGCAGGGGAAGAGATAAAGAAAATGAAAAAGGAGACTCAAACCTGTGTGTTTTCACGGCTAGGGCATCTGCCATGATCTTCCCGAGCCTCACTGTCTTCAGTGGGAAGAATGAAAATAATAGTGAAAACACTGTCATGAGAAAGAATAAAGTAGACATTGTGTCACTTAGGTTACACAATAGACTTCCAATAAATTTAACTTCCTCTCCTCTTCCTTCTCTCCCTTTGGAAAGTACTCGGGATATAAATTATACATAAACAAATTACATGTTCCGCTGAAAGTCCTCAGACATGATTAATGTAACCAATAATAGCGTTGATATTAATAGCGGGTTCCTCCAGCGGCAGCATCCTGACTCCGACAATCAATCTGCACACGCCAGCCTTGTCGCCACATGACAGATAGCACTCAAGGTTTACCCAGGGAACTGGGGAATGCACAGGCTTGCCCATTTTCCCATTTTCAAAAATATTCCTTTTTCACGTTGGGGTATGGTGGAGAAGCCATTACTTGCGGCACCAAGTGTAAGTAATATATTCCCCAAGAAATGAAAACCGGTGACGTGATAGGAAGACACTGAGAAGTTTCAAGTAATAGCGGAGGGTGGGAGGTTTGGAACAATCAAGAATGTGCTGGAATATGGATGGTTGCTGGAATACGGATGGTTGCTACTCACTGCCTGTTGCATTACCTTTCCCTGGGAATTCACAAATGAATGTTTGTTCACTCCAGATAGGCCACAAGCAGGAACTAAAGTAATGATCGGGCCTAAGTCTAGCTGAGGAAATCAATGGGGAATCAATGAGTTTGCTGAGCATGCTCACAGACACATAAGTAAGAGGATGTTTGAAGCCTTGTGGGTGGCCCCCAAACAGTTTCACCACTGGAAAGTCCCACCACAGCATGAATGGTGACTTCCCCCAAACTGCAAAGGTGGAGCCCCTGCTTCAATGAACTTCCCACCTCTTCCAGACTTCCTTAGACCATAGACAGTTGGGGCAGAATTATAGGTAGAAGGTATGGAGGGAATAACTAGAATCTTAGGTGAAGGTCTAATGACCCTCCCCAACCCTTCCTTCTTTTGGAAGGTCAACAAGCCTGATCTTGTCTTCTGTAGGTAGTCATAGGCTCTCTGCATAAGATAGTAATTGCTGAGCGGCCATGGCACACGCCTTTAATCCCAACACTTGTGAGGCAGAGGCAGGTGGATCTCTGTGAGTTGGAGGCCAGCCTGGTCTACAAGA